>JANAVB010015856.1:0-56146 GCA_029216955.1 Iris pallida
CGCTCTGGAGGGATGTCCACTCCGGTGGGGGCTCCGGCCCCCCAGTTGTTCGACGGCGGGGCCTCCGGCCCTCCCTCCCTCAATGGCGGCGCCGCCCATGTGGGTGACCCGCTTTGCGATCTATGGCCTAGAGGGGTGGCTGCCCCGGGCGGCTCCGCCCCCCCTGTGGTTCGTCGGCGGGGACCTCCGGCCCTCCTGGCCCCCGCAATGTCGGCGCCGCCCATTGGGTGACCCGGCTGTGCGGTTGGTTCAAGCGACGTCCGAGGGGCGGCCGGTCTGCGGGGGGGGCTCCGCCCCTCTCTCCGGCGTTCCTTCCGGTGACGCGGTGGTGAGGCCTCCGTCTGTGGCACTGGATGCTTCGCGGGGCACCGCCCCCCTTGGCCATCGAGCAAAGCCGGAGACCGGTTCAGGCGGACGTTCGTGGAGGAGGCCGTTTGCGGGGGGGGGGCTCTGCCCCATTTCCAGGTCTTTCTCCGGGGACGCGGAGGTGAGCCGATATTTGTGGCGTCGGCTGCTCCGGTGGGGCTCCGCTCCCCTTGGTCTTCCGAGGGTGGTCCAGGCTCCCGTCCAAGGGGAAGGCCCGGTTGCGGGGGGCTCCGCCCATCTTTGTGGGCCCTCCTCCGTCTTGTCGCGAAGGTGAGGCCGCCGTTGGCTCATTCGTGCGACGCTTTAGGTGACGGGGGCACGCGACGGTAAGGTGGATGCCCGGTGAGCTTTGCTGCAGCGGTGGTAAGGCGCTCAGCGACGGTCTGGCGGGCGTCTCTTCGAGGGTTTTCTTTCGTCCCCACTGTTGTAGATGGTCGAAAGATGGCCGTTTTCTTCCCGTCGAACATGGAGGCCCTTACAGCGCCCTGTGGACTGGACCTTATCGGAAAGTTTGCTCGGCGGAGACTTCCGACTGAGACCATTAAGAAGGATTTTGATTCGAGGGGATTCCGGGGGTTGATTAAAGTTAAGCCATTGACGATCGTCACATCCTTGTTCGTCATCATGAGAGACGATTTTCTTCGGCTTAGGTCCAAGGACTGCTGGTTCGTTGGACGAGTCCCGATGGTGTTATCAGGTCTTCGTGGATTTTCGCCGATAAGAGAGGATCTGAGAGTTCCATTTTGGGTTGCCCTCCCCGGGCTTCCTCATTGCATGTTTGATACTAATGCGGTTCTCTCCATTGCTTCTGGTCTTGGCACTCCGCTCTATATGGACCGAGCAACGGCTTCATTTCCAGGCCGGGTGTTGCTAGAGTTTGGTTGAAGTGGACGTCAGTAAACTATTACATAATGAGGTTTTCTTTTAACTTTCTGATGGCGTCCGATCGCAGTCGATCGTGTATGAGCGGACCCTACTATACTGTGTTACATGCGGCTTGTATGGCCACGTTGAGAATGATTATGGTCGACCAAAGGTGGACGCCGACGGTGGGCAACGATGAAAGGCCAACCGTCATTGACGCTACTTCCTCGGGCATACGCTAGAGGAAGTGGCACGGTGGAAGGACGTTGCGCCAGCAGGGGCCGTCGACGACATCGATCCAGGCATGAGAAGGGCAAAGGAATTCGGTAGGTTTGGAGGCACGTCCAGAGGCGTGATGATAGCAGTGATTCTTCGCAGCCCGATTTGCGGAGGAGTAGACAATCGCACATTGTCTGTCCCGCATCATGGCACGTGGGGGAGTCATCTTCGGGCCAGCTGGAGTTATGGTCGGATGTCGGGCGGCCCATGCAGGGGGAGCAGCGTTACGAGCTCGTGTCTGGACGGGCAGTCGGGACCGGAGCGTGTATTTGGCCAATCGATATTCCGGATCTTCCTATCATTAACATAGTCAGCTGGAACAAGGTGTCCTAGCGGCTGGTTCTGACACGGAAGAACGCAGTTTAGTGGTGTGGGAGGAGCCTGTCCTTGGCCCCATCTGTGTCTGGGGAGATGATTCCTCCTCGAGGATATGGTTTTGCCGTCTGAAGATAGAACTTCCATTATCTTCCCGGAGGGTCGTGAAGTGGGCTGGCAGATGGTTCCATTCAAAAAGGCGGTAGGTAAGCGTAGGAAGTCGATGGCGCCTCGGTCGGATCGTCTTCTTCGATCACATGCATCCCGGGATAGGCGGGACCCACAGAGGGTCCATGGTTAATTTTTTTATTTGGAATGTTCGGGGGACGGCGAAAAAATTACTTCATGCCGTCTCAGGTCCTTGTGTCGGACCAACTCTATCCAGGTTCTTGCTATTATTGAGCCCAAGGTGATATCATCTAAGCTTCTTTCTTATCAATTGAGGTTGGGTTTTGATTCTAGTTGTTGCAATAAAAAGGTAATATCTAGTGTTTTAGCAAGTCGGGAACTGGGCTCACCTGTATTAACTCCTGTAATCAGGCTATCACGGTACAGCTTACTCTGGGCTATTTCTCGGATCCAGTACGGTTGTCTGTTGTGCATGGTGCAGGAACTCGTCAGGAGAGGAGGTGCCTATGGCGGCATCTTCTGGACGTCCAAGCCAGGGACCCGGTCTTGCCTTGGACTATGGGCGAGGATTTCAATATTATTGCTTCTCTGGACGAGAAATTTGGAGGCCGGCCACCTGACACGCTGGCCATTGCAGACTTCCTCGACTTTCAGTTGGCGGCCGGGCTCTCTGATGTTGGCTTCAGAGGGAGTACGTTTACTTGGGTGAATGGTAAGTCTGGAGTTGACCGGCAGGGATCACGCCTTGACCGTATTTTGGCGACGGGTTCCTGGTTGGGTGGAGTCCAGGTCATCCGTGAGCATCTCAACCTGGCAGAATCTAATCATGCTCCTCTCTTGATTTCCTGCCAACCTGTTATTTTATTTCAGCGTCGAGGCTTCCGTTTCCTCGACTTTTGGACATCTCACCCTGATTTTCTTCGGTGGTTGCCCGGGCTTGGGAATCCTGTTGGCATTATGATGCGTTAGAGCGTCTGGGCATGCGCTTGCGGACGACGGGACAGGTCCTGGCCGGCTGGAGCAGATCTACTTTTGGAGATGTTTTTCAGGAGGTCCGTCAGGCAGAGGATGTTGCCCTGGCGGCAAAATAGGAATATGATCTCCATCCTTCGGAGTGGGGTAGGGCTTCCTGGATGGAGGCTGTAGCCAGACTGAAGCAAAAGGTCCAGGTTGAGGAGTCTTTCTGGAAACAGAAGGCCAGATTGAAATGGGACTTGAAAGGAGATAAGAATACTCGTTTTTTCCATACGTGCACCCGGAGTAGGCAGAGAAAGGCTGCTATTCAGAAGATCATTCGTGCTGATGGTACAGAAACAGCCTCTGATACGGAGGTGGCGACGGAGGCTTCCTTATTCTACTCTAAGTTGTTTCGCGCTGAGTCTCTCACTGATGATGATGATTTCCTAGATGTCATTCCCAGTATTATCTCTGGGGAGGACAATTCTGATCTTGTTCAGTGTCTGGATAGATCAGAATTGCTGGAGATTGTTCGTGGGATGGACCCATCTAGTGGTGCCGGGCCTGATGGTTTTTGGGAGATTTTTCTCTTCTTGTTGGGATATTATAGCTGCTGATGTGGAGGAAGCCATTGGCTCTTTCTTCTTGGTGGTCGCCTTCCGACTTCTATATCTGATACTTTCTTATTCCTTATCCCCAAAGTCGGGCATCCCAGGAATCTTTTAGATTTTTGCCCTATTAGTCTCTGTAATTTCTGTAACAAGATTATTTCCAAGATTCTTGCTTGCAGGTTACAGGCTATTCTTCCAAAAATTATTTCACCGGAGCAAAGTGCTTTTGTTAAAGGGCGTGAGATTATTGACAATATACTTATTGCCCAGGACATGGTGGCATCTATGAGGGAACCCAATCATGGTGGCAATGTGGTAATCAAGCTTGACATGCAGAAGGCTTATGATAGAGTTAATTGGCATTTCCTTTTGCGGGTTCTCCGGAGATTTGGTTTTAATGAAGCCTTCTGTGATATCATTTTTTGTCTCCTGGCGGACATCATGTATGGGGTTCTTCTCAATGGAGCTCCTACAGATTTCTTCCCGATGTCTAGAGGGATTCGTCAGGGGGATCCTCTTTCCCCAGCTCTATTTATTATTGCAGCGGAGGTGCTGTCTCGGAATCTCAAGCTTCTGTAAGACACTAATCGGAGATCTTCTTTCCACACTCCGATAGGGGGCCCGCGTATCTCGTACTTGGCCTACGCGGATGATGTTCTTATATTCACTTCGGGGGATATATCAGGTTTGAGAGCTCTTCAGCAGGTGTTGCACCGTTATAAGGCTGTATCTGGTCAGAAGATTAATTATTCCAAGTCTGCCTTTTATACTGCAACTCCTTTGGTCGAGGCTCGTGCACGCACTATCTCTTCTTTATTTGGCTTTTGCACCGGTACTTTGCCTTTTAATTACTTGGGCTGTCATTTAACGTGCGGGAAAAGGAATGCGGGGCTGTTCAGGGATTTGCTTGATAAAATAAGATCGAAGCTTACGGGATGGCAAAACAAAATTCTATCTCCTGGGGGTAAGCTGGTTCTTATCAAGAATGTTCTCATTTCTATCCCTATGTATACTTTGGCAGCTTGCTGCCCTCCCAAGGCCGTTATCAGGGCGATTGAGAGGTTGTTTGCGACATTCTTTTGGGATAGCAAGGATGGTGTCGCTAAGAGTTGGTTGGCGTGGCGGCTTGCTACTCGGACTAAATCTGAGGGGGGTCTTGGGATCAAGTGTCTGAAGGATATTATGGATGCTTTCTCGATGAAACTATGATGGAAGTTGCGGCATGGGAGGGGACTTTGGGTGGAGTTCCTTAAATCGAAATATTTTCGCAAGCGTCATCCTTGCGAAGCTTTCGTGACGTCCAAGAGTTCTCCTATTTGGCGACGGATTTTGCGGGGGAGGGATTTGGCGGAACATCATATTGCTCTTAGACTTGGATATGGGGAGGGATCTGCAAGGTGCGAAGCATGGATTCCGGAAGACCCTCGGCTGGGTCGTATTGCTGATCCGAGGGAAGATAGTATGGCTATAGGGGCCAGGCGTGGAGTAGGGAGACGGCCGCGGGGGCGGGTGTGGGCCTAGGATTTGACGCCTGGGATTACTGGGCTGACGGACCAATCCCCGGCTTCCGGGGGGGGCGGGCGCTGATGTGGCGTCTTCCCAACTTCGGGCTCATCCTATGGGGCGGGTGGCGCCGGGTGGTGGCACTGGTGAGCTTCGTGTTAGGAAAGAAGCACGGAAACCTTTCCCCAAACCGGAGAGTACCTACGAGAGGACCGAGCAATACAATGCACGAACCCAAATACGCACACACAAAACAATCTACGCAGACACAGAGAATTTTTGACGTGAAAACCCTTACGGGAAAAACCACGGACGATCGGAGTCCAACCCTGAGAAGCCTCCACTAATGGAATAAAGAATTACACCCTCTACAAACTCCTCCCGATCCAAATCGGATCCCCACAACACTCAGAATAAGAACAATGATTACAAGGCTACGAAGAGCGAGAACGACGAGTAGAGATTACCCGAACACGATCTCCTTCGAATAGCGACCTTCAATCCTCCGTCTTCTTCTCCGAAGTTGCAATGGCACTCTTGCCTCCTTCCTCTCTCCAAGTTTGTTACGTTACGTTATGGCGTAATGAATTAGGGTTAGGAAATCCCAATTTAACTCCCCAATCCCGCAACCAACCTAGACCGTTGGATTAGATCCAATGATGAAAACTCATCCAAATTCTCGCATCAGCCCCGACGACACAGAGTTCGGCCAGAACTCTGTGTCGAGCAAACAGAACCTAGCGCCACAATTCTGGAATGGCCAGACCGAGTTCGGCCAGAACTCGACCAGGGACCGAGTTCGGCCCGAACTCGGCAGACCCAGTCCAGAACCTCCTTCTGGGTCACCAACAGCAGCAGCGACTCCGCGTCGCCTACTTCCCGAGCTTTTTCGACACACGAACGGCACTCGTCGCACTCCGAGGTCTTCTCCACATAGGTTGGGAACCCCACCCACTCCAACAAATCTCCCCCTTCACAACTATGGGGAGGATATCGTCATCCCGACGATCTGCCTGCAGTACTCAAACTTTCCCTTTGGTAGAATCTTCGTGAACATATCAGCTCCGTTGTCATCTGTATGAACTTTCTCAAGCTCCGCGTCCTTCTTCTCAACCATATCCCGTATCCAATGATACCGGGTCTCGATGTGCTTGGACCGGCTATGAAACGTCTGATTCTTCACAAGGTGAATAGCACTCTGACGCAAAGCAAAGTATACTGCTCTTGCTTCAGTCCCATTTCCTACAACAGCTTCTTCATCCACAACAGCTCCTTGCAAGCCTCCGTCGCCGCAATGTACTCTGCCTCTATCGTCGACAAGGCAACAGACTTCTGCAACCGCGACTGCCACGACACCGCTCCTCCCGTAAACATTATCACGTAGCCTGAAGTCGATCGCCTCGTGTCTACATCTCCAGCCATATCAGCGTCGATATACCCAACCAGCTTCGGCTCGTCACCACCAAAGGAAGTCTCCAACCAGCAGTGCCCTGAAGATATCGTAGAATCCACTTGACCGCACTCCAATGTACCCTTCCAGGATTTGAAAGATACCTGCTAACCGTACCAACTGCATGAGCAATATCTGGCCTCGTACACACCATGGCATACATTAGGCTTCCCACAGCTGAAGCATATAGAACCCGCTCCATATCTTCCTTTTCGTCCTCGGTAGATGGATACTGCTCCTCAGTGAACTTAAAGTGAGCTGCGAGGGGGGAACTCACTTTCTTCGACCCGTCCATCCCGAAACGCTGAAGTACCCGGTGAATGTACTTCATTTGGGACAAGTGTAGCAGCTTGGACTCTCTCTATCGGCTGATCTCCATCCCAAGAATAGTCTTTGTTGCGCCCAAATCCTTCATAGAGAAGGCCGCACCCAGTTGGCGCTTCAGTTCCGCTATCCTAGTGGCATTCCGACCCACTAATAGCATATCATCAACATAGAGCAACAAAATGATGAAATCATCATCGGCAAAATATTTCACAAATGTACAATGGTCCGACGTCGTCCGTGCATAACCATGCTCCCCTATAAAAGACTCGAACTTCCTGTACCACTGCCTCGGAGCCTGCTTCAGACCATACAAGCTCTTCCTCACCGGCAGACCAAATGTGACTTGTCCTTCTCACAGAATCCCTCTGGCTGCTCCATGTACAACTCCTCCTCAAGATCACCGTGGAGGAATGCTGTCTTCACGTCCATCTGCTCGACCTCCAAGTCGAGACTGGCTGCTAGCTAGCACCATCCGAATAGACGAATGCTTGACGACAGGCGAAAAGATCTCATCATAATCCATGTCTTTCCGCTGACCGTAGCCCATGACTACCACCTCGCTTTGTATCGAGGGAGAGTAGCATCATCATCGTCTGCTTTACTCGGAACACCCATCGATTTTTCAAAGCCTTCTTGCCCTTTGGCAACCGCACCAGATCATAAGTGGAATTGGTGTGCAAGAAACTCATCTCCTCCTGCATAGCCTCCATCCACTCCTGCCTGTGTTCGTCTTCCATAGCCTCTGCAAACTTTCGGGCTCTTTTCCGTCAGTCAATAGCACATACTCATCCGGTGAGTATCTCGTAGATGGTCGACGATCCCTGTCACTCCTCCTCAAAGGAACCACTGGTGCTGGCTGTATACCGACAGCCTCCTCTTCCTCAGGAACTACCTCTCTGGCATGCTCATCCTCCTGAAGAATGCCCTGACCACCATCAGTAGGCTGATGATCAAGGTTGGGAGCAACTCTATGTACCGGCTCTCCCATAACTAGATCCTCTGCGATGTCCTCTGGAAACTGCTCGAAGCAAAATGACTCTAACTCAGGCAATTCCTCAGCCTCAGAAGGCGTCTCGGAATCCTGAGTGTTGGTCATGGTCTGATCCTCGACGAACACCACGTCCCTGCTTCTGTAGAGCTTTCTTTCCACTGGGTCGTAGAGTCTATAGCCAAACTCATCCCGACCATAGCCGACAAAGACGCATCGCCTCGTCTTCGGCTCAAGTTTGGTCCTCTCGTCCTTCGGTATATGCACGAAGGCTTTACAACCAAACGCCCGCAGGTGATTGTATGACGGCTCTTTGCCGTACCATACTTTGTCAGGCACATCACCCTGCAAAAGAGCACTAGGAGACAAATTAATAATATAAGCAGCTGTGAGAAGAGCCTCACCCCAATAACTGCCCGGCAAGTTTGCTTCTGACAGCAAACACCGCACCCTCTCCATCAGTGTCCTGTTCATGCGCTCCGCTACACCATTGAGCTGAGGTGTCTTTGGCGGAGTCTTCTGGTGTCGTATCCCCTACTCTGTAATATGCATCAAAGGGACCGATGTATTCGCCGCCATTGTCGGACCGAACACACAACAACTTCTTGCCCGTCTCACTTTCAACAGAGGCCTGAAACTCCTTGAAAGTAGGCAGCACCTGATCCTTGGTCTTTAAGGCATAGACCCAAACCTTCCTGGAACAGTCATCAATAAAGGTTATAAAGTAAGAAGCACCACCAAGAGATTTTACCTTCATAGGACCGCAGACATCCGAGTGAATCAACTCGAGCAACGCCGGCTTCCTCGAACTTGGGTGACTTTAGAAAGATACCCTATTTTGCTTCCCAGCTAAACAGTGCGTGTACTTCTCCAACTTTGTAGACTTGAGCCCCGGAATCACCTTCCTATTCACCAAGTAGCTCATCCCCTTCTCGCTGATATGGCCGAGCCGCCTGTGCCACAACTCGGTAGACGTATCACTGATTGCGTTCACCTCCTGTGCCCCCTGTGCGCTCCCCTCCATATAGTAGAGACCGAACTTCTTGCTTCCTCTGGCAATCACCAACGAACCCCTGGAAAGCTTCCACTGACTGTTCCCGAAGAGACTGAAGAATCCCTCATCATCCAACCTTCCAACCGACACCAGGTTGAAACGGATATCAGGGACATGATGAACATCCTTGAGAACAAGAACCACACCCGTCTTCGTTCTCAAATGCACATCTCCAACGACAACCGCCTTCGACACATCTCCGTTGTCCATCTTCAACACGCCACAGTCGTCTGTCATGTAAGTGGCAAACAGTGCCCTGCTGTGAGATACATGTGCTGAAGCCCCCGAGTCTACCAGCCAAGAATTATCATCGCAGACGAGGTTAGTAATGACCTCATCACCTACGATGATCACATCGCCTCCATGCATCGAGGCAGTCGCTGTAGTGTTCTCTTCTTGCTTCCCCTTGTCGCCCTTCTTCTCTCTCTTCCAAGCGAAACAGTTTTGCTTGATATGGCCCTTCTTACCACAATGATAACACTCTGAGTCCTCGTAACGACCCTTGGACTTCCCCCTACTCTTGTCTCTGCCACCACCTGGACCCCTGCTTTTGCCCCTTCCGCGGCTCTCTGAAACCAATGCCTCTGAGTGGTGGGATGTGGAAGAAGTGCCCTGAGAATGTCTCCGCATCTCTTCATTCAACACTCCGCTCTTGGCAAACTCCAGACTGACCATGCCCTCTGAAGCAGAAGCGATCATAGATACTCGTACGGTCTCTCACGAGTCTGGCAAAGTACACAGCAGCCACAGTCCCTGAACTTCGTCGTCGAACTTGACTCCCATAGAAGATAGCTGGTCAACCACGTCCTGGAACTCACTCAAGTGATCCGAAATAGACGCCCCATCCTTGTACCGCAGACCCATCATCATTCGGATCAGGAACAACTTGTTTACCCTGGTCTTCTTCGCATACAAGGATTCCAGCTTATCCCACAATGTCTTTGCGTGCTCAATATTGGCAACGTGGTTGTACACGTTTTCATCAACAAACTGCCGTATGTACCTGCACACCTGTATATGCTCGAATGTCCAGTCCTCCTCGGATTTATCACTGGGCCTCTCGGATGCAAACACGGGTAGATGCAGCTTCTTGACAAACAGCAAATCCTTCAACTTGCTCTGCCAATAATGATAGTTTGTGCCATTAAGATTCACCATGCGTACCGGCTTCGCGTCCATCTCTCCTCTCTGGTTTCTGTCAACTCCTGACACCCTTCTGAATTCCAGAACCTGGCTTTGATACCACTCTGTTGGGAAAGAAGTGCGAAAACCTTTCTCCAAACCGGAGAGTACCTGCGAGAGGACCGAGCAATACAACGCACGAACCCAAATACGCACACACAAACAATCCACACAGACACAGAGAATTTTTGACGTGGAAAACCCTTACGGGAAAAACCACGGGACGATCGGAGTCCAACCCTGAGAAGCCTCCACTAATGGAATAGAAGAATTACACCCTCTACAAACTCCTCCCGATCCAAATCGGATCCCCACAACACTCAGAAATAAGAACAATGATTACAAGGCTACGAAGAGCGAGAACGACGAGTAGAGATTACCCGAACACGTTCTCCTTCGAATAGCGACCTTCAATCCTCCGTCTTCTTCTCCGAAGTTGCAATGGCACTCTTGCCTCCTTCCTCTCTCCAAGTTGTGTTACGTTGCGTTATGGCGTAATGAATTAGGGTTGGGAAATCCCAATTTAACTCCCCAATCCCGCAACCAACCTGGACCGTTGGATTAGATCCAATGATGAAAACTCATCCAAATTCCCGTATTAGCCCCGACGACACAGAGTTCGGCCAGAACTCTGTGTCGAACAAACAGAACCTAGTGCCACAATTCTGGAATGGCCAGACCGAGTTCGGCCAGAACTCGGCCAGGGACCAAGTTCGGCCCGAACTCAGCAGACCCAGTCCAGAACCTCCTTCTGGGTCACCAACAGCAGCAGCGACTCCGCGTCGCCTACTTCCGAGCTTCTTCGACACACGAACGGCGCTCGTCACACTCTGGGGTCTTCTCCACATTGGTTGGGAACCCCACCCACTCCAATACTTCGTCGGTCAGCCAGACTGGCAGGGAGGGTGGTGTTCCATCCTCATCGTCCGGTGATTGTGAGGGCTCTATCGGATAGGGGCAGAAAGATCCGGGACTCAAGGGCGAGGAACTCGGACAATGGAGGTCCTGCTATCCGTTCGTTCTGGTCCACCGAGGGTTGGAATTTGCCTTTGATTTCGGAGCATTTTGGGGAAGAGGCTGTGCGGCGTCTCATTGCGGCAAACCTGACTTGCACCCCGGTGCCTGATTCATTTGTCTGGGGTGATCGGCAAGGTTCTTTCTCTTTGGCAGCGGCATGGAGGGTGTGTCGGGTTCATCATCCAACCTCTCCTTTATTTTCTCATATTTGGGGCCAATATATTCCAGTGAAGTGGAGCATTCTGATGTGGCAGGTCTGCCACAACCGACTTCCCACTGATGACAACATCCAAAAGATTGGCTTTCATATGGCATCCATGTGTCATTGCTGTCAGGACGGGCATGTGGAGACACTTCAGCATATTTTCTTCCACGGGGATCTTGTCTTGGAGGTTAGGTCCGTCTTCCGGGGTCTCTTCAAGGCTCGGATGCACCATGATTTTTTGGTTTTCCTCCAAAGGTGGTGGCGTGGTTCTGACAGCCATCATAGGAGATGATTGGCCGGTGCGATTATATGGGTGCTTTGGAAAAACCGGAACAAGCATCGCTATGAGGGACATAGTGCTGGTGCTGCTTTCTTGGTCCGGGAAGTGAAGCGGCAGTTTCGGAAGTCGCTTTCGGGTTGTCGTCACCTTCCGCCTATCCCGCAATGGGCTTTGGAGTAGTGTTTTCTTTTTCTCCTTTTTCTTTGTTTTCTTTCCCTGTTACCATTTGAGGTCGGATGTACTCATTACCCTCTTTTCTAATAATGGTAACGGTTTCCATTAAATATATATATATATATATATATATATATATATATATATATATATATAGGGAGCGGATCAAAAGCCCCCCTTAGAAAGCCCTCCAAAAACCCCCCTTACTCGAATTCGTAATATTAATGTTAATATTAATGTTAATGTTAATATTAATATTAATATTAATGTTAATGTTAATATTATTATTTTTAAATTTTTTTTATATTAATGTTAATGTTAATGTTAATATTAATGTTAATGTTAATGTTAATGTTAATATTAATTTTAATGTTAAGTTTAATGTTAATTTTAGTATTTAATGTTAATATTAACATTAATATTAACTTTAACATTAATATTAACATTAAATTATGGATTAGAATGAGGGGGGGGTTTTGGGGGGCTTTCTAAGGGGGGCTTATATATATATATATATATATATATATATATATATATATATATATACGTATCAAAAAAAAAAAAAAAAAAAATATATATACGTATCAAGATTTAGAGAATAGGTAAAACATATATATATATATATATATATATATATATATATATATATATATATATATATATATATATACGTATCAAGATTTAGAGAATAGGTAAAACAAATATATATATACATATATATTTATACACATGTATATGTAGCCTAAATAAATCCCAAATTTACCAATAATTCCCTAAGAGGATTATTATCCTATTCCCAAGGTAATATAAATTTATATAGCCGATAATGCGTATATTATATTTATATAAAAAAGAAACTACCAACCGAGCAAATATACATATACACCCTCTAGTTACATATAAGAAATATTTATGAAATTTATAACTAAGATATATTAATATACACGTAATGTCTAGTATTTGTCTACTATAAATATACGTACCAATATATTCGCCAGTATATATATAGCCTAGCAGTCTTCACAATCCCAAAAGATATTTTCTAAGACATGCCAACATACATTCAGAAACCAAATACTAATACACACATAACATATACAATGCCTATTTATATAAAATTACTTATTTACCCATTAAGGTAAATACACTATTTATATAACCCCCATAATTATCTACATGGGCCCCTTTGGACGTACTATACGTCTACATGGGCTTGTGCTTGGTTTGGGTTCAGTCTAGGCCAACTTGGTACAATCGGGTCTCCTAAAATTATTTATATTAATAAATAACTAAGTAAAATTATTTATAGAGGTTAACTCGTAACTTGGCCTGGTTTTTTTAGTTGGGACACACTTATGGCTGGGTCTTCCTCGGCATGGCTAATATACTAGTCAAGGCATGCCACCGCACTATTCGTGCCCTGATTCCTGGTCGTTTGGTACTTTAAAACTCAACCATGGCTAAAGTCATCTACCGTAAGAATTAACTAATTAATTATTTATAAAATTCTAAAAATCACCATTTAAATCAAATAAATAATATAAAAATATTTCAAAAATTTCTGGAAAGGAAAGCTACACAGACTCCTTGGTACATGATGACTCGATTTACATGATTAAAAGTTGTTATTTGTTTTTGCAATGACTGTAGAGCATTATCTAGAGTATACATGACATTCCAATATGGAATACTAGAATAATTGAAAGACACCCTTTTATTGATAAAATACGAGATTTTGTCCCGAGGGATTACATCGTCAAGGGACGATGCATCGACATTGGCATATATGTACTCTTCCAGTTCTTCGTCGGTGAGTACTGGAGCAGCCTGAGGTGGTTCGGGAGAACCTATTAGAAGCTTGGCCTTTATCGGCTCTGGTGCCAATAGAGATACGTGGGCCTTCTCTTGAACCTTAAGAGGGGATAAAGACTGAGGAGGTCTGCCTTTAAGCCGCACCTTGAGAGGTACCTCAGTTGGTGTTCCGACGACTAGTGCCTTCCCACGTAGTTTTGCTACGAGAGGAGCCGGCACTTGGGGAGGCTTCCCCTTGAGTCGTATCTTCAAGGGGGCTTCAGTGGATGCTCCGCCTAGAGAAGTTGGTACCCTCCCGTAAAGTTTGATCACTATAGGAGACGGTGTTTGAGGTGGCTTCCCTTTGAGTCACACTTTCAGGGGAGCGTCAATTATCATTTCTACCTCCAAGTCAGCTTTGGCTTCATCATCGGCATCGTTGGCTTCATCTTCGAGATGAATTGACTTGTACAGATCAGAGTCGGTGAAGAAGGCCTCAATCCTCTGAAATGATCGACATCAGCAAACTCGGCTCGGACTATGCCGTTGGTAGATATGTACTTCATACATTGATGGAAAGTGGATGGTACCACCATATATTCGTGTAGCCACGGCCGCCCTAACAAGATGTTGTAGTTGACGTCCGCATCCATAACATAATAGGTCACTTCGGTCTGGCGATCACCGATATGACACTTCAGTCGGACTTTCCCAAGCGGCTCACTCTTGATGGCGTTGAAGCCAATGATTATAGTGTGGGATGCTGTCAGACGATGCATCAGGATCCCCAACGTCTGGAGCAGAGCTCGGGGGATAATGTTGAAAGAAGACCTCGGAACGATCTACATTCGATCCACCTTGATGGTACCGATGTACCCTGTGTAATACAGTAGTCGGTTGTGCATGTTGTTCTTGAGCAACATGTCTTGTTGAGTGAATGTGATGTTGGGGATGATCTCCCCCACACTATGGTAGTATGGACATGCTGCTGGATCGTCCTTAGGCTGCTTGACCTAACTGATGAAAGACTCAGTATCCTTCAGGGCTTCGTAGAGAGCCCCCCGAGTATCTTTAGACAGGCGGAGGAGCTCGAACAAGGACAGCCGAGCTGGAGTACTAGAAAGTTGTGCCAGTATGTCAAAGTTGTAGGGTTTGGTTAACCCCAAAGCATTGTCTCTTCGTAGAGGCCTGTCGAAGCGGGCCTCCTTATGCTTCTGTTTGTCAGCTGCTGGAAGTTGGGAAAGACCTTCACCTTGAGCAGCCGAAGTGGTGACGGGATGTGCCACTTCGATAGGGGCTTCCTCAGGCTGAGCATTCTGCTGTGAACGCGTTTGTACATGAAGTACCTCCTCGGGGGAGGAGGTCACCATTCGACAAGACTTGGTCTTCTTGCCTTTAGCTTTAGAGGTAGAATGTACCCCCGGTTGAGTCAGTTCCAGAGCGAGATCTGGGTGAACCCAGATGATCTCTCCCCGAGATGTGGTGAGTGGAATCAGTCCAATCGTGTTGTCACGAGTCGACGGAAGGTTGACCACCTCCAATGTCGCCTTCGGGATAGGAACGACACCATCTTGAGTTGTAGTAGGCGGTAAGGTGCCGAACTGGAGCGATACCATGTTGGACGAGACTGTCTCCTTCTCGTAATCGACTGAGATAACATTCACATTGATCATGCGTCTTTTATAGTTCTGGAGGATGTAGCAGTCTTGAGTTGGATGTCCAACGAACTGATGGTAGTGACAGTACCTCGGGTTGCCCACTTTGCCTACCTCGTCAGGACGCTTAGGATCTGGCAACTTGATCTTGTCACTCTGTTTCAGCATCTCGAAGAGCTGTAAGGTGTCCTCGTCATTGAAGAAGTAGACCTCCTTCGGCCTCGGTGCAGGTAGAGGTTTCTGAGCAGGCCCTTGTGTGCTCTTTGAAGCTTTGACAGTCAATGCCTGCTTCCCTTTTGCCTCGTGTCCACTGTTGCTGGTAGCAGGCCGTTTTCCTTTTTCGTCGAAGGTGGGGAAGTTAACCCCCAGAAGGCGAGCATTATGTGCCTTCTTCTCAGCAGCTTTAGCCTCGATGATCAACGAACTCCAATCGGGAGGTTGAGCGTAGTTGAGCCAGAGCTTGATTGCAAGGATCATGTTTATACTGAAGGAATCTATGAGTGCATGTTCTGGCATACACAGAGGCAACCTTAGGCATGCTTGTCGGAAACGCTCAATAAAGGCTCGAACAGTCTCTTTCTCTGTATGACGCACTTTTATGAGGGATGAAATGGTCATGTCTCTCCCTTCATCATAGAATCGATCGAGGAAGAGGCGTGTCAAGTCATCAAAGGATGGTATGGAGTTGTCGGGGAGACTGCAGTACCAGTCGTAGGCGACTCCCTTCAATGCCCCAACGAACAGACTGGTGAGTAAGGCATCTTCCTTCGGGAGATGTCCCGTTTGAGACTAGAATTAGGTCATATACCGACGAGGAGAATCATTCCCATCATATGGCATCAATGTTCGTGGTTTATACTTAGGTGGATAAACCACTTTATTCCACTCGAGGGGGTAAGGTTGCAGAATTCCCATCTTCTGACGTTCTTTCTGCCTATTTTGTGCCTCAAAGCGCTTGCATAGATCTCTGATCATCTCGACCAAATCCTCTATAGAGCTGGGAGCAGGCAAAGGTGGTACGGCATGAAGCTGGGTATTTGAAGGAGCCGACGTCCGAGGTACGGCATGATGATTTACACCCAAAGATACCTATTGAGGGGGTATACTCGATTCTCCATTGGCCCATGGATCGGGACTAGTGAAGACAGGTGCCCTTGCTAATGGTGGAGATGCCAGAGTGGTCTGAATCATAAACACCGTTTGGGTCAAGGTTTGCATGGAGGCAGAGAGGGTTTTGAGGACCCCTCCAGGGTGTCCATGCACTGTACGATGTCCAGAGCAGGAATGTTTGGCTCTCCTTCATCACCACCCCCTGCTATGTAGACTGGTATGACATAGATGGAGGTGGATGGATCGATCGAGGCTTCACTTTTGACCTTACTTTCCAGTAGAAGAGCCTCTCCTTCTGAGGCATCGCCCTGGCTACCCCCATCTACGCCGGGGTTGGTTCTTTAGAGAACATCCTCATTTGAGAGGGTTGTCATGGATAGCAAGAGTTTGATCACACCCAGCTGATGCTTCCGCTGGAACTTTCTTCTTTGACCGGGTGCTCTTAAACACCCCTGAGGACGTGACCATCGTTTTATTCTTCCTCGACGGACTCTTGGATGACGTTGCTGAGGTCGAGGAGTTGGTAGTTGCCTTTCTCCCGGATTAGTGGAAGTTGGAGACAACATGGCAAGAAGCGACCTTGGGCTCTGACTCATCTTCAATTTGCACCTTCTTTTCGAGATAACGTCGGATGGGTGCAACAGATTGTAGTCGCTGGAACACAGACTGCCTAGATGATGGAGCCGTTATTTTGCAACAACAGCAGTTGATGGTGACCATGGCACAAGTGTGCCCCGTTAGGTGCACATCGTGGTAAATGGTTAGCTCTCCTGATCTACGTTTGTGAGTGATCATATTACGCAAATCATGAGGGGAGAGTTTCACTTTCATACCCCCTACAGGCATATGGTGAGGCCAAGAGCCAGGGTGGTCATATGAATGCTGCACCCCTGATCCATCTCTAGCGCATGAGATACGCCCAGATCATTGGTAGGGGAGCAACATATGTTGCGACTTGAACCCACTTCATGCACACAACCCACGTGGGCGCATGGGTTCAAAGTCAGAAGTTTTGCCTCATACGACTTGGTTCCAAACGTAGAATATACGTGCAAGTGAGACGAGGACTTTGAGAGTCGACTTGTATCTGGTGCAAACGTACCCGAGTCGACTCTGTACAGTTTACCATCGGCAGCGCACATGATTTTGAGCGCGCATCTCCGGTTCAATATGGGCGTAGCATATTTGGGGTGCATGGTCCGTACTGTCTTGGATTTCTTCGTACCAGCCCACGAAGGCGTATAGTACTCAGAATCCAACTCATCCTCGCCATGACAGCGAGTGATTCTGTCAAAGACAGAGGCCCTCTCCTGTATGCCAGAGTTCATGTACGGGAAGCTGGATGAGCCTTTGTTTCGTCGGCACATCTTCTTCGACTGGGGAGAGGACAGTTGGGGAATGCAGTCAATACTGCATTTCCCTGGCAGATGCGCTGCATTGGCGGGCGCATCTTGCTTATTGAGAATGTCAGTAGGAAGGGTGGGCTGCGGTGGCACGTCCCCTTCAGCGGTGGTACCTGGTGCATCGCCTTTACGCACCCAGACTTGGCGAGTCTTCTTCGGCTTTGGCAGCCGCTTTGAAGGACTTGCGCTGGCTTCAGAGATGAACTCTTCATACACCTGTTGATTGAGGTGCACCACGAGTGTCTTATGGGAGGAGACAAGCTTGGTGTCATCGGATTGCGATATAACTTTCACGTCAGAAGAGAAAGAAGTCCCCAGCAAAGCCACCATATTATTTGTCATCGAAAATACGACAAGGTTTTCTTGATTGATAAAACTTTAGTATTTCAATTACAAACAGAACATTATACAATGTAGGACTTAGACGTAGTCCTAGGAGTATACTTTTGTTTTTATCTGGGAACTGTATCGGTGGAGCGAGGGGTAATGCGTTGACTCTGTTGATGATCTGACGACGATCTTGAATTCTCTGAAGGTCTGGGCTGCTCTGGATGCCGGAGCATTTGGAGGAGAAGTACAAGTTACATGCCTCTTCTTTTCTCTGTATGTAGATATGTTGAACTGTGTGTGGATGAAGGAATGATCATTCGATTTATATGCAGCAGACTGGTCTGCACATGCACGCATATGTAGGATGTGCCTGTACGTGGAAACGCCCCGTAGCTAATGTTGTGGGCGTATGGACGATGCACCCTGAGTTGAAGCCAAATCTGTTAAACTACTCTATTGGGCTGCGGTGGAGCTGACATATGGCAGTTGTGGAGATTCGGTTGTTGCTGAGATCTTGGGTGGTTAGCACCCATTCTTGAGCAAAACTGAGTCAGAATACACAAGGCGCATGTCTGTGACTCAAAGATCTCTGATTTTGTGGAAGATGATCTGTCAGGATGCCTAGGATTAGGCGTATGGTGGGTAACTTGGTCTACGATAGACCAGTCTGGGTGCATGGCTTCTGAGGCGTATGCTGAGTTCTGGGCGCGTGGCTGTGGAGACGCATGCAAAGACTTAGCTTCTGTCTTTTAGGATCAAGAGCTAGTCGGGGACGTATGACTTTTGAGGCGCATGCGGACTTCTAGGCACATGGCTGCGAGGGCGCATGCGAATGATCGGTCGGCCACGTGGCAAGAACTTCTGTAGCTGACAAAAAAGGCAAATAATGATGCTGACGTCAGCGGCTCTTTATATCTTGCAAAAAACTGCTGATTGGTCATTCTTTGGGGGATGTGCTACCAACTCTGTCACGAAGCATTAAATGCTTAATGGGTGACGAGTTGTAATGGGCGTATCAGCTCATGCTACGCTAGGCATATGGGTCGATATCCCATCGGTATAGAGCGCATGGTCCTCACGGCACATCTGCCACATGGGGCAGCCTCATTGGTCTGTATGTTGAGTTTTTCGAGGCGTTAATGGCTGTTTTGACTTGGCTGAATACAAAAAGGCAGATTCATCGTCATTAATGCAAATTCATTGCATATAATATAAGGAGACTTCCACTTAGCGCATGGGCGAGGGTTGCCCTGGCCTATAAATACTTTTGTGAAGATTAATCGTTTTACTTGGCTTTCTCTCATGGAGACGAACTCGACCGGTCCTGCCTCGGCGAGTTGTTGATCCCCTCATTCGCAGAATCTTTGACGACGAACTCCTTTCGAAGACGAAGAAGTGCCGAGTTGGTTTATTTACCATCGGCCCTGTTTTTGTACAGGCCTGTGAAAGTGCCTTTTGCATCCAAATATCGGGATCGTCGTGTCCCGACACAGGTTGAAGGTGCTTATTACATCCAATGATTGGGGCGATCGTGCCCTAATTTTTGTTTAGCTGGAAGAGCCGCAGATCGGGGCTATCGTGCTCCGATTTTGTTAGGCTAGAAGAGCCACTCCTCCTGCTAGAGTGCCCGCATGTCGGTGAGGAAGTAATTTGCTCTGACTATGCATGGGGATGCGCCTATGCTGATATGATGGGATGATGCGCCCGGGTGAGGCCTCAAAATGATGCGCCTGGCAATAACAATTCAAGTGATGCGCCTGATAAGTGATACGCCTGGCTGTAGCTTTTAGGATTTTCTTTTTCTTTGTAAAAGAATTCTCCTTTGTAAAAGAGTTTTAGACATGTAATCGACTTTTATATGGAATAAAGGCCTATTTTCGTATCTCTTTGTTGTTTTTTCTTATGTGCCAAGTGTTCTGCTTCCTGGCGCATGTTGATTTTTGATGCATCAGAGTTAGGGCACATAGGACCTCTGGCTTTTAGATGCACCTGAAATTCCATGCTTCTACAGTAATCATCGGTCCGTCTCCAACGGTAGTCGAACAATCGCGTACTCCTAAAATAAAAATAAACTAAAATAAATACTAACTCAAGGTCTTACACATACCATATACATAGACTTACCATATATAGTCTCTACTTAGCCATGACCTACCAAACTAATTTCTATCCAATATAGTCATACAATATTATACTAGCATGACAAAGATATTATTCTATAATTTGAATATAATTACTTTAAATTCTAAAATAAATAGAAATATATTTCTAGAAAAGTATACAAATTTAATACAATCATCATTTATGTACATATAAATTTACTAGTTTCCATATATGGCTATATATCTTATAGTATCATAAAAACACATAAAATAATAATTATAGTATAAAAATATTCATTTTAAATTCTAAAATAATAATATAAATATTTCTATATATATATATATATATATATATAGTCCAAGTGGTCGTAGCCCGTTGGGAACGGTGGAGCACCCCGGCGCAGTGGCGCCGGTTCGAGCCCCCCCCCCCCAAAATATATATATATATATATATATATATATATATATATATATATATATATATATATATATATATATATATATATAATTAGCTATATATTTTTCGGATGGGTCGATCGCTCTCCCGTTTGGGCGATCTCGGCGCGTCGCTCCCGGAGTAGGGCCGGCCTTGCTTGGCGTCCCCGCCGAACTGGCCCCTCCCTCCCCGCTTTCCCCCATCGTCCGGCCATAGCCCTCCCCCCCACCTCCGCCTCCCGCTCCCTTCCCTGCCGTTCCCCCAACCCCTCCGCCTTACCCTCCCCTTCTCCCTCCTCCCACTCCCTCTCCATCTTTTCCGGAGCCTCTCCCGCCCTCTTTTTCGGTGCCCCTTCGTCGGAGCCACCCCCTCCACCTTCGGCCCTTGGCTCCCCCACCGCTCCTTCGACCTCCGGACCCCCTCCGTCATCGGGCCGCCCTCCGCCATCCTCTCTATCATCATCGAGTGTCTCGGCATCCGCACTCGCGTGGGGGGGTTGTACCTGCTGTTACTGTCTGGAGCAATGATACAGCTGTCGCCTTCTAGCGTGGTGGGGCCTCGAGAGCTGTTGGCTCCTCGGAAGCTGCACCGGTTGACTCCTCGGGTTCTTTTCTAGGCACAGTCCAATTGGGCTTGCCTACAGGCGCACCTTATTTTTCTTTCGGCACAACTCAGGGTGCATTTGGCTCCTCAGGAGTTGCACCGGTTGACTGTGCTGGAGCTATTCAGGGCGCAGTCCTCTTGGACTTGCTCTCTGGCACAGTAGCGCCTTTGACTTGTGTTGTGCCTCGTGGTGCGCCTTCTGTTGCTGACCTGCGCCGTGGACCTTCTGGCCTCGTGCACTCTTTTGATCCGATGTGCGTCGCTGACATCATCAGCCATTGTAGGCTGCCTCCTTCCGGTGCACCTCACGGTACGACAGGTCCCTCGGGAGCTGCATTGGGCGTAGTCCATTTGGACTTTGGCGCTGGCGCAGTTGAGCCCCTGCCTGGAGCGCGCCTCCTTTTGCGCCCCCTCGTCCTCTTTGGGATCGGCCGGCCTAGTCATGGGCTCGCATGTTGTGGGACTCCGGGCTTCCCAATCCCTCCCTTCCACTCACCTTACTGTGCATCCCTGTGAGGCCCAATTGGGCGCGTCTGCCCCCGCTGCGGTTGCGTCGGGTTTGGACGCAACTCAGCCTTTCCTTTCCACTCCTTCTTTTGCACCTCCTGGGGTTATCCCACTGGGTCCAGACCCTCTCACCCACCCCCACCCTCAGGTTGCGGCGGATCGGCCGCCCCCCTCCTCCTCCTCCGCCGCCGGTAGACGTGATGTTGCTCTCCGATACAGCTGGGCTGCTGGGCACCCAACCCCCGCCCCCCTCTCGGCCCCTCTCGGACTCCGGCGTGTGCGCCTCCGGGGACCTTCGGGCGCCAGCCCCCCTCCCTGGGAGCTATCCCTCCTCTCCCCAGCGTTGTGTCTTCGGGCAGACCCTCCCTACTGGCCCCTCCAGCCCCTGGCACTTCTCTGCCCCCGACTACCTCCTTTGCCGACATCCTTCGTCCTGACAGGACTCCCAAGCCGGGACTCCTGTTTCCAGACGTCCCCTTCCCGATGTTGAATACCCGCAGGCATTCCCCATGCCGACAGTGCCGTTCACCGACCAGGAACTCTCGTCCCTAGCCACCTCATTCCCCTACTCCTTCGTTCTCAAATTCTCAGCAGGCTGCCCTAAGCTCGCCAGGGTGGCAGAGGTCATAACTAGTTGGAGGCTCACGGCAGAGTACAGAGTAGCCCCCTAGACCCAAGGCACATCCTACTCCACCTATCCTCTAACCTGGACCACGAGACGGTGTGGTCCAAAGGCACCGGGAGGGTAGACTCCCACCAGATGAAGATAATCAAGTGATCACCGCACTTTAACACCAAGGAAGACTCCACGACGGTCGCCGCATGGGTCATCCTACCCAATCTCCCCCTAATTTGCTTCGTCCCGACGGCTCTTAAACGTATAGCAAATTCCTTCGGAACTTACGTGGCCACCGCTGCCGAAACCAGCAACCTGACAAAAGCTCACTACGCAAAGATATGCGTGGAACTCGACCTCGCCTCAGACCCTCCCAACCATATCCTCATTGAACTTGGCAACCAAACACACACTCAACAAATCATCTATGACGACCACATTATCTACTACACTCACTGCCATTTACACGGTCACCTATCGAAGCACTGCCACCGTCTCCATCCGGAGCTGAGGAAGAAACCAGACAGGTCAGAACCCAATCCCAACGGGAACTAGCATCACAAAGTTGCTCCACCACCCCTGCTTCCTCTTTCGAACTCCTATACCAGATTCAACTCCAGCGAAGGCAAATCCGGCAGAGGCAATACATCAGAAAAAGCTGTGATCCCCTACTACCCACCTAACCTCCCCCTGTCCAATCAATTCAGCGCCCTCGCATCAGTAGCCATTGGCCCTCCAGGATTTGGTCTGACATACTGACCTCGACCAGGCTCCCGGATCAGACCCAGAGGACCCCCCTCCTGAGGGAACGGAAGAGGCCGTCCCAGCACCTCCGATAGCCGACGAACTGCAAACTCTGCTCGGCAACCCCACCGTGGCCGCTCTAGCCATCCTAGGGTCAGAGCAGGCCACCAGAGGTCTTCAGGTCCTCGCTGCTGGTTTCTCTCTCATAGCGGAAGGCGACCAGATAGGCATCTTCGACGAATCCCTCATCTTTCCCCGGAGCAAGCCGATATCGATTCAGCAGGAGAAACGGCCGCACCCCCAAATACCCCGACAATCCACCCCTCGACACCTCCTCTAAGAAGGCGAGGGGACCACCCATCACTAACAGGAAAGCTGACAAAAAAGGGTCCGTCAAATCCTCGTCCATGCACACCAGGTCCGCTGCAAAGCGGTCCAACCAACCCCTCCCAAAGCTCCATTAATGCTGAACATTCTCTCCTGGAATGTCCGTGGCCTAGCGAACAAACCAACGATGAGGATAATCACCAGCCTTAAGAAAACTCACAAGATCGACATCTTGATCATCCTCGAACCCAAAATCTCATACAAGAGACTCAAATCCATTCAACTGCAGTTAGGCTTTCACTCGGCCATTGTCGGCAGGCACGACATTTGGATTCTCTGTTCTAAAGCCGTCAAAGTTGGAGTCATCCATGATTCCAGCCAAGCCCTGTCTTGCTGGATAGAACATCCCTTAATCCCCAAATGTGCCATCCTTTCGGCGGTTCATGGCAGCAGTGACATTGCAGAACGCAGACACCTCTGGAACGACCTTCTGGACATCAACCACCACAACCGCAACCTCCTATGGCTTTGCATCGGAGACTTCAACGCCATCACTTGCAGAGAAGAGAAGATTGGAGGCCTCCCTCCCCCTCTCTCCGCCATACAAGACTTTAACAACTTTATCTTCAACTCCCACCTCTCCTCTCTCCCGTTCACCGGCACCGCATTCACCTGGTGCACATACAGGAAGGCGATCGGCGGTAATACTCCTGCCTTGATAGGGTGTTGACGAATGCCCACTGGCTTGACACGAGGACAACCTCCAAGCTCTCTCACCTTAACGCCACCGAATCCGACCACACCCCCCTGCTGATTGGTATCACTAGCACCTCCAAACACTCCAGAAAGAGCTTTTGCTTCCTGGACTTCTGGAATGAGCACCCCCAATTCTTGGGGGTCGTCACAGAAGTGTGGAACAGTATGGACACCATAGACCCCCTTAACCGCGTGGCTATGAAGCTCCAGGCCACAAGAAAAGCTCTGACAGCATGGAGCAAACAAGCTTATGGCGATATCTTCCAAGCTATTCACGAGGCAGAGGATGACATGACTTGTGCTGAAGCGATATACATGGCTAACTGTTCGCATGATACCAGGAAGGTACTGAATCTCACCAAAGCTATCCTCAAATTCAGGCTGAAGATTGAGACCGACTTTTGGAAGCAGAAAGCTAGGATCAAATGGGACAACGAGAGGGACAACAACTCTAGCTTCTTCCACTCCTGCGTCAACGGGTGGAGACAAAAACTTACTCTCTATCGGATTGTCGCTGACAACGGTACCAGCATCACCGACCAAAAGGGTATCCAAGAGGAGGCCGCAAAGTTCTATTCCAGACTTTTTTCCAAGGAGGCGGTTCTTAAAGATGATACCTTCCTGGACAAGTTTTTCCTCCTCATCAGCGACAATGATAATTTACGGCTTGAACAGCCCCTCTCAGAGGAAGAAGTGAAAGAAGTAGTATTGGCCCTCGACGAGCACAGCGCCCCTGGGCCAGATGGATTTTCGGGGGTATTTTTCCACACTTGCTAGGATATCATCAAGTCTGACATACACAATGCAGCCTCCGCCTTCCTCCATGGAGCTATATATCCCAGAGCCATCTCGAGCACCAACCTCATCCTCATCCCGAAGAAAGACAACCCAGTGACATTCTGCGACTTTTGCCCTATCAGTCTCTGCACCTTTACCAACAAGATCATATCCAAGATCATCGCCTCCCACATGGCAGGCATTCTCCCTAAGATAATCTCAGAGGTACAGAGTGGATTTGTGCGGGGGAGAAACATCCAAGACAACATCATGCTGGCTCAAGAATTAATCACCTGCATGAAATTCCCAGCAAGAGAGGGAAACATTGCTATCAAATTAGACATGGAGAAAGCCTATAATAGGCTAGATTGGCAATTTATGATCTGGGTCTTCAGAGCCTTCAGCTTATCCGAAGCCTGGACCAACGTTGTGTGGAGATCGATCAGTAACTCGTGGTTCTCCACTGTTATTAATGGCCAAGCGGACGGGTTCTTTAAATCCACTCGCGTGGTCAGGCAAGGGGATCCGCTATCATCCACCATCTTTATTATTACGGCGGATACGTTGAGCAGAAACCTTAACAAGATGACGAGCTCCCCCAACTTCTAGCACTACCATACGGCGAGCGGCTGCCGATCATCACCTACCTGGCTTTCGCGGACGATATCCTTATATTCTCATCCGGAGATGCAGGATCGGTGGAAGTCGTTCACAACACGCTCCAGATCTATGAAAAGTGCTCGGGGCAGAAGATTAACCCGGAAAAGAGTGTTATTTACACACACCATAATATCAAGAGAGAGCAAGCGGCTAGCATTTCTACCACCACATCGTTCCCCATCAAACACCCTCCTGTCCTCTACCTCGGGTGCCCCCTGGTGTACGGGAAATCCAATGCCGGGACCTTCGAGAACCTGACCAACCGTATCAGGAAGAAGCTCGAGGGCTGGCACAATGCCACCCTATCCCCAGAAGGCAAGATTATCCTCATCAATCACATCCTCACCTCCATTCCCATCTACACTCTGGCTGTGTGCTCACCCTCCAAGAAAGTTATATCCTATATCGAGAGCATCTTCAGCAATTTCCTCTGGGGGCACAGCGGCGGCCACGAAAAGCACCATTGGGCTAGCTGGGACACCATGGCTGGGCCTACCGGTGAGGAGGGCCTGGGTTTTACCAAACTTTACCACATTATTAACGCCTTCTCGATGAAATTATGGTGGACGCTTCACACCAGCAAGAACTTATGGTCCAGATTCATGAAGGCCAGATAATTCAAGCATATCCACCCGTCCATGGCCATCACTAACAGCAGATCATCCGCGGCCTGGCGTCGCATCCTTCACGGGCGAACCCGTGCCGAACCTGTGATTCACCTTAAGGAGGGTATTGGGGATGCATCACCATTTATGGAGCGTTGGGTAGGCGATTTCTTACTTCCCAACACTCCGACGGCCCCTAAGAATAGCACTATCAAGGATCTGTGGGACCCTCCTAATAACACCTGGAACTGGAACAAAGTCAGCTCATGGGCTGGGCCCGAAGCCATCGATTATATCCGTCGTAGCGGTTTAAGGATTGGATCGGACGTAGATAAGCTCGAGTGGTCACCCGACGGTGCTGGTGCCTTCTCGGTTAAGTCAGCCAGAAGCGTTATATTGGGCAACACAAACCCGTACCCTACCATTGCCTCATTCTGGCTGACATGCATCTCCAAGAAGTGGTCTTTCCTCATCTGGAGAGCCCTCCGTAATATCCTTCCCACAGACGACAACCTCAACACTATCGGGTTCAGCCTTGCATCGGCGTGCACATGCTGCTCTGATCTACAATCGAAAATAGCCAACCATATCCTCAATCAGGGGGACCTACCCGTCAGGGTTTGGAGAGCTCTCATTCAGCGCTGCAGATTGTCTCATAGAGGTGACAACTTCCACTAACTCCTGGCCAAATGGGGCTCCACGTCCTATAGCCACCAGATCGTCGCTGCGGCCGCCACATGGGTTATCTGGAAAAATCGGAACAAGACGAGATACGAAGGCCACCAGTATAATGCTGACCAACTTATTTAGGAGACCATTCGTCAATGCCACAAACGAAGAGCCCTCTGTAGGCATGGCCAGGAGGCCTTCTGGAACTCTCTCATATCCTCGGCTTAGTCATTTTGTTTCTTGTTTGCCTCTTCTTTTGTCAGTATACGTGTACAGGCATCCACATTTTGTGCCTCTAGGTATACTTGTAAAGGTTCGGCCTTTTCGGTCTTATTCAATAAAATGGTTGGTTGGTATATATATATATATATATATATATATATATATATATATATATATATATATATATATATATATATATTTCTTCTGTAATATATATATATATATATTTATAAATATATATATATATATATATATATATATATATATATATATATATATATAAATATATATATATAAATATATATATATATTTATAAATATATATAAAAAAAAAAAAAAAAAAAAAAAAATATATATATATATATAAATATATAAATATATATATATATATATATATTTATATATATATATATATATATATATATATATATATATATATATATATATATATATATATAACGTTGTCCTATAGCGCCATAACCGTAACTTGTGATAGATCTCCCTCTTCTACATCACCGGCTTGGCCATTGGCCGGCTTCTCCCATCTCTTCCGAACAATATTATTTCTAAGCTTCTATCGCATCGGCTAGCTCCACTTCTTCCTCGTCTTATCTCTTCCGAAAAAAATAGCTTTGTACAGGTTGGGAAATAGTAGACAATATCCTACTGGCTCAAGAGATGATGGCTAAAATAAAAAACATGGGTGGGGGGAATGTGGCGATTAAGCTCGACATGATGAAAGCTTATGATAGAGTCGATTGGCGATTTCTTTTGAAGGTCCTCCGCAAGTTTGGTTTCTACAACAAATGGGTCGACATGGTGCTCCGTTTAGTTAATAATGTACGGTATTCTTCTCTCATTAATGGTGAGTCGACTGGTTATTTTCAAGCTTTCAGAGGGGTTCGAAAAGGAGATCCTCTATCTCCTACATTATTCATTCTAGTTGCGGAAGTCCTTTCCAAAAATTTGAAGCATTTGTCGTCTGCCGAAGGATTTGCAACTTTTATTTCGCCTAGGGGATGCCTTCCAATTACACATTTAGCATATGCTGATGATGTTCTTTTGTTTGCAGCAGGAGATTTACATTCTATTGGTTTGATACATGACCTCCTTATGCGGTATGAAGAGGCATCAGGCCAGAAAATCAATAAGACGAAGTCATCCATCTTTCTCTCGAAGAAGTCTCCTCCAGAGAAGGCGGCAGAACTGGCTACCAGAAATCGGTTTGTTGTAGGAACTCCACCATTCACTTACCTAGGTTGTCCTTTGATGGCGGGACAACAAAATGGAGGAATGTATGAAGAGCTCCTAAATAGAATCCGATCTAAGGTGGACGGGTGGCATAACAAGATTCTATCGTCGGGGGGCAAGCTGGGCAAGCTCGTCTTACTCAAGGCTGTGTTAACATCTATCCCGGTTTATACCTTTGCAGCCTGCAACCCTCTGCTCGCCGTGCTTTATCGAATAGAGAGCATCTTTTCGAGCTTCTTCTGGGGATCGTAAGATGGAATTACCAATCACAATTGGCTTGGATAGCAGTGTATAGCTAGAACCAAAAAAGAAGGTGGGCTTGGCATCAAGAGATTAGAGGATGTGATGAATGCGATGACCATTAAACTATGGTGGAAATTCAAATCTGAAGATAGCTTGTGGTCGAGATTCTTCAAAACTAAATATTGTTCACAGTCCTCGGCTAGTGAAGTGGTGATCACCTCCAATGCGTCTCATGTGTGTAAGCGGCTCCTTCAGGGAAGCCAAGTATCTGATAGATATATTAGAAACGACGGATGGATGGCGGTGGGGATATACACCGTCGGGGCAGTTCACTGTTGCATCAGCTTGGGCCGTGGCTCGAACGCCTAAGCCTCTAATGGCTCATTTTAAACATATTTGGAACACCTATATCCCTACTAATTATTCAGTCTTGATTTGGAGGATAATGCACAACAAACTACCTACTGATGACAATATTTCACGGCTTGGTTATAGCTTGGCATCGAAGTGCCATTGCTGTGTCAAGAGCTCGACCGAATCACTTGAGCACATTCTGAACAAAGGAGACATGGCTACTCAAGTTTGGGCCTCTTTGCAGAGGGACTATCAGGTGCATGGAGGGGATAGAAGTTTGCTTCATAGAATCAAAGCTTGGTGGAGCAAGAAGAATAACACAGGAAAGAAATTGTAGCAGGAGCGGTGATGTGGGTTCTATGAAAAAATCGGAACTAATGGAGATATGAAAACTATGTTTTCTCGACGACCAAGTTGATCGCAGAAGTTCATCAATAGATTAAGAAGGCGACTGTTAAATGTGGGCACAAGTAGCTGGTTGTATTCGAAGTTAGAGTTCACAAGTTGTAATCTGAGCTTGAGCTCCAAATAAATAAAGTTAGTTTATATTATATATATATATATATATATATATATATAAAATATATATATATATATATATATATATATATATATATATATTTTATATATATGTATATTAAAATATATATATAAATCATAAATTCTAGAATATTATTCAGAATATTTAGTAATAATATTCCATCATAGTATTTATAGAAAAAGACACTTTGACTAAGTATATCAACTTATTGGCTTGATAGGCCAACTTGTTAATAAATGCGAACACAAGAATAAATATAAAACTAATATATTTATATTATGAAATAAAATCACTAAATATTAGAAAATAATTATTTTATGTAGAAAAATATATATTTGGGACATTATGAACATATTAGGAAATTTGGATATCGAAGACACGATAATTTAAATCGAAACTCAATTATGGTAAACGCATTCGACGAAGATGGTGACAATTAAATATAAAAATGATTGAAATATCAAAATATAATTTATGGGTGTCGAAAAGGGTCGAGTTAGGTCATTACCAAGTAGCTTTTTGGTGTCGAAAGGTGTTCCAAATAGATGAAAACCACCATGCGACAAAAAGAGTTTAGGCTGGACACATCTTCACAAAATGCTTGCCTCGACCAAACGGAAGCAAACCGTGTCCTAAAATTTTGTGGGGACGTAGAGGACATCTATAGAAACTCATTAGTTTTGGTTTCACAAGAAATAGATAACAAAAAGTTGGAAAATCACACGCACGAAGTGGACTAACCAGTTGTGTCTCACAGATTTGATCGGATTGGGTTATGCCGACTTCGAGGCCTTGTGCCATCCTCTAAAAATGTTGCGGCCGACTTGGGGCATGATAGGGTGAAGGAGATACGTATTAGGATGGATGTGGTGGTGGTGAAGGTGGAGAAATAGGTCGACAAGGGAGAAATTTGTTTGGAAAATGAAAACTTGGTGACCGCGAAAATAAGAAGAAACTCGTTCAAAATTTTGTAATGGGAATGGGTTTCACGTACGAATTTGTGGGTTTAAAAAATAAAGAATAAAAGATTAAAGGGTTGGGATTGATTTAGTTTTGGTTTGGGGAGATTTGGAGAAGATTTGATATTTAAATCAAAAGGTGCAAAAAGATGTTTCCAAAAAGGATTTAAATAGAAATCTATTTTAGGAAAGTTGCAATGGAGTTGTTTAAAAATAGATTTGAATTAATGTGGTTGTACATTAATTCATATCAATCTAAAATATGTCTAATAGATTAGGGTACCCTAGAATAGGCTCCATGGCTCCCTAGTTGGACTAGATTTGGGTTGGTGGAATTTTTAGGACGTTTTGAGTCCAATAAGCCTATAGTTGAGTCTTATATGCCATTTGAAAATAAATAGCACATAGGAACTCAATTGAGTGACACACTATTGACATGTGTATAGTAGGCTCAAAATAGGTCAAAATCAAACATAGTCCCAAAGTTAAATGGGTTGGATCGATGACGCTCACGAAATTAAATTGGAAGATACGACAAGTTTTATGGTAGATTAAAAATTGACCTAAATTGACCCAAAAGTTGTGCAGTAAAATAAAGACAAAAGAAAATATTCGAATGGCACATGATATATCAAAATAAAGATAAAATTTTATAGATCAAAACACATTAAGAATGTTTCTAGATATTTGCATTTCTTGTGCTCCAAAAATCAAAACTACGAAAATGAGTATTTAATGATAAAAATAATAGTAGAAAAAATATTTATTAATAACTATATTAAACAAAATGATAAAAATAAATAAAAAATAAATCTAAAACTCTAGTGGGCATACAGTACTAGGTCCTCTAATGTACACAAAATAGGCCAAAGAGTTCATATACCAACTTTCTCATGTGCGAATTTTGTCCAGGCATATAAGAAGGAAAATCAGGTAACATATCATCCTATTGATTTGCGTAATGTGATTCGGCACAAACATAAGTCAACAGGGATATCATCAAACATAGTCGTATCTTCCCAAGAATACTCTTGTGCAAAGATTGTTATCAATTGTTGTTGCTCAAAGTAGTTGACCAACCAGCTAGGCAGTCCGTCTTTGAAAGACTGCAACCAAGTCTCCAAGACCAGTATTGTCTTGGATGAAAACTATCAGACGATGAAGATGAATTACCCATGGCCTCGGTTTACATAATATCGAGCCGAAAGGATGACCAGGTCGCCGCATCCTCTTCATCTAGTGGAGGTCAGAGAGCCTCTTCACCAGAGGGCGTTTATCAAGGAACTCGTTCCCGATCTAGACATCCTTCTAACATTCTTCAAGTTCCAGTACAGAGCAGTGATGTTCTCATGACTGGGGTAGCAGTATCTCAGTTTTTGATCATTCTACATCCCACCCTTAGGATAGAATACCTCCAGAAAATAGTATTTCTAGTGAATCTAGAAACAATGTGGCCTCATAATCAGCTTCCAGTAGCACTAATTTTAGTGATGCTTCGCTGCATACTTCTCTATGTGGCAGTCCATATACGTCATATGTTTTTGTAACCGATAATAAATGAGGGAAAAAACGATGACTGACAATGGATAGATGCTCTTGAGACCATATTGCAAGGAGTTATGACAATATTGCAGTAGATGCAAGCAACAATTAACATGCAAGCTACCTTCACTACAACAAAAATGTGTTTTAACAAAACTTTATTGATGACATTTTGAATTAAATGTCAATAAATATTTTTTATAACAACACTTTAGTAAAAATGTCATTGTAATAGAATATATATTGTCATCATGACACTTATTTTAAAATGTTGTAAACATTAATTAAATGGCACTTTTAGAATGTCATAAAATATTTACTAATAAAGATGACAATTGTATAATGTCATTCTAAAATTAATTCTTCCACCAATTTTTTTTGTTCTTTTCATGTTCTCACGCCCTTCCCAGCGGGATCAGCATATTTCCTCCCAATTTTGACACAACATATTCTTCTCCCTCTCTTTATCTCTCCATATTTCCTTCCAATTTTGACCACAACATATTCTTCTCCAAACCTCTTTCTTTCTCTCTCCACCCTCACCTAATCTTCTCAAAAGATTAGGGTTTACTTTATGACCATCAACGTCGACACTGCCATCTACGGTCGGCATCCATGGTGGATCATTGTCATCGGCACTGGCATCACTTCCATCAAGGTACTCTCTCACTCCATCATCTTTCTCCCACCTTTCTTAATTTTTTTTGTTGATATATTGTATAGGGTTTCTATTTCTTAATATTTAGGGATTTTTTTTAAGCATTGACATTTTTAATATTTTTATCTTATTTCTTAATATTTGGGGATTTTGTAAGATCATTATTAGTTATCTAGGGTTGATTTTTTTATAGAATTGTACTTATTATTTAAGGACTATGCATAGTTGGATCTGATCCATCTATAATTTTAATGAGACTTACTCGTTCCTTTATAGAATTCTTGTTCATTTATAGAATTGGACTTATTATTAAAAGAATATCTCAGTAATTTTTGTTTTCTATTTTATAGATTAAATTTTCAACAACAAAAGAAATTTTTCCTTAAGATCAAGATTATATTCTCTAAACATACTGGACTATTCCATTTTTCCTCACCATTTCCATCGATAATAGAAGTTCTTATTGTTCCTTAGAGATTTAATTTTTGTGCTGGAAATTCACTCAGCAGAATGATTGGAAATGTATCGATAGGTGATCTTATTGATATATTGTAGCATTTAGGTCTTCGACATGACAAATCATTGTGATGACATTGTTTCTGCCCTATTTTACTTGTCAAATTGATTGGGAAAAAGAGACCCAATGTCGGTATTGGCTAGTATCGGTTAGTATTAGATTCTTCATGCCAAATATTATATGATATGGTCTATACCCTTGAACTGAATGTTTTGTCTTGTGTGAATGTAAATTATGAATGTCAGGAAGAAAAAAATTGCCATGTCTATGACACATGGACATGAATTAGACAGGACAAACCTCCAGTATACAGTAGAGAACATCAAAATATTTTCCATGTCCATGCCCCGTGTTCGTGTTCTATTGTCCCATATCCGTGGTTTGTTCCTTTTTTGTTTTGGGTTGAAAATTTTGTTGAATTGTAAATTTTGTAGGAATCTACGAGAATCATTTATTATATATTCTTAATTTATTTTCTGAAAACTGGCCATAGATTTTTCTTTATGTTATGTTTTCTGAACTTAATTTAAAGATCACACTATATTCTTTAATTTTCTTGCGCAATTAAAGGGGTTTACCGAAAATGTTCACAAAAAAAAAGATAACTTGTTTTCTGAAATGTCCGAAATGTGTCTTTTGTGACTTTTGTGTATAAATAGCACATGGAAACTCAATTAAATGGGACACAAGTGGCATGTGTGTAGTAGGCTCAGAGTAGATCAAAACTATATATTGGGTCGAAATTTTGAGTTGAGATTAGGTCGTCAATTTCAATTGGAATGGACAACCGTAATATGGTAAATATTAGAATTGGCCTTTTTGGCTTGAAAGTTGTAATAATAAAATAGAGTAAAGTAGACATGGTTGAGTGGGACATGATATGTCTAAATAAAGATGAACTCATCTAGATCACACATTTAAAATTTGTCTAAGAATTGGCAATTGGTATGCTTCTAAAATCAAAGCTATGACAAAGGGTATTAATAATCAGAATTGAAAGTAGAAATATACATAATAATTAATAATAAATTAAATTTACATAAAATAAAAATAAATCCTAAAAATTTAGAGAGCTTACATGTCAGGTCATGTCAACTCAAGTCATGTACAAATCAAATCTGAGTCAAATCATGTCAAGTCGAAATCAAGTCAATGTCAAAGAAACATGGTATAGGACTAAGCAATGATAAATCACAAGACACATAGACACGACAAGATATCCTGAAAAGTAACGACAGAAAATAAAAAAATCTACATGCACGTAAAACAAGAAAAATAACAATGTCATAAATATAAGGAGCGGGTAATCAAGTATGACTGAAAACAAATAGCAGTATAGGAAATACGTGATAACACTGTATAATTCGGTAAGTTATATTTGCATGTCGTCCAAGTCCCTGCTGAATTCACAATACCAAATCCTATCAAGAGTCCACATATAATAAAAGAATTATTACTAATATTGTAATTATACATGACACATGGATTTCCTATCATAACAAGTCTATATGATTCTAGAGAATACCTGGACCTAGTTTTATAATTTTTGACTTCTGAAGTTCAAGGGTTAAGTCCCAAAAACAAGGACAAGTGTATAAACATATAAAAACAATAAAATAAAATTTATACTATTTTAACCACTGAGTTTCATATTTAGATTTTTAGGTATAATTCGTGATTATGGCTATATTACAGTAGTCTCGTCCGAAACTTATCTGAAATACTACCAAATAATGTCCATGGTCTATATATATCAAATATCATATAAAATAGATAAAAACCTAATTAAATCTCAGAAATAAACATCCTTTTTAAAGTTAAAAGCCTCTAAAAATATTTAATTAAACCAAATACATGCTTTAAGCCACAACTTGACTTATTTCTACATGGGACATAAATATGGCTATGCCATCCCTACCATAGCTAAATGCTAGTCTGACACACGAATACACTAGCCATGCCATATTTCTAGTCGATATGCATAACAAATTTCAACCATGACTAAGGCTATATATATATAAGTAATAAATATTGTTTTAAATTTTATAAAGATCCAAAATTATTATTTAAGCCAAATCAAAATAAGGAATATTTAAAAATTTTGGGGGTTTACTAAAGTGTCTAGTCCGGATCCGTACTCCTCAGGATACTGCCAATCGTCTATACCTGGAGAGATCACCAGGTCCTCAGATAGACGTAGTAAGATACATTATATCATGCTATATGAACTGCCATATTAAATACATAAACATGCACAAGAAGATCATAGTAAATAAATATGCAAAGGATTACCTAACCATCTAACATACAATTTGGACGACAACTTTTGCACACATTGGTAAGATTCAGGCTAAGTTGAATAATCCACATAACACAGGCTCATTATGTACATATATTATCATCCAGTCATCTGTATCCGATCGTAACTGTCATGCCTCAGTTTCGAAGAAATCGATCGTCCTCGCTAAGGCGTGATGCCGCATGAGCCTAGGTTGCGCTTACATAAGGCGGGTTCCATAACGGCAAATTTCAGGTTAAGCACGGAGTCGCCGTACAGAAGTCCCGAAGCAGAAACATTGAATAATCAGTAAGTCACTAGCGGAAAGTTGAAACAAGACACAAGTCAAGAAAATAGCTCTTTATTGATTTTGAATCAAAGATTACAATGTGGCACGAGGCTAAGATTACAAGTCGCTCAAGCATACTTTCTCTCAGAATACAATCACTCAGCTCTCTCATCTATCAATACAAAGTTCAAGGCTTCCACTTACGGATGCTTCAGAAGGCGATGTCCATACATTAGGTCCCATATAGGTGAAGTCTTCAAGTGACCGCACGCCTCGAAACGCTAAGAAACTCCATGCTTGGGTGCATCCAAGCAAGCTCTGCCTCAACGAGCAAGTACCTGCAACCTGCACATGAAAACTGTTGGGTGGTCAGTACACAATCGTACTGGTGGTGTGATCTCCTAGCCCAACCATACAAAACTAACACATTCATTTATTGAGTGCAACTTATTCTTTTAATTATCTTTCTAGTCTTACCTTAGGATCAATTTTTTGGACATAGATGCCTGGCCTATTTCGTACATCAAAGACATGGTTGTGCCATAAATCCTTTCGAGCAACATAATCGAGGCAGTGCCTCACCACTTAGTAACTTGCCCAAACTTTGTGTCGCAACAATGTGGTTATGCCATAACTCCATTCGTACCTTAAAATTGAGACAGTGCTGTCACGCCCCAGAACCAGAATACTGGAGAGCGGGGGCAGACATAGCCAGCTACGTATATTAAAATGGAAACCACCTCGATATACGGTCACGGCTGTCTAGATATGTGAGGGTTTTCAACAAGCCAACAGTCACTTATGGTCATGAACAAGCCTAGTGTCTCAATCACCACAAGTAAGTAAGTCGTAAGATGTATGATCATTAAATATACAATAATAAGGCGTCCCAAATATTACATATTCAGCTGATTATAAAGCTAGTCGTTACAAAATGTTAGGACTAGCAAGAGTTTAGTCGTACATGATCAACCCTAGGATTTGTCAATCATGTTTACAGCCCGTAGGCAGACAGTAAGTAAAAATGCTTCAAGCTAACAGGTGCTCGTCGGCTAAACGTCTCAAAAGAATAATTTTAACAATAGAGTGAGCGAAACAAATAAAAAACCCACTCTTGGCCCGGATTCCGTCTAGTGTTCACCATTGGGCTGGAAGCTTGGTAGATCCTCGAGAGCTGCTCCAAAATCTGGCCACACAAAACCAGCTGGGTCAACCCCAGAAAGAGCAAGTGCCACAAGGGGGCCACAAAATAAGAACAAAAGCCAGCATCAGCACAGAAAATCTAATATTAAAACTAAATTACGAAAACATGTCAGGAGATATACGACGAGATAACCATAGAACTATTCCGATAGCCAGGTTACAACCCGTAAACCAAACAAGGACCGGGGTTGTAACCCTTCATCTGAACAGAGCTTGGTTTCCCACCATTTATCGGCAAGATAAGTAATGTAAGTAATCAAGACAGAAAGCAATCTTGCAGGGATCAAGACATGACTAGACTGGTTATACCTCATTCAATCAATCACGGCCAAGCAGATCCTACGGCTTACTACTTTAACTAACTAGGGTTATCACAGGCCTAATTACTAACAAGATGCAGTGAGATTGTTCCACAGCCACAAGCCCTGCAGACCATCCAGGTTACCCAGGACGAAAGATTAGGGTTGAATTCAGGTGGGTACATTGTCCAGGAAACACATGTACCCTTAGATGACTTAGAGGGTGCAACACTCGACGGTACGCTGGAAATGTGCCCTACTCGACGGCAGGCTACAGATCCCAAGAGCGCCCAGGTAACGGAATTGCCTGTAGCTGTGTCATCTCTTCATGACTACTGTGCTATTCTAGTTATTAACCTTAATCTATTTTAGTAGGAGATCCTGACCGTGGTACTCAGGAGTCCCATCCTAGACATGATGCAAGACAGGACAAGTAGATTTAACAATCAAGCAAGAAAGAACCACCCACGGTGTCAAGGCAAGTCAAGTTAAGTTATCAAGATAAATCATGTCAGGGTACTTGTCAGGAGTGTGCCACGACGGGCCACTATCAGGTCAGGTTGGTCATGTCAGGAGTGCACCACTATGGGTCACTGCCGTGTTGTGCTAGTTCCTTGTCATATCATGCCATGTACAATAGTCATTCCAAACATATTAAGTAAAATCAAGTTCATGAAAAAAAAGGCGTAAGGATATAAAATGGGCATAAAATATCTAATAAAATGTCAGAATACGGGGCTATAGAAGAGCCAAGCTAAAAGAAATAAAACTAAAACTCCAAGAGCCAATGGATTAAGCAAAGGGATCAAGGGGCAGCATACAAAAAAGTTACGTACGCTGAGAGCAGCGTAGGTGAAAAGTCACGCATGCTGAGAGAGCAGCATAGGTAAAAGTCACGCACGCTCAAGGGAGCAGTGTACGTGAAAGTCACGCACGCTACAGGAAGCAGTGTATGTGAAAGTCACGCACGCTACAGGGAGCAGTGTACGTGAAAGTCACGCACGCTCAAGGGAGCAGCTGCGTGAAAAGTCACACACGCTCAAGGAAGCAGCTGCATGAAAAGTCACGCACGCTCAAGGGAGCAGCTACGTGAAAGTCACGCACGCTACAGGAAGCAGTGTACGTGAAAGTCACGCACGCTACAGGGAGCAGGGTACGTGAAAGTCACGCACGCTCAAGGAAGCAGGGTACGTGAAAGTCACGCACGCTGAGAGAGCAGCGTAGGTGAAAGTCACGCACGCTACAGGGAGCAGTGTACGTGAAAGTCACGCACGCTCAAGGGAGGCAGCTGCGTGAAAAGTCACGCACGCTGAAGGGAGCAGCTGCGTGAAAATTCACGCACGCTGAAGGAAGCAGCTGCATGAAAAGTCACGCACGCTCAAGGAAACACGCTTCCAACAGGAAGCATACTCAAGTCTGCGTATGCACGCTAAAGAGCGCGCGCAGCTCAGTGTGCGTGAGCTAAACAGCTCTGCACACTGCTCACTGTCTTCTCCAAACAGCAAGAACACCATGGATGAACCCAAGGCTTCAAAGCATCATAACTTGGCCATCCGAACTCCAAATCCAGATTTCCAAAGTTCCAACATGGATAGAATTGAACGCTCTTCCACTTGAAAATACCAAAACCCACAAAAATCTAACTTAAAGAGATCAAACCATGCAAAATCCGAAAATAGAAATAACTTAGATCTATCACAATGGAGGCTCCAAATCACAAAAACTCAAGTTCTAATGTTGATTACCATGTCCTAATCTAGCAAATGAACCAAGAAAATAGGGCTCTCATGAAGTGGCAAGGTGCACTTGCCTAGGGTTTGGAGAGTTGTGGAGGAAGGAGAAGAAGAAGAAGAAGGAAATTAATGGTGGAAGTTATGAGGAGAGAGAGTGGTAGGTGGGGGTTATAAGAGGGTGAGTTGTGGTGGGTTGAGGGGTTAGCATAAGCTAAGGTGATCCAAAACCTATAAACCAAACCAAACCGAACCAACCCAATAAAACCGAGCCAGGCCAAAACTCAAAATACGGGAAATACCGAAATTCCACAAGCTTGAGAAAAACAAAATACATGCCAAAATCCAGATACGAGTATAAATACGAAATATGGGAAATACGGGAAATGAGGGTGACAACTCTACCCACCTTAAAAGAATTCCGTCCTCGGAATTTAATCAAGGAGCTAGAGATTGCCACGACAAGCTACACTAAGCACAGGCAAGCTACACTAAGCAGTCCAATCATACAATCATACAATACAAGCAAGAAAAGGAAAATATAAGGCATAAGAAAGATATTATACCTCACGAGTCAAACAGGTAGGGATATCGCGATTGGATGTCGTCCTCACGCTCCCACGTTGACTCACCTAGAGAGTGATGACCCCAAGCAACACGGACTAATTTAATAGTCTTATTCTTGAGTATCTTCTCCCTCCGGTCCAATATAGACACGGGCCTCTCCTCATACGAAAGGTTGGTACCAACAACCAATTCCGAATGGTCTAGGACGTGGCTCGGGTCCGGAATATACCGTCGTAATTGGGACACATGGAATACATCATGTACCTCACTTAGCGACGACGGAAGAGCGAGACGATAGGATACATCTCCTACTCGCTCTAGAATATCGAACGGCCCTATATACCTAGGACTAAGCTTTCCCCGTACGTCGAAGCGAATGACGCCGCGGTTAGGCGAGATCCTAAGGAATATATGGTCGTCGACAGCAAATTCTAAGGGACGCCGATGAGCATCGGCCTAATGGCGCTGGCGGTCCTGGGCAACTCGGAGGTGATCTCTGACCTTCCTGACCACTTCAACCGTCTGGGAAATCAATTCGGGTCCGAGCATCTGCCTCTCCCCGACATCGTCCCATGCTAGCGGGGATCTACACTTCCTGCCATAAAGAGCCTCGAAGGGTGCCATCTGGATACTGGCCTGATAACTGTTGTTGTACGAGAATTCCACCAGGTACAGATGATTCTCCCATGAACTACCGAAGTCAAGGGTACAGGATCTCAACATATCTTCAAGAGTCTGAATTGTGCGCTCTGACTGACCATCGTCTGCAGGTGATAAGCTAAGCTGAATTGAAGGCGAGTCCCCAAACTCTTCTGCAAGCTGCACCAAAAGTGTGATGTGAATCTCGAATCCCTATCCGAGGTGATACTGACTGGCACACCGTGAAGCCTGACGATCTGCCTGAGGTACATCTCTGCTAGCTGCACCGTCGACTGTCCAACTCTAAATGGGAGAAAGTGTGCTACCTTGGTAAGCCTGTCCACAATTACCCAAATAGCATATCTGCCGGCCGAAGATCTGGGCAATCCGGTCACAAAATCCATGGTTATATGTTCCCATTTCCATTCTGAGATCGGTAAGGGTTGAAGAAGTCCAGCGGGCCTCTGATGTTCAGCTTTAACCTGTTGGCAAACCACAACACCGAGAGACAAACCGGGCTATCTCCCTCTTCATGCCATTCCACCAGAAATGCTGACGGATATCACGGTACATCTTCGTACCACCCGGATGAATAGAATACTGTGAACTGTGGGCTTCTGCCATGACTTCCTGTCTAATATCTCTACTAGGTACACAAAGACGAGTGCCGTGCTGAAGTGTACCGTCTTCATGGATACATAACTCTGGCCTTCTTCCTGCTTCACACTCTGCTCTGAGTTGCTGGATCTTGGAATCTGCTGACTGCGCCATCCGGATCCTCTCAACTATGCTGGACTGAACCTGTAGACTGGCCATCAATGCCACACTGGTAGGAAGAACCACTTCAATTCCTATCTTCTAAAGATCTACCAATAATTCTGGTTGTGCCGTCAGGAAATAAACTTCGGCTCTCCTGCTCAATGCATCTGCTACAACGTTGGCCTTCCCGGGATGATACTGCAAATCCACATCATAATCTACCAATAGCTCGAGCCATCTTCTCTGCCGCATATTAAGGTCCTTCTGGGTGAAAACATACTTTAGGCTCTTATGATCAGTAAAGATCTCCACTCTATCTCCATACAAGTAGTGTCTCCACAACTTCAAAGCAAATACTACCGCCGCCAATTCCAAGTCGTGGGTCGGGTAATTCTTTTTATGATCACGAAGTTGTCGTGACGCATAAGATATTACCTTCCCATGCTGCATCAAGACACACCCCAATCCTCTGCCTGAAGCGTCGCAATAAACTGTGAATCCTCCGGTCCCATCTGGAAGGGTAAGAATGGGAGCCGTTATCAAACCTTGCTTCAACTTCTCAAATGATTCCTGACACTCTGCTGTCCAAACAAACGGCACATCCTTGCGGGTCAACTGGGTCATCGGCGCTGAAATCCTTACGAAATCTGAAACGAACCGGGTAGTAGCCGGCCAATCCAAGGAAGCTGCGAACCTCTGCCACTGAGCTGGGTACCGGCCATGACTCGATAGCCATAATCTTCTGGGGATCCACTTCCACTCCTCCTCGGGTAATGATGTGACCCAAGTACGAAATGCGATCGAGCCAGAACTCGCATTTACTGAACTTGACGTACAACTGATGCTCCCTAAGCGTCTGAAGGACGACTCTGAGATGCTGCTCATGCTCTGCTTCACTCTTGCTGTAGACCAGGATGTTATCTAGGAATACGATCACAAATTGGTCCAAGTAAGGCATAAAAATGCGATTCATGAGGTCCATGAATACGGCCGTCGCATTGGTCGCTCCAAAGGGCATAACAAGGAACTCCCAATGTCCATACCTCGATCTGAATGCTGTCTTCGGGATGTTCTGCTCTCTGACTCTGATCTGATGGTATCCCGACCGCAAATCGATCTTCGAGAACACTGAAGCCCCTCTGAGCTGATCAAACAAGTCATCTATCCTCGGAAGAGGGTATCTGTTCTTGATTGTCACCGAATTCAAGGTACGATAATCAATACATAGCCTGGACGTACCATCCTTCTTTTCACAAGAAGCATCGGGGCTCCCCAAGGCGATCCACTTGCACGGATGAACCCCTTGGACCTCAGTTCTTCAATCATCTTGTACAAAATCTCCAATTCTGAAGGCGCCATCCTGTAGACTCGCTCTGACACTAGTGTTGTCCCGGGAATCAAGTCTATAGTGAACTCAATCTCCCGCTCTGGCGGTATCCCTGGAAGCTCCTCTGGAAAGACATCTGGAAACTCTTCAACTATCCGGGGTAACTGCACTGCTGCTACTGCCATCCGCAATGCTGGGGAAGATGGCTCCACTGCGCCTCTAGAAAACGAAAACTCTGGCTCGCCGGGATACTAAAGACAACTCTGCCAATATGGCAGTCTATTCTAGCATACTGGTTCCTCAACCAATCCATGCCTAGGACTACATCATAGTCTGCCATAGGAAACTCTATGAATCTAGCGGGGAACTCCCTACCGCTAACTATGATCCGACACGAGGAAAATACTCGATCTACTCCCACAAGACCATTACCAGTAAGTATATTGAGTCTCACTGATAATGACTCGGGCTCCAATCCTATCCGTGTCGCGAATCATACAGACATAAATGAATGCGATGCACCAGAATCAAATAATACAGACGCTGGAGAGGAGTTGACGAGAATAGTACCTGCCACTACCTCACCGGGTGCAACTTCTTCTTCCATAGCCATCATCATGGCCTGACCTTGTCCTCTGGCTGCTGGTCCCCTCTGCTGGAAACCTCTCTGCCTATTCTGGGTTTGAGCTTGGGCTTGTGCATACTGCTGGGGGTGTTGTTGCTGGAATACCTGAGACTGAGGCGGCAAGGGCCTCGAAGACTGATACTGCTTTTGCTGAACTGGTTCTGGGGCCGGTCCTCTCACCGAAGAGCTAGAAGGGTTGGATGCTGATGAACCACCCTATTCGGGCAAGCCCCTATCCTATGATCTGCTGCTCCACAAGCCAGGCACAATCCCTGTGCCCTATGACAATCTGCCATCACATGCCCTGGCTTCCCGTAATGAGAACATCCCATCGCGGAAGTCTGTTTCTGCTGCTGCGGGTATGTCGGGGTCGAATGCTGAACCGACGTTACTGAGGCCGCCCGCCTCGGAGTTCCAATGGTCAATCCCCTAGCTGCCGGGGCTGGAGCTGATGATTGGTGCATCTGACTATGGGACTGCTTCCTACTTCCGGTCCTATCCACAATCCTCTGGGAGGTGTACTCAAGCCTCCTAGCTGCTCTCAAGACTGCATCGAACGTCTGGTGCTCGAACTGCTCAACCGCCAACAAGATCTCCAAATGCAGTCCCTGCTGGAACCGCTGGGCCCTATCAAACTCGGTCGCCACCAAGGTGGGGGCAAACCTACTGAGCCTAGAAAACTCCGATGCATAACTGTCGACTGATCTGCCTCCTTGCTTCAAGTTGGTAAATCTGGTCTACAGGTCGTACCGAGCCACAGCATCGAAATACTTCGTCTGGAATCTCTCTCTAAACACTGCCCAAGCAATGGGTGCCACTAATCCCATCGCTTGTGCCGCCCACCAACTGCGAGCCAAGTCCAACAACTGTAGGCGTACTACCGCCACCTTCTTATTCTCAGGTGTCCTAGCCGCTTCCAGAATCACCTCGGTATCCTGAAGCCATGCATCCGTGGCAATCGTATCCTCGGTGCCGTCGAAGAAAGGAGGGTTCAAGCCCTTGAAGCTGTTTGCCGCCTGGTTCCCTGGATGTCCGCCTCGGGTTAAAGCATCTTGAACTGTCTGGTGTAGGGTGTCACTTCGACGATCCTGGGAAGCTATCAAGGTTCTGATGAGGCCTACTAAGGTACCATCATCGGGCTCTACGGGCTGGACGGGCCGAACCGGTGACTCTCCTCCAGTGGGTATCACTCTGGAGGCGACTCCGAAATGCTGGGCTTGATCTTCGGGTTGCTACTGATCCACGGGAAATGCTCCACCTCGTCGATCGGTAGGACCAGGTACAGTGCCGCTGAAGAAGACGACACAGGGAACAATAAGGAAAGGACCAGGACAGATCAATGATATAAGCACAGGATCAGGGCAAGAATCCAGGGATTCAGAAGATACGAACAGAGATCAAAGACGAGTACTGATTGAGACATCTATCTGGTAAACCTCTACACATCTTGTTTGACAAGACCTGCATGGGCCACCACTTAAACCATGTCACGCCCCAGAACCAGAATACTGGAGAGCGGAGGCAGACATAGCCAGCTACGTATATTGAAATGGAAACCACCTCGATACGGTCACGGCTGTCTAGTTATGTGAGGGTTTTCTACAAGCCAACAGTCTCTTATGGTCATGAATAAGCCTAGTGTCTCAATCACCACAAGTAAGTAAAGTTGCAAGATGTATGCATTAAATATACAATAATAAGGCGTCCCAAATATTACATATTCAGCTGATCATGAAGCTAGTCGTTACAAAATGTTAGGACTAGCAAGAGTTTAGTCATACATGATCAACCCTAGGATTTGTCAATCATGTTTACAGCCCGTAGGCAGACAGTAAGTAAAAGTGCTTCGAGCTAACAGGTGCTCGTCGGCTAAACGCCTCAAAAGAATAATTTTTACAATAGAGTGAGCGAAACAAAATAGAAAACCCACTCTTGGCCCAGATTCCGTCTAGTGTTCACCATTGGGCTGGAAGCTTGGTAGATCCTCGGGAGCTGCTCCGAAATCTGGCCACACAAAACCAGCTGGGTCAACCCCAGAAAGAGCAAGTGCCACAAGGGGGCCACAAAATAAGAACAAAAGCCAGCAATCAGCACAGAAAATCTATATTAAAACTAAATTACGAAAACATGACAGGATGATATACGACGAGATAACCATAGAACTATTCCGATAGCCAGGTTACAACCCGTAAACCAAATAAGGACCGGGGTTGTAACCCTTCATCTGAACAGAGCTTGGTTTCCCACCATTTATCGGCAAGATAAGTAATATAAGTAATCAAGACAGGAAGCAATCTTGCATGGGATCAAGACATGACTAGACTGGTTATACCTCATTCAATCAATCACGGCCAAGCAGATCCTACGGCTTACTACTTTAACTAACTAGGGTTATCACAGGCCTAATTACTAACAAGATGCAGTGAGATTGTTCCACAGCCACAAGCCCTGCAGACCATCCAGGTTACCCAGGACGAAAGATTAGGGTTGAATTCAGGTGGGTACATTGTCCAGGAAACACATGTACCCTTAGATGACTTAGAGGGTGCAACACTCGACGGTGCGCTGGAAATGTGCCCTACTCGACGGCAGGCTATAGATCCCAAGAGCGCCCAGGTAACGGGATTGCCTGTAGCTGTGTCATCTCTTCATGACTACTGTTTATTCTAGTTATTAACCTTAATCCATTTAGTAGGAGCTCCTGACCGTGGTACTCAGGAGACCCATCCTAGACATGATGCAAGACAGGACAAGTGGATTTAACAATCAAGCAAGAAAGAACCACCCACGATGTCAAGGCAAGTCAAGTTAAGTTATCAAGATAAATCATATCAGGGTACTTGTCAGGAGTGCGCCCCGACGGGCCACTATCAGGTCAGGTTGGTCATGTCAGGAGTGCACCACTACGGGTCACTGCCGTGTTGTGCTAGTTCCTTGTCATATCATGCCATGTACAATAGTCATTCCAAACATATTAAGTAAAATCAAGTTCATGAAAAAAAGACGTAAGGATATAAATGGGCATAAAATATCTAATAAAATATCAGAATATGGGGCTATAGAAGAGCCAAGCTAAAAGAAATAAAACCAAAACTCCAAGAGCCAATGGATTAAGCAAAGGGATCAAGGGGCAGCATACGAAAAAGTCACGCACGCTGGAGAGCAGCGTAGGTGAAAGTCACGCACGCTCAAGGGAGCAGTGTACGTGAAAGTCATGCACGCTACAGGAAGCAGTGTACGTGAAAGTCACGCACGCTACAGGGAGCAGTGTACGTGAAAGTCACGCACGCTCAAGGGAGCAGCTGCGTGAAAAGTCACGCACGCTCAAGGAAGCAGCTGCGTAAAAAGTCACGCACGCTCAAGGGAGCAGCTACGTAAAAGTCACGCACGCTACAGGAAGCAGTGTACGTGAAAGTCACGCACGCTACAGGGAGCAGGGTACGTGAAAGTCACGCACGCTCAAGGTAGCAGGGTACGTAAAAGTCACGCACACTGAGAGAGCAGCGTAGGTAAAAGTCACGCACGCTACAGGGAGCAGTGTACGTGAAACTCACGCACGCTCAAGGGAGGCAGCAGCGTGAAAAGTCACGCACGCTGAAGGGAGCAGCTGCGTGAAAAGTCACGTACGCTGAAGGGAGCAGCTGCGTGAAAAGTCACGCACGCTCAAGAAAACACGCTTCCAACAGAAAGCGTACTCAAGTCTGCGTACGCACGCTAAAGAGCGCGCGCAGCTCAGTGTGCGTGAGCTAAATAGCTCTGCACACTACTCACTGTCTTCTCCAAATAGCAAGAACACCATGGATGAACCCAAGGCTTCAAAGCATCATAACTTGGCCATCCGAACTCCAAATCCAGATTTCCAAAGTTCCAACTTGGGTAGAATTGAACGCTCTTCCACTTGAAAACACCAAAACCCACAAAAATCTAACTTAAAGAGATCAAACCATACAAAATCCGAAAATATAAATAACTTAGATCTATCACAATGGAGGCTCCAAATCACAAAAACTCAAGTTCTAATGTTGATCACCATGTCCTAATCTAGCAAATGAACCAAGAAAATAGGGCTCTCATGAAGTGGCAATGTGCACTTGCCTAGGTTTAGGAGAGTTGTGGAGGAAGGAGAAGAAGAAGAAGAAGGAAATTAATGGTGGAAGTTATGAGGAAAGAGAGTGGTAGGTGGGGTTATAAAGAGGGTGAGTTTTGGTGGGTTGAGGGGTTAGCATAAGCTAAGGTGATCCAAAACCTATGAACCAAACCAAACCGAACCAACCCAATAAAACCGAGCCAGGCCAAAACCTAAAATACGGGAAATACCAAAATTCCACAAGCTTGAGAAAAATAAAATATATGCCAAAATCCAGATACGAGTATAAATACAAAATATGGGAAATACGGGAAACGAGGGTGACAAGTGCCTCGTAACTCAACATGACTTAACCAAACTTGCCTTCTACCCTTTTCTGATTCAACTCAAATGACTCAATCTCAACTTATGTAACTCTTTGTCAACGACTAAATGCTCGATGCCACATCCCGTGCACGTGCCTTTACTATAGCCAAATCTTAGGCTCCATAATAGTGTTGCAGCCGTGTATACCTTCTTGACTCAATTTGTGCCATGCTTGCACTTCCTTTGATTCGACGTTTATAGCTTGGTGCAGACGAGACCCTTATAGTGCGGGTAGCTAGCCTTGTTGAAGTCCTCGAATCATCTGAGCGGTACCCCCAGTTCGACTATCATGCTTTCCTCCTAGGTCAAAACGGTGTTGTACCCCAGGCTGTCGAATCGAAGATGCAAACCTTGTGCACAAGTTGTCCATGACCACGCACCTACGAGAACTTCTAGACTCAACGTAAATATATGGCCAAACCAACAGTACAACTTACTTATTTTGCTTCACTTCTTTCATCTTTATACTTCTTTACAGCGCCCAACCCAGGGATTACCTTGGCGACTAACCTACAGTCTCGACATATGTAACACCCAATTTTCCAGATGAGGGTAATTTTGAAATTTTTTAATTATAATTATTATTATTGATATTTATTTCACATTATAATTTTTGGTGATTTTTAATCATTTTTAAACTATTTAAAAACTGTTTTAAGTCATGGCTTATGATTTTGACTTGACTAGTTGAGACCTTGTAGACTAGCCTAGAAGTCAACCCTAGCTATGGTGACCCTAGTCTAACTTAAGTTAACCTATTTTAGTCATTAGAAATTAGTTTTGAAATAGGAAGATTAAGTTTAAGTGAAATGGGTTCATGACTTATGACTTAACTCAATGACTTGTGATTTTTCTAATTCATGACTTATGTAATTGAGCCATAGGCCCATGACTTAAGCCCAAACCCCAACAAGCCCACCCATGGCAGCCAACCTAGGGTTTTCCACCCCTATTTAATGCCTCTTCCATTGTTCTTTCCTCTTTTATTAATTTTCTAAGTTTTGAAGAAAAAGGTAAAGAGCCATCTTCCCCAATCCATAACTTTGTCATTTCAATTCCTTTTTAACTCTAGTCTTTTGCATTAGGATCTAATTATTGTTTATTTACGGTTGGTGGAGAGTAATCCCATATTTTGAGCAATTTGGGGATCCGAGCTAGCAAGGAGGAACACTTCATTTTGGAGCTTTTCTTGATATTTGCATCTATAGGTAAAACCCCTTAAATTATATTTTAATTATGTTTTCTTTGTATTTAGGGCTATATCTAGGAGTCCCCTAGATGTCCCTAGAATTTGGGTGGATTTCGTGTCCGTTTGGTGTCCGTATCGGACACGTGTCTATGTGTATGTTTATGTATTTGATAAAATGTCTCTTAAAACTTTTTTTCTTAGTTTTCAAAACAAATTATATATTGGGTAGCTAATCATATGTAGATTATGAATGTATGTGACTGAGCACGATTCTGTGGATTTTTCGTGTCGAAATCGGACACGCACCTCGTGCACGACACCACGCACAGGCCCCATACAATGTCCTGCTGCCACACGTTCATATCCGACACGACATGACTCGGTTGGACACCAAAATTGGTGGAAACCTGCGGGCAATGACTGACACCATGCACATAAATTTTGAGATGATTTTATCGAGTAGTTTGAGAGAAAATCCACTCGCACTGACCCATATTGTCACTACCTGCGCGTGAAAATGCACAACTGATACGCACGTTTAACTTCGACACGGCGACACGCTGACACGATACGGGCCACAGACATGTAGCCCTATCATTGGCGAACATGTGTGCACGAGCTCGACACACTTCGAGCTCGGTGTCGTGTCCAATCGGACACGACATGGCCGCATGATGATTAATTCCACTGTTTTCTGTTACTGGTTAGACTTCATTTTTGACACTCTGTGTCCTGATTCTTAGACACATTAGGGACCACTAGGACATGTGGGGTTGCCTATATACAGTGCACGTGTTTCCCCTATTTATTTTGTATTGCATTTCTAATTTTGGTTTTGAAATTTAATGTTGAATTTCGAATTTCACTGGAACTGTGTGTTCCAATTTTGGAAAATTCAGGATTGTTTGATTGTTCTGAGATTTCATGATTTTTAGGTTGTTAACGTGATATGTATACGTCTGGGCATTGATTAAATGTGACTGAATATAATGTTAGGCTATATAGTTCATGTGTTAGGTTAGTTAGAGTTGGGTATTGCAAAGTGTTCGTCTGAAAACTGAAAGCTGTCAACACACTATTGACTGAACCTTAAACTGAGATTTACATATTTTAGAACTGAGAATGAGTTCATTACACACCTTTTGTATATTGTTTCCCAATCTGAGATTTCATACCATGTCATATACACACATGTCACTGTTAAGATCTGAAACCTGTGACTGAACACACATGCCTAAAATCTGAAAGCACATGACTGTAATTGTGCACTGTTATAGGTTATGTTAATTTCCGAGTTTGATTACATTGGACTGTCACATGTTGCCATACTTAGCACTATTTTTGATACACATTCTCTGCATACTTCATTGTTGCATGTTCTTTGTTGCATTGCTCACATCGACAATCACTCTTGACACTTGTACTCACTGGTTTCACCTTGACACAACACCTATACACACACATGGTTGTCACTTAGATACCTGTCGACATGTTGCCATGTCCTGACACTCTCTACACACATGTATTGACTATGCACACACTCGACCCCTCTTTGATATGCTATGGGTATGTGCCCATGTGTATATCTATGTACATATATATATATCAATATATGAATACATAAACGTATGTATTTATGTATATGGGTAAATCTGAATTGAGACTGAGTTGTGCATAACTGAGGGAAGAGTGTATCGGATGGTAGGTGTGTAGGTAGCTAAATAGGCAGGGGATTACTTCCCTATCTTATATCAGTCATGTAGACTGATTTGGGTTAGTTAGATGCATGTGGCATGTGCAATGGTGGATTGCATTGCCTGCTTGGCAAGCAAGCGGCATGCAGCAAGCCTTAGCAATGCAGCAGGCAACATGCTTGCCCAGCCTAGGCTTGTATTACAGTAGCAGTAGAAGGAGCAGTGGACAGGGTTATTCTTGGGTTTGTGGGCTTGCTTTGCACATTAATTACAGCAGCAGCAAATAGTATTGCAGTAGAAGCAATAGCAGAGCATAAGAACTGCAGGGAAGGCAGCATTGGCCATTGGCCATGGCAATTATAGGTTAGGATGTTGCCAAATGGGTTAGTGTATCAGAGGTTGGGGTTCATGTGTGTTTAGTTGGGATTGAGGGTTAGGATGCTAGTTTATGGGTTAGAGTTAGTATCCTAGTGTCTAGGCTGTTAGAGTATTACTGTTAGCATGTTAGGAGTTAGTATTAGGATATGTTAGTGCACAGGGGTGACTGATATGTATATGTGTATGTGTTCATTTATATATTGTGTGAGTTAGAATAGGGGATAATGAGAAGGGGGAGAGATAACTTGTAGGCTATAGCTATTGTGGTATTTTATTGTATATGGTTGTATGTGTATGAATTATATATGGGTTATCCTAATAGTTAGATTTGAGTGTTGTAATGGGGTTTTGATACCCCAATTGCCTAGCCCACACACTACACTTTTCCTGTCACTCACACCCATGCATACACACACATATTACCACTACTGTATGCACACTATTTTCCTATTTCATGTTCACACACTCACAAAACTGTCAAGTACATACACTCACCCATAATAAAACACACATGCACAGGTATTCTCTATCACTCTATATGTATACATATGTATAAACTATATCTTGTGTAATATATATTTATCTATGTGTGCTACCTATATAAATTATATATATAATAATGTGAAATATATGTATGGCCTATAGGCTATATGACATATAGCCTATGGTTCCTATGATGTGGCATATGTGTATATGGCATGCATACACATGTGATTGTGTGTTGGTAGACTTGTATGACTTTGTGATGTTGTGTGAATACTAGGCTAGGCCTGGTTAGGCCTAGTGAGACTTGACTGGACTAGGATTGACCTAGTTGACTACTGTAATTGACCAAGGTTGACCAAGGTTTGACTTTGACCTAGTTTGATCTAGAAATAATGTAGATTGCATTGTGTTCTAATTTACCATTCAGGATATGTCATAACCTATTTCTCTATTTAGGACATTGTGACTCCGGTGCAGACATCTGTTATTATACTACTCTTTTCAGAATGTCAGGCGAGTACATTCTCTGATAGTTCTCTCATTTACTTGTCAATTACTGTACTTCAGTTCTAGTTAGTTGTATGTGATTCTCTGTTACAAACACGTATTATTATTTCTGAATTCATGTATATGACACACATACTTTACTCGTCTTGTCTCTATCATTCAAATCACCATTCGAACTATTCGAAACACTTATTAGCTTCTTTATGTGCTGGTTGGACTTGTATTCGATTGATGTGTCGGATTATGGATTCACTTGTATTAGAATGGACGAAGAAATACTGATTAGACATGTGAACATTCCTACTATTCGAACCACCCCTCTATGAATAATATTCGAACGATAGCCATCCCACACTTGGCCAGGTGTGCGGTGTACCGTATTACCCTTAGCCGTTTACATGTCTATCTCAGTATTTTAAAACACACTTGGAGAATTTATTCGAATCATTGTTAGAACATCATGTGAATTATTATTCGCACCACCTTATTCGAATCACCTTATTAGAACAATGATTAGAATCACATTCGACTCATCTTGTATTAGACTCACATTGGGATTACACTCAACTTATATTGTACTGTCTGGACTCATCATGTTACTCTAGTTCAGCTAGATTTTATTTACAGTCTTTATTGCCATGATTCTTCTTTATTTAGTTACTTACTTTCTTTGTACTTTATCTATCTCTCTATACCACCACCTGAATATAAACTGCCACGTTCATCAATACAACTGTCTATAACTGCTTTATAGTTCTCTGTCATTTACTTGGGTTTTCTAGATGAGATGTGCTCGTTCCTATCCTGACTAGACCTGTTGAAATTTTACAGATAATTGCCCTGAGGACACTTGCCCTACTCATTATGGACCTGACGAGGGATTAGCTACCTTTGGCCCCAACACTCAGGAGTGATCAGAATTTAGTTTAGTAGACTTGCATCTGTTTTTCATCTAGAATTATTGTATTTGATTTGAGAATTGTGTTGTATTTGAGATTGTTGAGATTTTGTTATTAGTATAGTAGTTGTCTTCTATTTCTTAGATTTCTTCTGTGTTATCTTATCGTGCTTAGACTTTGATTGAGTTTCAATATCTTATACTTGTCCTCCGTTCGGAGTTGATCATGATGAGTACATTATATACTGCATGAGTTGATGGTTAGATAGTGACCTAGAACAGCGTTCTACCGCCGACACTGCGGCATAGGCTGGGCACTGTTACGTACTCGTACCCTCACAGTGGGTGTGGATCGTGAACGTTTTTAGTGGTGGCCCATGCAGGTCGAAAGTCGCATTTGTGCGATGTCGTGGTAGTACAACGATTAGTTGTACTGGTGCGCGCCTGCGATAGGAACTCAGGAATAGGCTTTAGTTGAGAGTGTACTCAATCACAGTTAGGACTACTTGAGAAGATTCCTGGGATGACCCTTGAGAATCTCATTATAAACTATCTCGAAATTCGATTCTGACAGTATGTGTCTATCTTCCTTGTTCATGTTGAATTTGATTCTTGGTATTCATTATTGACTTGATTTTCTACCAAGATAACATTATGGGCTAGGTTGCCTCAGTCATGGAATCTAGAGTCTTGTACAGCCATATTAGCTGGTTGGACGATGAGGTAGAGTCTGATTTTGGATGTATTTCTCGGGTGTGGGAATTTAAAGTTTTCGCAGCCAAGCTAGCGGTAATGCAAAAATTTTAAATACCATGATTCTAGAGGTATGTACATTAGTTATGGATTCTATGGATTATCACAGCCATACTTACTGGTGTGATGAGGATTCTGGTAACATGGTTCTGGATAGACGGGTATGATTATCAGATTGCAGAATAGATACCATATAGATGGTGCCCTAGTATATTTGAGTGGAATATCAAGGTGGATATTACTTGAGTGTCATGGATTAGATAGAGGGAGCTAGGCCACCTGTAGCACAGCACCATACCCCGCACCATCAGAGGGATACACCCCAGAAGGCCAGGGCTTTTGCGCTGACAGTCGAGTAGACCGATGCTACGGGTGATGGGTTAGCAGGCCTGTCTTTCCTGTTCTTCTTTCCATATTGTTGTGTGATTCCATTAGTACCTGTCAGGATGTTTTGTGTTGTAATAGATAGTATAGTGACCCTGATCAAGACCGTAAAATTATGACCAGTAGGATTGTGTACTTCGACCTTGATTGATTGGGGGTTTGACCTAGGAAGGGTGCGATCATCTTAATTTCGAGGACAATTTTTTTCTAAGAGGAGGTAGGTTTGTAACACCCAGTTTTCCAGATGAGGTAATTTTGTAATTTGTAATTATAATTATTATTATTGATATTTATTTCACATTATGATTTTTGGTGATTTTTAATCATTTTTAAACTATTTAAAAACTGTTTTAAGTCATGGCTTGTGATTTTGACTTTGACTAGTTGAGACCTTGTAGACTAGCCTAGAAGCCAACCCTAGCTATGGTGACCCTAGTCTAACTTAAGTTAACCTATTTTAGTCATTAGAAATTAGTTTGGAAATAGAAAGATTAAGTTTAAGTGAAATGGGTTCATGACTTATGACTTAACTCAATGACTTGTGATTTTTCCAATTCATGACTTATGTAATTGAGCCATAGGCCCATGACTTAAGCCCAAACCCCAACAAGCCTACCCATGGCAGCCAACCTAGGGTTTTCTACCCCTATTTAATGCCTCTTCCATTTGTTCTTGCCTCTTTTATTAATTTTCCAAGTTTTGAAGAAAGAGGTAAAGAGCCATCTTTTCCAATCCATAACTTTCTCATTTCAACTCCTTTTTAACTCTAGTCTTTTGCATTAGGATCTAATGATTGTTTATTTACTGTTGGTGGAGAGTAATCCCAGATTTTGAGCAATTTGGGGATCCAAGCTAGCAAGGAGGAACACTTCATTTTGGAGCTTTTCTTGATATTTGCATCTATAGATAAAACCCCTTAAATTATATTTTAATTCTATTTTCTTTGCATTTAGGGCTAGATCTAGGAGTCCCCTAGCTGTCCCTAGAATTTGGGTGGATTTCGTGTCCATTTGGTATCCGTATCGGACACGTGTCTATGTGTATGTTTATGTGTTTGATAAAATGCCTCTTAGAACTTTTGTTCTTAGTTTTCAAAACAAATTATATATTTGGGTAGCTAATCATATGTAGATTATGAATGTATGTGACTGAGCACGATTCTGTGGATTTTTGTGTCCAAATTGGACACGTACCTCGTGTACGACACCGCGCACAGGCCCCGTGCAGTGTCCTGCTGCCACACGTTCATATTCGATACGACACGACTCGGTTGGACACCAAATTGGTGGAAACCTGCAGGCAATGACTGACACCATGCACGTAAATTTTGAGATGATTTTATCGAGTGGTTTGAGAGAAAATCCACCCGCACTGACCCACATTGTCACTGCCCGTGCGTGAAAATGCACAACTGATATGCACGTTTAACTTCGACACGGCGACACGCTGACACGGTGTAGGGCCATAGACATGTAGCCCTATCATTGGCGAACATGTGTGCACGAGTTTGACACACTTCGAGCTCTGTGTCGTGTCCAATCGGACACGACATGGTCGTACGATGATTAATTCTACTGTTTTCTGTTACTGGTTAGACTTCATTTTTGACACTTTGTGTCCTGATTCTTGGACACATTAGGGACCACTAGGACACGTGGGGTTTGCCTATACACAGTGCACGTGTTTCCCCTTTTTATTTTGTATTGCATTTCTAATTTTGGTTTTGAAATTAAATGTTGAATTTCGAATTTCACTGGAACTGTGTGTTCCAGTTTTGGGAAATTCAGGATTGTTTGATTGTTCTGAGATTTCATAATTTTCAGGTTGTTAACGTGATACGTATGTCTGGGCATTGATTAAATGTGACTGAATATAATGTTAGGCTATATAGTTCATGTGTTAGGTTAGTTAGAGTTGGGTATTGCATAGTGTCGTTTGAAAACTGAAACCTGTCAACATACTGTTTACTGAACCTTAAACTGAGATTTACATATGTTTTAGAACTGATAATGAATTCATTACAAACCCTTTGCACATTGTTTCCCAATCTGAGATTTCATACCAGTCATATACACACATGTCACTGTTAAGATCTGAAACCTGTGACTGAACACACATGCCTAAAATCTGAGAGCACATGACTGTAATTGTGCACTGTTATAGGTTATGTTAATTCCTGAGTTTGATTACATTGGACTGTCACATGTTGCCACACTTAGCGCTGTTCCTGAGACACATTCTCTACATACTTCACTGTTGCATGTTCTCTGTTGTATTGCTCAACCGACACTTACTCTTGACACTTGCACTCACTGGTTTCACCTTGACACAACACCTATACACACATAGGTTGTCACTTAGATACCTGTCGACATATTGCCATGTCCTGACACTCTCTACACATGTATTGACTATGCACACACTCGACCCCTCTTTGATATGCTGTAGGTATGTGCCCATGTATATATCTATGTACCTATATATATATATATATATATATATATATCTATATATATATATATATATATATATCAATGTATGAATGCATAAACTTATGTATCTATGTATATGGGTAAATCTGAATTGAGACTGAGTTGTGCATAACTGAG
>JANAVB010015857.1:0-464838 GCA_029216955.1 Iris pallida
CCTCTCAAGATAAAAAAAATCAAATTCCTGTAAATAAAATTTCTTCATAAATTCCTTCAGTATAAAATCTTTAAATCAAAACAATCATCCACCAATTTCCTTAATCTCTTTAAGATCGTCGCATATAATCATAATTATAACTTTAAAATACCCAACCAATCCTTTTATCATCACACCAACTCCCTTTTATTTTTCCCCTTTTTTTTCTCAACTTTAATTCAGTTTACCTAATATAAAAGATTGTAACTCTCTTATGAAAATACTTAAATCAATCACCGAGATAAATATTATCATACACTAAATTCTTCTTTTTTTTCCAAAAGAAACTTCAATAAAAATTTATCAATCTAAAAAAAAATTTAAATCTCAAATTTCAATCAAATTTGTTCCATCAAACAAAATTCAATCACAAAAAAAATACCTCAAATTTCTAAATCGATCCTCGAAATAAACTTTATTATAGTACAAACATCCTTTTCTTTTCTCCTCAAAATTTTTAGATTAAAATTACCCAACTCCAAATTTTAAATCACTTTATGAAATGCATCAAATTTCTAAATTCTTCTTAAATAAACCCTTTTTTTTCATCAAGGTCAAAATATTCAATCTTTAAAGAAATATAAATCTCATAGGCAACTCTTAACTATTTCTATTTACAATCATCTATCCTCAAAATTAAAAAAAAATTATTCTTCTATTTTGGAAACCAATATAAATCATCAACCAATTTAAATCTCATGTAGCAATGTGAATATTTAAATTTTTAATCATCAAGTTGATTTTATATCCTCACTAACCAATCATAGAATTTTTTTTTTAAAAACTCAAATCAAAACTTTAAATCATCTTCTCAAATCGATCATCGAGTTTATTTTATTAATCAACTTCTAACAGTCTTTCCCATATGAGTATAAGTAATCTTTCTCACTATCATTCGAAATTGATATATCATTACTACTCAACTTTGAATTTAACTAATCATTCATGCAAAAATTATATCTTTCAAAAATATGGTGTTCATCAACCTGCAATATTTAGTACTTTTCCAAAATTCAATTATAGACTCAACCGCCTAATTAGCTGCCAAGGTAACCCATCTAGCCATATAGTTAACTCAAGAGTGTATATAGTATAGCATCTTCCAAACCTCTATCAATCATGACAAGCAAAGGGTACGGTAGATTAGATCGAAAAGGATATAATTGCAAGGAAGTCAAAGAGTCAGAAGATATAAATCAAAGAAGAGATCAAGTATTTCGAGGAGTTTGAAATGAGTCGAAATCAAACGAGATCAAAGGATAAAAATAATCAATTGTGGATGAGACACGATAGTCCTAATCCTATACGCAGGCTTGCTTGGTACGGTAAAGTAACCAAACAATATTTTCTCGACCTGCATGGGCCACCACTATTGCCACGCCCCGGTTCCAAAATATGTGGGACCAGGAACACGTGGCGTGCCAGCTGTACGATCAAGTATAGAAAAACCCCAATTTAATGGCCTATACTCGATCGTAGTACGCTGAACTAACAACTAAATAACAATACAGGCAGGTAAATACTAATCTCATCCACAGGAAAAATCACAGAATAAAGCTGGAAGGAATAAAAATAACTCTGAATCAAACTACAAGTCATGACTAGTGGAAAATAATCCACCAATAAATGTATGAAAGAACTACTAAAGAGTACAACTGAACCAGAGAAAAAATAGATAGCCACTAGCAGAAATCACCTAAGAACTCAAGAAACTCACGAGGCTCAACATTGAAGTCCTCGTCAGCAAAAGTCCTCCAATCTTCAGTAGTCCGTCAGTACCTGTGCTCGTCCCAATCTGGAAAAGGTGCCAGGTCCTCAGAGGGACGTAACAATACACAAGAAATCGACATGCATGATAGTACAGGGCAGTATATAAATAACTAAAACAAAATGTAACATAACATCTCCCCAACCAAACAAGGACAGGATATATCATACGATATACGACAGGTAAACTAACCATCTATGTGTAAAATGCACTCGAGACATCTCTAGTGGCACATGAGAGAGGGAGAAGAAGAAGAAATGGCCACCAAGCGTTCTACGGTTTGAGAAACGAGGGGCTACGAGCATCCAGCGTCCATTGGAAACAGAAATTCTCATACACCACTAGTAGACTCTCCCCACCCAATGTATATCCGTACCGTATACGCGGTACAAATAATATGCAAGACGTCATAGTATATATAAGTAGACCTGTACCAACCACTAGACCAGACGCGAACTCACGTGCCAATGATCAGTCGACACACAAATCCATGCTCTCAACTCACTCATATAGTGATCGTGTATGATACGGTGTCCGGCTAGAAGGTACCACATACCTTCACAATACACGGGATAAGTCCACTACTACTAGACGCGTGCACACAACTGAGAAGTAACTAGGTAACATAAACTAACTGCAAAAATATACAATCAAGCAAGGTGTACTTGCCTGTGTCCAGCAACTGAGTATCTGGGTCCAAAGTAGAGTCCGAGTCCCGAGAAGCAAATAATCCTAAACAAAATTTATCTCTAATTAATTACTAATTAAACAATTTAAACAATTCATTTAATTGCTAAGTAATCTATAATTTAAATTAATCTAGTACTACTAGCTAACTAGCATCAAATTTTTATGAATAATAATTATACAATAATAAGTAGGTAACCATACTTATTATCATACCATTTATATTCTGAAATTTATTTACAACTAAATATTTAATAATTAATTAACTAATTAATGATAATCAATTAACCAACCATTTTAATACACACATGAATACACAATTCCTAATAATACTAACTTAAATAGGAAAAATCCTTAAAAATCATTTTTAGTCTATTTTAATAATAAACTAAATAATATCAGAATAATAAATATATATTATATATATATTTTACAGAAAATGAATTATTACCATTAAACTATTTATTAAATAACTAGTTGAATAATAACAATAAGTACTTAATAATTCTAAATAAATCCAAATAAATCACCACCAACCTTAAATTTAATCATTAAAACTAAATTCACAGTAGTAACACAAAATTAATAATTATTTAAATCAATAAATAATTATTACATAATTTATTACATAAACCTAAACATGATTCTCAAAATTACTTTTAAGTCTTAAAAATTCGTAAATATATCTAAAATACATAAAATAAATTCCTAAATACCATATTTACACATTTCTAACAGAATCATATCACTTCACAAAATTTACAATATTTATATAATTAATAACAATTAATTATATAATATATTCAACTTATGTAATAAATCTAGAAATTACTCAACTAAATCCAAATAATTATAAATAATAATAAATAAATATTGGAATTATTTTTTTACAGAATAACATGCTATTAAAACATTTTCTATTCAATAATTATTATTTAATTACTAACCAAATAAATAAGATAAATTGAAAACAATATTTAATATTCAATTTGATTAATACAAAACTTCCAAGATAAATCTAAATATAATATTTTAAACACCAATAAAATTCTGGAAAAATTTCCATAACTTACTTTATAATTAAATCTATATTTTCCAGATAAGTTATATTATTTATTTATTAATTAATTAAATAATAAGCATCAAAATGGAATTAATTAAACAGTGTAAATTCGCTGTTTTTCACATAAATAATTATAAATTAAATTACAAAAATTCTGGAAAAATTATTTTAAAATACTATATTAATTATACAAACTTTTTCCTGTACAAAGTTTTCTCCAATTCGTAATCAAAATGTTACATAAAAATTAAAACAGAAAACACATTTAATTAATTACTAACACTGAAACTTCATAATTAAATATAAATAAATATCAATAATTAATATTAAATCACACGAAAATTAGGGTAGAACCCCTACATATTTACCAATGATTTCCTATATTTAGATTTAATTAATCATCAATCTATTCATCACAACAATTCTTACAATAATCTGAATATTCAGAATTTAATTATTAAAACTTGGTTTAAAGCATGCAAAGAGGATTTAATCCATGTGACAGCGCCACGGGGGGGTCGGGGTTACCTTGCCTCGCCGCAGGGGGGTGGCTCGCCGACGAGGGGGGTTGCGCCGACGAGGGGGCCGCCGGATCGGGGCCGGGCGGGTGCAGCGCGTGCGGGGGGGCGCCGGCTGCTACACGCGGGCGCGGGAAACGCCGCGTCTCGTCGTCGACGGCGGGGCTCCGGGTGAGGGAGAAGGAGATAGACGAGAGAGAGAGGGATAGGGTGGCGGTGATGAAGGGGGGCTGGTGGTTTGTGTGGAGGCAAGTTTAGGGTTAGGGTTGAGAGTAGATGTATATATATATATATATGCATGAAGGAGATCCAAATAAATAGGACCATACTGGATTGCGCCTAAGTTAGGGTTAAACTTAAGGAATGGGCTTGGTTGCTAGAAATTTTAACACCACATCTATATAAGTATAGATATATATATATAATCTAAAATAAAACCAATTGAATAATAACAATATATATATTTAATTATTGATATAAATATAATCTAATAATAAATCTATATGAAACTTGGTTAGAGTTTATAAATAATTTAATAATTAATGTAACATCATTTATTTAACAAATAACAATATTTAGTAATCTTGCATCTATATATATATTTACAATATAAATTAAACCCTGATTAGAAATAATTAATTAATTATTATATAAAATAGATTAACAAGCTATTCTTCAAAAAAATAAAATAAAAAAATAATTTTAAAAATTTCCTGAAAATTTAGGGGGTTTACAATCACATATCGGCAAGATCTCTAAGAATACCATGTATCTAAGCATCATACCACAGAAACAATTCTTAACCATAAAACTTGAATGTTTATTAACTAAAATTCAAATGGCCTTCGGTGTAATGACCCGCTCCGCCCTAGCAGAACGTCGATTCAAACGACAAGTGCAACGACTCAAACGAGCCGTCGACCCGAAGAGTTGACATCGACCTGATGAAGAATCGATGCAAGGCTTACATTGGCCCGTCAAAGATGAATCCAGACTTAGACTTTCAAAGGCGCGCTCGGAGTATTGCTCGGCCGATGCGAACATCGCTAAGGTGGGTGGCTCTGATGAACCCGTCTTTGCTTAGCCTAGACACATAACAATACGGACACTATTTCTAGAATCGCTAGGCGATAACACCGCGCATGCTAACAAATGACTCAATGCACCTAGCTAAGGGAATAATCCCATCTTGTATGCTTGTATAGAATATGGAAAAGAACATGAAAAATGTGAGAACTCTCGCACCGCGCTCTACGTTCGTGCTAAGGTACAAGCTTACGTTCAAGTCCCTTATGCGTTCAATAATGAAACAATAAATTGTTTACAACAATGAAACGGAAGACTATCGACATAGTCGTTCTGAGTAGAGTATAGCAACACTGAAAGACTTTGGGACCGATGGATCGCCAAGGCGACTCCTACACGATAAGAAAGGAAAGAATTGTTAGCGACATGTATGACGGGCATGTACAACGGGGCTCGCTACCCGTGCTGCACGGACGCCAACCTGGTCGATAACGCATTATGGCTCAGAGACAGCCTATGGCTCAAGACAGCCGTTAAGTTAAAATGATAAGACAAATACGAAATGGTCGTGGACGGACTCGTGTACGAGTGAAGGGAATTCCAAAGGCAACGAACGACGATTTCGTGGCCGGCCTAGGCGGAATCATGGCCTACGGGCGGACAGGTGTGTGGGCTTGGGCACATAACCAAACGTAGGGCCGGTAATTCAATAGTCTATCAAGGTGTAGCAGCCATCACGCTTGATAGATGAGAATGCCAAAGGGAAAAATATCCAAAATGGCTGACATGCCAGCGACCGGTGCATATAGATTTAAGTGGTCTTTGCTGGTGGCAATCCACGTGCAAGTCCTTGCATTGAAATCAAAGTAGTCTAAGTTAACTGAACAAAGCGCCTTCTGAACATGCTTAAATATAACACCCTAAATAATCGAGAGTATTTCGTACAAAGGAGTTAGAAAATACGCCTACGACGTGCTAGGACCTGAGGCAAGGGCACGCCCTTGATATTGAAAGTTTACATGAGACACGTTAAGTTATTCCTTATGAATTGTTGACTAACTTGGTTTACTTTGGATAGGGAAGGCCGGACAGTAAGTATGGGTAAGTCGTGCATGTATTTTCGTACAAACACATAAAATCGGTAACACGAGATAGATTACGATATATGTCATGAAACTGATTCTAAGGCAAGATTAGAAAGACAATGAATGATAGACGGTGAACAAAAGTAAATCGAACGTGTTTGGTAATGATAGCATTGTGGGCGAGCTAGCCTCCCCACTAGTGCATAACAATGTATTGATAACCCCACAGATTGCTTACAGAAAGCAGGAGACGTCAGCTGGTGCGGAGCTTCCCTCAAACGTGCTAAGGCGCGGAGATATCTTTGGAGCCTTGGAGCATTGTAAGGAGCTGAAGCACCCTATACAGGATATAATGTATCGGAACATCGCCATGAATTATTTCATCTTGTAAGCCACTTGGCACGCCTTTTATGTTTCAGAGAGAGAGAGAGAGAGAGCTTGAGCGATTTGTAATCTCAGCCTAGCGCTGCTTGTAAACTTCTTGAATGTCAATAAAGAGTTTGAATTCGCTTTAATTTGTGTTCATTTACTTTTCGCTGCATTTGGGAACACTCTGTGCGACTCTGTGGCCTAGCTCAAATCGGCCGTTTGTGGACTTAGCCTTGTACGGGCGCAACCTAGGCCCGTGCGGCATCACGCCTTAGCGAGGACGATCGCTCCTATGGAAGCGGGGCGTGACATATTGGTATCAGAGCACAGCTTTACGTCCTTGGACTTCATTTCGGTTCTCTCAGTTTTGAAAGCTCATTTTGAAACAAAGAAGTATATGCTCTCTCTCGTTGTGCCTTGGGATATTTCATACAATAAGTCTAATATTTTCAAAGGCTCGTATAAGTACTCGGTTGAACGGGATCGATAGGCGAAGGCCTTTGTGCCAAACCATGACGGACTTAAGTCGGAAGAAAACAAAATGCTAAAAGTTAGCAAACGCAGTGCTTGCTTGAATAACCTTACGCTGACAATAGCGAACGAGTACACGAGACCGAAATATAGTTCGAACGGGATGGTTATGCATGCAGCCTTTTGGCTAAGTTGTGCGGAGTATCGCGCACCTAGACCGTCTGGTACGAACGAGTTTGCAAGTGAGATAGACTATCGCTCGGACGAGAATAAGTGAGACTTAGAATGTATGTCAATAGAGACGCTACTTGACCAACGCTAAAGCGAACACGAGAAGTGGTTCTTAGACTTTGAGGAACGGGCGAACGCACGATTGAACTTGTCGATTGGGAATCGAATGATCTTTTAAGGATTTATAGAATGACTTGAACCCGAGTGGTGTATGTGACAGCTTCGAAGAAGAATAAGAATAAAGTATCGATGACTAGTCGAGTGGCTCGAACCCTGAGTGGTATATGGACGTTATAGAAAATTGTTTGAGAAAAACTAAAGGATTTACGGGTAGAACGAGCATGTCGGCAAGCGATTATACCGCGCAAAGCCTGAGAACGAGTAACGCTTAGTTAGTTTTGACTTCGAGAGTCTCAAACGAGATATCGTTTGGACGAATTAAGAATGCGTAGTGCGAATCATGAAACGAATGGAGGTCTTGGTCGAGGAAACATAGAAGATCGTGCATGCGATTTTGAGTTTAGTTGAATGGGTTAAAACTTAAGTTAAGGTGAATTACTCATGGACGAGATTGAAAATAGCACGGTTGGAAGATAGCATGCATAGAAAACGTTGATTTGGAGATACGAGAATGACTAAGGATTTGGAATGGATGTTGCTCAAAGAAGAGTTATCACGAGAAAAAGTGAATTGAGGAAATTAAGTTGCACGACCCGGAATTCGATGGAAAAGGAAGATTGTCAGGTTATGTAAAGCATCGATGGTATTGAGGCATATCAAAGATCGATGTACGATAACTCAGAGGTACTCTGATTCAATGAATGAATGATCGTGTTAGAAGTTATTGTTTTGAAGGATGCTTTGTTGGGACATTTTGATAAAGAAGAATATTTGGATGAAGAAGAGAAATAACTTGATTGTTCGGTGATAACCACAACGACAACGATCTTGTCTTGTGCGAGCGCAACTCCAGCCTCGCACATGCGTCATGTCGGATTTCACTACCAAATTACAGTATTTTAGCGACGGCCATTTAGCGACGGAAATTTTCCGTCGCTATTACCGTCGGATCACCGACGGATTTGTGACGGAATACCGACGGAAAGCAGTGGACAATTTTTTTATTTTTTTATGTCCATATCCGTCGCTACGCCGTCGATAGGTCGTCGGCCAAGTAGCGACGGTTTTATATCCGTCGCTAGAACGTCGCATATTTTGGCGGCAAAAGCCTAAAATATTGGCGCGAGATTTACTGACGACTTAGCGACGGAATAATCCGTCGCTACTTCGTCGCTAATTTCTGTACCCTAACTTAAATTGAACCGACGGGGGATAAATTTTTATTCCCCCCCAAAACACTCTCTCTCTTCCCTCTCCCTCTGTCCGACGATCTCCCTCTCTCCGACCGGCGATCTCCCTCTCTCTCTCTCTAAGGTATGCTCTCTCTCCCCCCCTCTCTCTCTCTCTATCTTCCTCTCTCTCTCTCTCTCTCTCTTTTACGATTTGGAGGGTTGGGGGGCTGTCGTAGTGGTCGGAGAGGGTGTGGGGCAGGGGGGTTTCGGGTATGGGGTGGGGTGGTGGGGACAAGGGTGGAGTGGGGTGGTCGGGGGCAGGGGGTCGGGGAGGGGGTCGGGCAGGGGTGGGGGGGTGGTCTGGGCAGGGGGGTTCGGGTAGGGGGTGGGGTGGTCGGGGCAAGGGTGGGGTGGGAGAGGGGGCAGGAGGGGTCGGAGAGGGGGTCGGGCAGGGGTGGGGGGGTGGTCTGGGCAGGGGGGTGGGAGAGGGGGTCGGGCAGGGGTTGGGGGAGGGTCGGGCAGGGGTTGGGGGGGTCGGGGCAGGGGGGGGCAGGGGGGTGGGAGAGGGGGTCGGGCAGGGGTTGGGGGGGTCGGGGCAGGGGGGCCAGGGGGTGGGAGAGGGGGTCGGGCAGGGGTTGGGGGGGTCGGGCAGGGGTTGGGGGGGTCGGGGCAGGGGGGGCGGGGGGGGGGTGGAAGAGGGGGTCGGGCAGGGGTTGGGGGGGTCGGGCAGGGGTTGGAGGGGGTCGGGGCAGGGGGGCGTAGGAGGGACTCTGGAGTCCCCGCGCAGGAGTCCTCCTCCTCCTCTCCCACAGACACACACACACACGGACACACATACACACACGGACACACACACACGGACACACACACACAGACACACACACACACGGACACACGGACACACAGACACACACACACACACAGACACACACACACACACACGGACACACACGGACACAGACAAACGGATACACACACACACACAGACATATATATATATATATAGGCATAATTTTAAGTAATTTATTAATAATATATATATATATATATATATATATATATACACAGACACACGTCGTGAAGTCTAGTATATATATTTGATTAGCTAAGGTAGAAGTTTAGCCTAATTAAGGTTAGTTTTGACAGAGTTGACTTGGACTCCTAATTTGACCTAGAACTAGCCTAGTTGACCTATTTGTATTTCGATTGATATCATATGAATAGTTTGCCTAAGATTTGATTGGGTTAGTTTTAATGTGTGGGTAAATTAGTTTACCTTATTTTAGAGTATGACTACGTAGCTAGTGTGTAGAGTAGTATATGGTTACTAGATCCTAGTGTAGAGTAGTATGTAGAGGAGTATGGCTACTAGTGATATATAGATATGTAGGTCCATGTGTATCTGTATCGGACTATCGCTATCGGTATCGAACTATCGCTATCGGTATCGGACTATCGCTATCGGTATCGAACTATCGGTATCGATCGAACTATCGGTATCGGACTATCGCTATCGGTATCGGACTATCGCTATCAGTATCGACCGTATATACTTAGTATCGGGCGTAGCGGATTAGTATCGATCAGTATATAGGTTTGGGTTAAGATCAAGGTTCAAAGTATCGGTATCGGAATAGTAGGCCGAATAGGAGGCCGAGATAGTCGAATGAGAAGAAGGAAAGAAGGGAGGAGCAGATGGGTCCAGAGCCATGGTGGAGGAGGAGAAGTAACATGAGAGCAGTTTCTGCCGTAACATCTCCTGGCTCTGCTGGCAACTGAAGTCCAGATGCTACAAAGGACGATCCTTCGCTGAAATCGACTACAACACCCATCAGTTCAAGTTCATTCCTATATGAGTAGATTCCAATGCCATAGAAGCCATCAGTTTGTTGACCTTCCTCTATGGCATTGGAATATACTCATATAGGAATGAACTTGAACTGATGGGTGTTGTAGTCGATTTCAGCGAAGGATCGTCCTTTGTAGCATCTGGACTTCAGTTGCCAGCAGAGCCAGGAGATGTTACGGCGGAAACTGCTCTCATGTTACTTCTCCTCCTCCACCATGGCTCTGGACCCATCTGCTCCTCCTTTCTTCCCTTCTTCTCATTCGACTATCTCGGCCTCCTATTCGGCCTACTATTCCGATATGCGTTTGATACGGTCTACCTAACCTATATACTGATACTAATCTGATACTCTCTGATATTAAGTACATCCGGCTTACTAGCTAGCGGATCCACCAGTTACATGATTATATACTAATTATGTTAGATTGTGATACTAAGTAGCCTTGTCGTAGGCCTAGCGTGTTATCCACAAGTTTAGTTTTTCTTACGATATGAGTATCGGTATCGGGCTATTAATTCTTATGTTTAGTTTGTCTTACGATACAGATATTCATATCAAATCGAGTATGAATCGTTACTTTGTTGATCGTACATGGATGTACAAACGACAACACGAGAGCAGAATTGGTGTGAGTGACGATTTTCAGGCAGGTGTGGAAGTATTTCTTAAGTATGCCATGAGCAAAACTCAGTACATGGACGATAACAAAATCAAGTGTCCATGTGTTAATTGTCACAATAGACGTTTCGAAGAAGTGATGACTGTGAGAGATCATTTGACCCGTAAGGGTTTCGTACGTGATTACGGCCTGTGGTCATCGCAAGGTGAATTATATTCAGAAAGACAGGCTGCAGAAGCTGGTACTTATGCTTTTGATGATAATGCTGCAACGGATGTCCTCGAAGATGACGGATGCTCTGTGGATTATGGAGACATGCAGAACCTTGCACGAGATATGGTGTATGCTGCGGCAGGGCCTAATTTTGATCCGGAGGATCCTAATCCCGAGGCAAAGGAGTTCTATGATATGTTTAAGGACGCAGATACTCCTCTATATCCTGGTCGTGAGACTCATTCCGCACTGTCAGCGACGATGCGGTTGTTGAACATAAAGTCTGATTTTAACTTGCCACAAGCTTGCTATGATCGGATCACACAATTAACTAATGAGGTGTTACCGAAGGAATCAAAAGAGCTCCCAAGAAACTTCTACAAGTCAAAGATGATGGTTCAACAACTGGGACTGGGGTACGAGAAGATAGATTGCTGTCGTAACGGATGCATGTTGTATTACAAAGAGAATTGCGTATTAGAAAGTTGTTGGTTCTGTAATGCGGATCGTTACAAAACAGTACAGGGAAAAGGAAAGTCAACTAGAAAACGACGTCCTTACAAGTATATGCATTACTTATCGATCACGAAGCGCTTACAGAGGATGTATATGTCTCTGAATACAGCAGAACACATGACGTGGCACAGTGAAGATCGCATAAAGGACGAAGGAGAATTGTCACATCCTTCGGATGGGGAGGCGTGGAAATATTTTGATTTGTGTCATCCAGATTTTGCTGCAGAGCCTAGAAATGTACGCCTGGCGCTATGTTCTGATGGCTTTGCCCCTCTCGGACAGTCGGGATCTCAATACTCATGCTGGCCGGTCATTCTTACCCCTTACAATCTGCCACCATGGATGTGTATGAAGACTCCTTATATGTTCTTGACAGCTATCATACCCGGTCCCAAAAATCCGACAAAGAACATCGATATATATTTATAGCCGTTGGTGGATGAGCTGAAACAGTTATGGGAGATCGGCGTCACGACCTATGATATTTCCAGAAAACAAAACTTTCAGATGAGAGCTTCACTCATGTGGACAATCAATGATTTTCCAGCATACGGTATGCTGTCGGGATGGAGTACGCACGACAACATGTCTTGTCCGATATATATGGAAAATAGTAAGGCGTTCCGCCTTAGACATGGAGGAAAAACTTCTTTCTTTGACTCTCACCGTCAATTTCTGCCAACGAGACATCCTTGGCGAAAGAACAAGGACGCGTTCAGATATAGAAAACAAGAATTTTCTGAACCTCCTGCCAGATTGTCGGGATACGATATTTGGGAAGATGTAAAGGAATTGTCCACCGCAATGGAAGATCCATCGAACAATCGTGTCGAGGGGTTCGGACAAAGCCATAACTGGACCAAACGGAGTATCTTCTGGGACTTGCCTTATTGGAAAGATAATCTTATTAGGCATAATCTTGATGTCATGCATATCGAAAAGAATGTGTTCGATAATGTCTTCAATACCGTTATGGATATTAAAGGAAAGACGAAGGACAATCCAAAAGCAAGACAAGACATGGCCGAGATATACAAACGTCATAATCTAAACTTGATACAAAGGGGAGCTGGTGGACAAGTAACTAAGCCGATAGCGCCATACGCATTGAGCAAGGAAGATAGATTAATAATCTGCAAGTGGATATCTACTTTAAGATTTCTCGACGGCTATGTGTCGAATTTGTCTAGATGCGTTGATCTCAATGAACGCAAGCTAACAGGAATGAAGAGTCACGACTGCCACGTGTTTATGGAAAGATTACTGCCCATTGCGTTGAGAGAGTTGTTGCCTTCTGCTGTATGGGTTCCGTTGGCCGAGCTGTCTACATTCTTCAGGGATATCTGTTCAACTAAGCTCACGGTGCAACATATGATACAACTTGAGGAGACGATTGTCTTAACAATTTGCAAGTTAGAGAAAATATTTCCACCGGGTTTCTTCGACAGTATGGAGCATCTACCAATTTATCTAGCATACGAAGCCCGTGTCGGTGCATCTGTTCATTATCGATGGATGTACCCCTTTGAAAGGTAAATAAAAATTGATATAATTTAAGTGGATTTTACAATTCATTGTTAATTCTCAAGATAATTTGTCTCTCTAGGTATCTACACCATCTAAAGAAGAAAGTTGGCAACAAGGCTCATATAGAGGCTTCGATATCCGAAGCATATCTTATCGAGGAGGTGTCAAAGAAGCATGCAAAGACTTGGCCCGGCTATGTCGTTAATGGCTTCAAGTTTAAGACAACTCAACATCCTATAAATGCCGAATTTCTCAATGACGGCTTCAGTACGAAGGATTCTGGTGTTTGCATAAGAGGCACAATCTATGACGACGAGCCGGACTTTGACTATTATGGAGTACTTCGGGATATTGTAGAATTACAATATAGTGCCCCATTTGATATGCATATTGTTATGTTCAAATGTGAGTGGTTCGATACGACACCAAATATCGGTTGGAGAATCGATAAACAATTTGGATTCGTCGATATAAATCATCGCAGGAGGTATAGAGGGTCCGACACATTTGCGATAGCAAGTCAGGCTGTTCAAGTCTACTATACAAGCTACCCAAGGCGTCGTAGAGATCGCTTTGACTGGTGGGCAGTATGCAAGATTAAATCTAGAAATACATTCAACGTTGGAGACCCAGCATACCAAGAGGACCAGATCGAAAAGCCCCAAGAGGCGGAAGGACGGGAGCTTCGTCGACGCGAGGGTCGAGGAGACTGATGTAAGTACTTACGTTTATGAGATTTATGTTAGAAATATAATTATTGTTAAGTTAATTAGATAAACTTAGGATTCAGACTATAACTTAGGGAAACATAGGATTTAGATTATAACTTAGAAAAACTTATAGTATAAACACATTCATTGGATAGGCTGCGTATCGTGAGGCACTTAGTCGGCTTGAGATCGAGCCCCCTTCCGAGAATGTCGGCGAAACGACGCCCACCCAGACGCACTCTTCTATGGCCGCTCGCTACGACGACGTGTTCGTAGAATCCGTCGGCGGCGTTAGGAAAGGGCGCGTCTACGGCTTAGGTTCCATGGCGCCCTCGTTGCAGCCGTCCCCGAGATATCCACCGCCTCTGCCTCCTCCAGCGCCCCCGGTTGATGATGTGAGGGCACAGTTTGCGACTCTGACCTCCGCGGTGTCAGATTTGCGGGCGATAGTGTTGGGGCGCTATCCGTCTGCTCTCGGTCCGTCTGCTCCCGGTCCGTCTGCTCCCGGTCCGTCTGCTGGTGCTCCCGGTTCATCTGGTGGTGCTCCCAGTCCGTCTACTGCTGCTGCCGGTGCTTCGGACCGACCTGGTCCTTCTTCCCCCGGACGGCTTTCGTTTAACCGCTCTGCGGACACCCGCATCGTATCGGATAACACCATCTTGATGCTCCTTGACATGTTGTCGCCTGAGCAGCTACGCGCGCTTCCAGACCATGTCTTGTCCCAAGTGCCGGCACACACGGTGGAGGAGTACATACGTAAAGCGGATGCGGCGGCACGAGCACGAGACGATCCGACGGACGGGGTTTGATTTTGTTTATGTTGTTGGTTTTGTAGACATTTGGATACATTGTATGTTCGGATATTTTTTTATGTTTGGATAATTTAATGTTGGATATTGGATATATTATGTTGGTAATATTTTGTTGGATATTGGATACGTTGGATATTGGTGTCGGATATGGATATTTTGCATATGGATATATGGTGTTGGATATTGGATACGTTGGATATTCGTGTTGGATATGGATATATGGTATTGTATATGGATATTTTGCATGTTTGATATTGTGTTGGATGTGTTGTATAAACAGGAAAGAGTCTGTTTGCAGTATTTTTTTCAAAAATTAGAAGTTAGCGACGGACTGGCGACCACTCAGCGACAGATAGTCCGTCGCTAACTGGAGAAACTGAGGTTAGCGACGGAGTGGCGACGTAAAAACCGTCGCTACCTGGAGCATTTCAATAAAGCGACGGATTGGCGACGGACGATCCGTCGACCTGGTGTTGTTTGATGTCCATAAATTTTAGCTTTCGCGACGGATTGGCGACTAACTTACGGCGGACTGGCGACAAAGTCCCGACGGACTATCCGTCGCTAACTGTAGGAATTTAATGTATCGACGGATTGGCGACGTAATATCCGTCGCTACCTGGAGAATTTTACATTTAGCGACGGTTTAGCGACGGAATGTCTGTCGACCTGGTTCTGTTTGATGTCCATAAATTTTACAGTTAGCGACGGATGTTTTGTCGCTAATACGACGCTAATCCGTCGTACACCTCGGCGGATTAGCGACGGCATAACGACGACCTGCCGTATGGGAAAATCTCTGATACGCTTTTACCGACAAATTTACGACGGATTAGCGACGGATATTGCGCATCAGAAAATCACTGATACGGTTTTGCCGACTCTTTAGCGACGGAGTTTTCCGTCGCTAACCCTATATCCTGATACATGTTTTGACGAAAGCTAGTCGGTAATCCGTCGCTATATATATTTAAATGCGCCGACGGTATTCCGTCGCTAAGTCGTCACTGAGCGACGGAGTAGCGACGGATATGTTTTAGCGACGAGGTTATTCCCGACGGCTGTTTTACCAAAATATCCGTCGGTAATCCGTCGGTATTTATTTTTGGCGACGGACTACCGACGGATAAGGCCGTCGGTAAATCCATGTATTTTGGTAGTGTTTGGGACGATCGTTCCGCGTGAACGTTGGCAGGGTGATTCATATCCAGCGGGAATGATCGAACTCGAAATACTTTGACATGGCAATTTTGATTGCTATGATTTGTGGTTTGAAGCGAAAGTGAATTCGAGGATTGTTAGGACTTGTTATTGAAGAATAAGAAAACTTGAAGATTGAGTAGGTCCAATCCGCGTATCAAAAATGAGTAAGTCTAGACACAACACAAGAGTTACGTCCCGATGAGGATGATTATTCCACGGGAACATTGACATGGTGATGTAGGAACGATATAGTAAAGCGTAATACTCTAGAGGGGGGGTGAATAGAGTTGGCAGCGGAATAATGCTAATTAAAAAAGTTAGCAACACAATCACAGTATATAATCACAGATGAAATAAAGTAAAGGCAGAGTTCAGAAAGCAAACGCAAAGACAGCGATGTATACTGGTATCCCTCTGTTGAGGACTAATCCAGTCGGTAGAACTCTTGCTACCAGTTTGAATCCACTATAGGAAAAACTGCAAGTTTTCTTACGAAGTCCTTGCAACTTCTACAACGCGAGCTTTGATACGAAGAACTCGTCCAACTTCAAATGTGAAGAGGTATTCTTCAATCAAGCCTTCTGATTACAATCTCTCAGAAACTTCTAGACCGTACCGCACTGGCAAATCGACTAGAGGATTGTAACTGGCTTGGGATCTGAAAATGAAAGCTCTAGAAAACTCTTTGGAAGACAGAAAGCTTTTTAGATAGAGAGAAGATTGAAAGTGAATGAGTGATTTGAAATGATCGAAATACTTCTCTATTTATAGGAATTCCAAAGGGAGAACTCTGTCAGAATTCGGGCAGAATTCGGGCAGACTCTATGAGCAAATCTCGGTCAAATCCGCAACTGCAGGAGGACCAAGTTCCAGAGAATTCAAAATCAAAACGGCCACCAACCGAACTCTGGCCGAACTCTGGCCGAGTTCTGTCAGGGTTAGGTTAGGGTTTTTAAAATAGGTTTTGGTGATTTTTGAAAACCTTTTTGAAAACCTTTTTGTAAACAATTTGATAGGTCATTTTAAAAACATTTTGAACTATTTTGGGAATAGCCTATTTGCCAGTACGACTCGGTGTACAATGTATTCCTAGACTCAAATAAAAAGAAAATTACATTGCATAGAAAATACAGACTCAAGTAGGCAAACAGATCTTCAGTCTTGAACGAAGTGAATATCCAATCTTGCTTATGTCCAAGAAGCTGAGAATGTCCCAACAAGCTTTGTATATCCAGACAGAGTTTTGATCAATTATTAAAATCAGGTTGACCATATGACCAATGGGCCAACAATCTCCCCCATTTTGATAATTGACAAACTATGAATGATATAACAATAAGCTAGTTCGAAAAAATATCAAAAGGTGAAAAATTGTTCATAACCTGTATTCAACTCAAAAAAAATGTTAGATCATTTTAATTTTCTCCCCCTTTGTCACTTAGCAAAATAGTTGTACAAGAGAAGGCTCCCCCGCATGAAATGCAGAAGACTCCCCCGCAATCAATGCATAAGTAACAAATAGTGAGAAAACAAAATAAAAGATACAACAAATAATTAGAGATATAGCATTACAGGCATGTAATATTTCTACAAATTATCATCACAAGCATGTATTGCATAAAAAAATCTCAGGCATGCTATTTCACAGACAGTTTAAAAATGAAAAGCAATATAAGAAAATAGTGCTAAACAAAATGCTGAACTAAACTGAGATGTCATAAATGAAACATCATAAACATGTCCATGAAGATAAAAGAAATACTGATAGCAAACTACAAAGTACTAATCAAAAAGTAAATGATAAAAACTTAGAATGTCGGAGCATTTCCAAGTATACAGAAGAATGTCACTAGTAATCAGATCAGATCTCATCATTACTATCCTCATCAATATCATCAGCAGCACGGCCAGCATGACCGAAAGTACCAGCACCAGAAGTACCAGCGCCAGTAGGATGAGTAGGGGCGCCAGCATAGAACTCGCCAACATAATCTCGAGGAGCACGATACCAATCATAGGCGTTACCGGGCTGGAAGTAGGCATGGACAGCCTCATCCTCACAGCGGTAAATGTCCGTCATCGAGACGTGCAAAGCAGATAGGTGCTGATGTATGCCCTTAAAAGTTGTGGCATACGGCTGATGTGGTGGAGATGGTACAGTAGGAGGAGCAGGAGGTGTAGCTGAAGCAGTCCGGCTGCGACGAGAAAGCTGGAGTAACTTGGGCTCAGAGTCCTGAGTACAAGTCGATAGATCGATGTCGAAGCGCTGAAAGATACGAGGGAGAATCATCGCGTAAGAGAGATTTCGATCTCTTGCACGACAACGTCCCATCATCTGAATAATAGTCTTGGGGACGGAAAAAGGAATTCCCTTGATGAGATGATACATAGCGGACAGCTCAAGCGAAGTCACATCATCCTTGGAAGTAGATTTTGGAAGTAGAGTAGAGTAGATGATGCGATACAATTCGTAGTTAAACAAGTTAAGGTTGTTAGCCTTAAACTTTCCAGAACGTACTCTGTCAGGTGCACAAAGTTCCGTTTTGAAACTCGTGAGTGTAGTGCCTTCGGGAAACTCGAATTTTGTGATATCAACTAGCGGTTCACCTTCATTGGAAATCCCAAGAATCTCCGCTAGGAGGACATCATTGAACTCAATATCTATGCCTCCAACACGTGTGCTCACGTCAAAAGTGTTAACTACGAGATTACAATAGAACAATCTAATGGCATTAGTAGCAATTGGGAAGCACAGTTTAACAAGCAAATGTAACCCTAATGCCTCAAATAAGTGACGATGGTCAGGAAATATCGTCCATTTAACCGGAGCACCGCTGCATATGGATCGGGTGGAAAAGTCACCGTACCATAATAAAGCTTGATCGAGGGTTTGAAAGAAAAATCCATCGAAAGCACCGTCGCTCTTTTGGACTGGCGAAAACAAAGAATCCATGTGAGGATTCGAAGAGGACCCTTCCTCACTAGGAATAGTCTTCTTCCTCTTAGACGGATTAAATCTAGGTGCCATTGAAATAAATAAGCACAAATTTGAAAGTGGAGAAAGAGAGAGTTATACCTCACAAAAATTAGATATGTTGTAGAGAAGGATGATCTCCGCACGATTCCAAAGTTTGGAAGGATTTCACCAAGTAGATAGGGAGCAATGGGTTGGTGAATACCTAGGGTTTGGAGGATTTTCGGGCGGCTGTAGCTGCTGGTTGGAAATATGGAAGCAATGGAAGAGAAGAAGCTCTCGGGTTGTGTATATATACACAGATACCCCCAACCGAACTCGGGCCGAATTCGGTCAGAGTTCTGGCCGAATTCGCCTAGGGTTCTTTCAAGTTGATTTTGCTACTTCTTTTTCATTGACTCGTTTCAAATATTTAATTCAAAGATTAGTTATTTTAGCTTTCAAATAACATAATTAATAATATTTTATGAGTTAAATATCGTTACACAGCAGCTGTCTCAGATTAGCTGTAGGAGTACTGTCCCAGCTGGCGGAGGTTCACCGGGGAACTCTTAAATACCGCTTCGCTTCAACCATAGTTGTGGTGACAGACAGACTCTTTATTAGCTTGTCTCTAACACAGTTTTTGCATAATGATATAAAAAACATAAAATAAAATCAATTAATATTATTGACGTCCAAAATTCCTAATTCTCGACGTAAATAATTGAAGCGATCTTCCGCTAGAGGTTTAGTGAAGATGTCAGCTAATTGATTATCAGTATCTATGTATACAAGGTTTATATCTCCATTTTGATGATGATCTCTAAGAAAATGATGCCGAACTTCGATATGTTTAGTACGAGAGTGACATACAGGATTCTTAGTCAAATTAATGGTGCTAGTATTATCACAGAAAATGGGAATATGTGTGTAAAATAAATCAAAGTCTTCTAAGGTTTGTTTCATCCACAAAATCTGAGCACAACAACGTCCTGCGGCGATGTACTCAGCCTCTGTTGTTGATAAGGCTACAGAATTTTGCTTTTTACTAAACCAAGAGACTAGAGCCTTGCCTAAGAAATGACATGTACCGCTAGTACTTTTTCTATCAACCTTGCATCCAGCAAAATCTGCATCCGAATAACCAATAAGGTCAAAGGATTTGGATTTGGGATACCACAAGCCGACAGAAGAAGTGCCTTTAAGGTATCGGAAGATACGCTTAACTGCGGACAGATGTGATTCCTTTGGGTTAGCTTGAAAACGTGCACACAAGCAAACACTAAACATTATATCTGGACGACTAGCAGTTAAGTAAAGTAAACTACCAATCATACCTCGATACTTACGTGTGTCGACTGGCTTGCCTTGTTCGTCAGAATCAAGCTTTGTTGAAGTTGCCATCGGAGTGCCAATAGGTTTGACATTGTCCAGATCAAACTTCTTTAGCAAATCTTTTGTGTACTTGGCTTGATTAATGAACATCCCATTGTCGGTTTGTTTGATTTGTAATCCGAAAAAGAATTTCAGCTCTCCCATCATGCTCATCTCAAACTCATTCTCCATACACTTAGAGAATTCTTGACAAAGAAATTCATCAGTGGATCCAAATATGATATCATCAACATAGATCTGAATTAAAAGCAGCTTGCCATTAAAAAATTTAATAAAAAGTGTATTGTCAACCTTTCCTTTTGTAAAACCGTTGTCAAGTAGAAAAGAGCTTAGACGATCATACCAAGCACGATGGGCTTGTTTCAAACCGTATAAGGCTTTCTTCAACTTGAAAACATGGTCAGGATTTTTGAAATCCGTGAAACCCGGAGGTTGAGCTACAAAAACTTCTTCTTTTATAAATCCATTTAGAAAAGCACTTTTTACATCCATTTGAAAAAGTTTGAAATCATGAAAATATGCAAATGCACATAACATACGAATGGATTCTAATCTCACAACTGGGGCATAAGTCTCATCGTAGTCGATACCCTCTTCTTGATTGTATCCTTGAGCTACGAGTCGAGCCTTGTTACGAGTTACTAAACCATCCTCATTCAGTTTGTTTCGGAATACCCAACGGGTGCCAATGACCGGATGATCAATAGGCTTGGGAACAAGTTCCCAAACTTGATTCCGTTCGAATTGGTTCAATTCCTCTTGCATGGCATCTATCCAGAAACTATCACTACATGCTTCATCAATAGATTTAGGTTCTAGCTGTGAAATAAATGCAACACTAGAAATAATATCTCTACTGGATGATCGAGTGCTTACTCCTTTGGTAATGTCACCAATTACCAAATCTTATGGATGATCAGCTGTGAATTTTAACCTTTTCGGTAGACTCTGTAGGTAGCTGGTTCCTGGATCTCCTCTAGTGGGTTCAGCTAGTGCAGAGCTTGGTTCAGGTTCAGCTGATGTTGAGCTTGATGTAGGCAGATCTTCATCATTGTCATCGAGAGTCATTTGGTTTATTTCATCAAAAGTGACGTTGATTGATTCTTCGATGATCATGGTACGTTTGTTGAAGACTCTGTATCCTTTGCTCTTGGCCGTATAACCTAAAAATATACCTTCATCGGCCTTTTCGTCAAACTTTCCCAAATTGTCTTTAGTATTAAGAATAAAGCACTTACAGCCAAATATCTTAAAATATGAAACTGAAGGAATTCTATCAAACCATAACTCAAATAGAGTCTTCTTCGATTTGGGTCGAATTAGAACTCTATTGAGCACAAAGCAAGCTGTATTGACAGCTTCAGCCCAGAATATTTGGGTAGGCTAAATTGATTTAACATTACTCTGGCCATTTCGGTTAGAGTTCTGTTCTTACGTTCCACAACTCCATTTTGTTGTGGAGTTCTAGGGCAGGAGAACTCGTGTATGAAACCGTGTGTGTCACAAAATTGCTCGAAATCAGCATTCTCGAATTCGCCTCCATGATCGCTTCTAATACGAGTGATCATGTAACCTTTTTCATTTTGTACTTTCTTGCAAAAGGCGACAAATTCGGATAATGCGTCATTCTTGCGTGTCAAGAAATATACCCACGTGTATCTAGAGAAATCATCTACAATTACAAAAGCATATAATTTACCTCCGAGGCTAGCAACTCTGCTAGGACCGAATAAATCCATGTGTAGCAATTGTAGAGGTCTAGTAGTACATACTGCGTTTACAGACTTGAATGTGGATCTGGTAGCCTTGTTCTTTTCACATTGGCTGCATACCGAATCCTTCTTGAATGTTATGTCTGGTAAACCGCGTACTATCTTCTTTGTGGATAATCTTGAAATTGTATCCATATTTGCATGACCGAGTCTCATGTGCCATAGGTGACTCTCATCACTTTTGGCCAATAAGCATCTACCTGAAATGTTAGCTTCTTCCAACAGATAGAAAACATATATATTGTCTTCCCTGATACCTTCAAAGATAGTGCTACCAGTTGAACTATCAACTATAGTACATTTGTCTTTGCCAAAATTGATACCATAACCATGATCAGCTAGATGACTTATGCTGAGCAGATTATGTTTCAACTCGGTAACCAGACAGACATCTTTAATCACGGGATAGGGAGACTTACCAACATCACCGATACCAACAATATATCCTTTCAAATTATTACCGAAGGAAACATAACCTTCCTTCTTCTTCTTCGACAGTGTTGCAAATAGGAGCGTCACCGGTCATATGCCGTGAGCAACCGCTGTCGAGGATCCATTTGCTTCTAGTATGTGAAGGGTGTTCCACCTACAAAACAGTTTGCAGATAAAACCTTTGGTACCCATTTCTTGTAGGGTCCTGAATTGTTAGCTTTAGGTATCCAAGCATAAACATTTAAATCTACAAGCTTTCTCATTCTACATGCAGATGATATATGACCAATGAGGCCACAATAATGACATTGTGCATGTCGAGTGTTGAAAGCTGTGTGGTGTGCATGGTTGGTAGGTTTGGGTTTTCTAGTATAGAAGAATGCATACCTATGATCATGTTTGGGCTTAACCTTTTAGGGTAAAGGTTTTATATGGTTTGGTCTGACAGTGTTTGGCTTGGAAATGTTCCGAATTTTCGGTAAGTGACACGTGTTAGGATAGGAAGCAGCAGGCTCAGGCTGTTTTCCTAACCTAATTTCCAATTTTTTAGAAGTGTCATATAACTTAGTATAATCAGAAGTGAGTGATTCCATTCTGATTTGTGCAGATTGAAGACTTTTCTTTTCTTTAGAAAGATCTTCTCTCAATTGGTCTATAATCTTGTCTTTCTCTTCGGATGACTGTTTAGTCTCGTGTAATAAGAGCTTTATAGAGGAAAGCTCACCAGACTCACTAACATTAGCTCTAACCTCAGCTAGTAGGTCGGTAAGTCTTCTTATTTCTCCTTTGTACTCTTTGAGTACCTTCTTAGCGGTCTGATATTTACTACGCAGTTTCCTGTAGTCAAGCATCAGGTCACTGAAGGCATCTCCTAGTTGCTCAAAGGTAAAGTCATCATATGTTTCTACAGGTTCAGTAGGTACCTGATCGATTGCCATGAAGCAGATGTTTGCAGCGTCCTCTGAATGTTCATCTTCTGAGTCGCTAGCTTCACTCTCATGCCATATGCTGGTGTTGGCGTATTTCCGAGACGTTGATCTTCACAGGTTGCCTTTTTCATACCTGTTGTTCTTCTTGCTCGATGATGAGTTGATGGGACAGTCTTTCTTCATATGTCCCTTCTTCTTGCAGCCATAGCAGACAGCATCTTCTTGGTACCAGTTGTTGCTGTTGTTCTCTTTGACTCTCTTCTCTTGTCTCATAAATCTTTTGAACTTCTTTGCTATGAGAGCTTGTTCTTCAGCGTCAGATCCACTGCTGTCTGAGTCATCTTCAGCAGCTTTTCTGTGCTAAGCCTTGAGGGCGATAGTCTTCTCCTTTGGTGCAGGCTCTTCAAAATCTTGTAGATCCAGTTCATGAGTGAGTAGCTTACCCATGAGTACTTCAAGTGACATTGTGGTGAGGTCGTTTCCTTCAATGATAGATGTAGCCTTCGGAATCCAGTTCTTGGTGAGAGCTCGCAGGAGTTTGCGAATCTTTTCCTGGTTACTGTATTCTTTGCCTAAGGAGGACAAAGGGTTTACAATATCCAAGAACCTCTCGAACATTTGTGTGACTGTTTCATTTGGCTTCATTTTGAACGCCTCGTACTCTTGAGTAAGTCTGCTGACTTTTGACTCCTTGACTTGAGTCGTACCTTCATGTGTAACTTCGAGAAGCTTCCATACACCATTTGCCGTTGTGCATGTAGATACCCTGTTAAATTCTGTTTTGTCTAAGGCACAAAAAAGAGCATTAATGGCACGTGCGTCAAGACTGGCCTTTTTCTTTTCTTCCTCTGTATAACTGTTTTGGGGTTTTTCAACTAAAACACCCTCGACATTTATACGAGGTGGCTTCTGATAGCCATCAAGAACAATAGCCCATAAGTCAAAATCAAGAGACTTTAAGAAGAAACTCATCCGTGTTTTCTAATAAGTGTAGTTAGTACCATCAAACAGAGGAGGTCTGTTTGTGGCCTGACCTTCACTTGTGAATTTCATAGTAGCCGTGTGATGTGCTGTGATCTAATAAATAATGAATAAATAATAGCACTTTTACCTTGCTTTACCTGTAACACCCGCTCTGATACAAATTGTAGGAACGATATAGTAAAGTGTAATACTCTAGAGGGGGGGTGAATAGAGTTGGCAGCGGAATAATGCTAATTAAAAAAGTTAGCAACACAATCACAGTATATAATCACAGATGAAATAAAGTAAAGGCAGAGTTCAGAAAGCAAACGCAAAGACAGCGATGTATACTGGTATCCCTCTGTTGAGGACTAATCCAGTCGGTAGAACTCTTGCTACCAGTTTGAATCCACTATAGGAAAAACCGCAAGTTTTCTTACGAAGTCCTTGCAACTTCTACAACGCGAGCTTTGATACGAAGAACTCGTCCAACTTCAAATGTGAAGAGGTATTCTTCAATCAAGCCTTCTGATTACAATCTCTCAGAAACTTCTAGACCGTACCGCACTGGCAAATCGACTAGAGGATTGTAACTGGCTTGGAATCTGAAAATGAAAGCTCTAGAAAACTCTTTGGAAGACAGAAAGCTTTTTAGATAGAGAGAAGATTGAAAGTGAATGAGTGATTTGAAATGATCGAAATACTTCTCTATTTATAGGAATTCCAAAGGGAGAACTCTGTCAGAATTCGGGCAGAATTCGGGCAGAACTCTATGAGCAAATCTCGGTCAAATCCGCAACTGCAGGAGGACCAAGTTCCAGAGAATTCAAAATCAAAACGGCCACCAACCGAACTCTGGCCGAACTCTGGCCGAACTCTGGCCGAGTTCTGTCAGGGTTAGGTTAGGGTTTTTAAAATAGGTTTTGGTGATTTTTGAAAACCTTTTTGAAAACCTTTTTGTAAACAATTTGATAGGTCATTTTAAAAACATTTTGAACTATTTTGGGAATAGCCTATTTGCCAGTACGACTCGATGTACAATGTATTCCTAGACTCAAATAAAAAGAAAATTACATTGTATAGGAAATACAGACTCAAGTAGGCAAACAGATCTTCAGTCTTGAACGAAGTGAATATCCAATCTTGCTTATGTCCAAGAAGCTGAGAATGTCCCAACAAGCTTTGTATATCCAGACAGAGTTTTGATCAATTATTAAAATCAGGTTGACCATATGACCAATGGGCCAACAGGTGATTCATGTCCACCATGGATAATCAGACTTGCGTGAGATCGGGACGCGACATATTGCAAGGCTAGATGACCTTGTGATCGACTACGTGAATTGGATAGGATGGATAGGCAAATTGTATTAAATATACTTGAAGAGATAGACTACGATAATTGCTAGTGTGGGCATACGATATTAACATGTCGAGGATTCGGTTGAGGACAACCTATCGTAGGAATTTTGCTAAACGAGCTAAAACCTGGAACGAAGAATGTGTTGATGCGAATAGGAAGAACGCTGCTTGACGTTTAGAAATTTGAGTGAAACGAACTTGGGTAGAAACTCCTATACCAGTGAACAAATGGTTTGACCATAGGATTTGGGGTGAGTATCGTGCAATGCCCTTGCACGATGAACTATGAACTTGACTTGTAACTATGACCTTGCGAGATGACCTAGCTGATAGGCGGACGACCCTATGCCGAGTGATTGAACCTGTGCGATGGCATTTACAGTATCGTCTAGACGGACGATAGACTTGGGGCAGCAAGACTTAGAGTAGGACGGAGAACAGGGAGTGTGCGTGAACGACGATGAGATTGGCCCTAAACGAAGTGAATGATAGGAATGGATGATGCGCAAGTAAAGTTAGGATAACGAATTGAATTATTGATCGGAAGACGTACTCGATGATAGCGAAATACTTGGTCTCGAATCGGATGAGAATTACTTAGACTTGGTCGACTCCGCTAAAAAGAAATCGTATTAATTTCGTAGACAAGAATGCTTGAGAAACAAATTGTCTCATCTTGTTGACCGAGATAAACGATAGTGAGATGCATGAGTTCGGTTTTAAAAATCGAAGTTAGTGAAACGATCGCAAATCAAAACTATCACGAGTAGCTTGTCCGACTTTGCTAATCGCTAAGCTTGGTTGAAATGTACGTATTTGGGGGACGCCTTGAATATGTGTACGATCCAAACTCAGTGATATGATGAACTCGAATGCAGCTACAAGTGGGATGTGGAGATGCGTATAAACGAAAGTAAGATAGCCTCAGCCTACGTCCCTCGCGTTTGATAAATTACAACGCACCTCGTGCGACCATTTCAGTCCCATGACACGTCGAAATAGCAACCAGGTCGAAGAAACACTTGAATTGAATAAGTACCATCAACTCTAAAATGAATGAAAAGTTATTCAATAAAAACCGACCAAACGCATGCAACATAAAACTTGGATGGATAACCGAGCATAGTTCGATACCATCGAACGATAGAGCCATTCGATAGGTATTGTCTGAGATACGCACACGACATGAGTTAAGGAACGAGACTTGTTTTGAGTGGTGTATTATGTAACGACCCGCTCCGCCCTAGCGGAACGTCGATTCAAACGACAAGTGCAACGACTCAAACGAGCCGTCGACCCAAAGAGTTGGCATCGACCTGATGAAGAATTGATGTAAGGCTTACATTGGCCCGTCAAAGATGAATCCAGACTTAGACTTTCAAAGGCGCGCTCGGAGTATCGTTCGGCCGATGCGAACATCGCTAAGGTGGGTGGCTCCGATGAACCCGTCTTTGCTTAGCCTAGACACATAACAATACGGACACTATTGCTAGAATCGCTAGGCGATAACACCACGCATGCTAACAAATGACTCAACATACCTAGCTAAGGGAATAATCCCATATTGTATGCTTGTATAGAATATGGAAAAGAACATGGAAAATGTGAGAACTCTCGCACCGCATTCTACGCTCGTACTAAGGCACAAGCTTACGTTCAAGTCCCTTATGCGTTCAACAATGAACAATGAATGATTTACAATAATAAAATGGAAGACTATCGACATAGTCGTTCCGAGTAGAGTATAGCAACATTGAAAGACTTCGGGACCGATGGGTCGCCAAGGCGACTCCCGCATAGGGAGTTGAAAAATGTATAAATGAATGAATGAATCGACGAATGAATGAATGAATATGTGAATGAAATAAATCAATGAAAAACGGACAAGTAAAAGAAAGAATGAATCAAAGAATGAACGAAAGTTAAGAAAGAAAAGAATGGTTAGTGACAGGTATGACGGGCACGTGCAACGGGGCTTGCTACCCGTGCTGCACGGACGCCAACCTGGTCGATAACGTATTATGGCTCAGAGACAGCCTATGGCTCAAAGACAGTCGTTAAGTTAAAATGATAAGACAAATACGAAATGGTCGTGGACGGACTCGTGCATGAGTGAAAGGGATTCCAAGGACAACGAACGACGATTTCGTAGCTGGCCTAAGCGAAATCATAGCCTACGGACAGAGAGGTGTACGGGCTTGGGCACATAACCAAACGTAGGGCCGATACTTCAATAGTCTATCAAGGTGTACCAGCCATCATGCTTGATAGATGAGAATGCCAAAGGAGAAAATATCCAAAATAGCTGACATGCCAGCGACCGGTGCATATAAATTTAAGTAGATTTTTCTGGTGGCAATCCACGTGCAAGTCCTTGCATTGAAATCAAAGTAGTCTAAGTTAACTGAACAAAGCGCCTTCTGAACAGGCTTGAATATAACACCCCAAATAATCGAGAGTATTTCATGCAAATTAGTTAGAAAATATGCCTACGACGCGCTAGGACCTGAGGCAGGGACACGTCCTTAATATTGAAAGTTTACATGAGACACGTTAAGTTATTCCTTATGAATTGTTGACTAACTTGGTTTACTTTGGACAGGGAAGGTCGGACGGTAAGTATGGGTAAATCGTGCAGGTATTTTCGTGCAAACATATAAAATCGGTAACATGAGATAGGTTATGATATATGTCATAAAATTGATCCTAAGGCAAGATTAGAAAGACAATAAATGATAGACGATGCACAAAAGTAAATCGAACGTGTTTGGTAATGATAGCATTTTGGACGAGCTAGCCTCCCCACAAGTGCATAATAATGTAATGATAACCCCACAGATTACTTGCAGGAAGAAGGAGACGTCAGCAGGTGCGGAGCTTCCCTCGAACGTGCTAAGGCAATGAGCTATCTCTGGAGCCTTGGAGCGTTGCAAGGAGCTGAAGCAACCTATACATGACATAATGTATCGGAACATCGCCATGAATCATTTCATCTTATAAGCCACTTGGCACGCCTTTTATGTTTCAGAGAGAGAGAGAGAGCTTGAGCGATTTGTAATCTCGGCCTAGCGTCGCTTGTAAACTTCTTGAATGTCAATAAAGAGTTTGAATTCGCTTCAATTTATGTTCATTTACTTTCTACTGCATTTGGGAACACTCTGTGCGACCCTGTGGTCTAGCTTAAATCGGCCGTTTATGGACTTAGCCTTGCACGGGCGTAAACTAGGCCCGTGCGGCATCACGCCTTAGCAAGGACGATCGCTCCTACGGGAGCGGGGCGTGACATTCGGTCACTATCTATCCATTATCTTTGTCTATCATGTGTCATTCGGAGTCTCTTCTAGATCTGCTACACCTTCTCTAGAACATTCATAACCATCTCCGATCCAAGCAATGCTCTCTTGCCTACATCGTCCCAAGATAATAGGGTACAACACCTACGGCCATATAAAGCCTTAAAGGTGGACATCTATATACTCATACGGTAATTATTATTATATGAAAACTTGACCAGGTGCAATGATCCTCCCATGAACCTCTAGAATATAGCATACACATGCGCATCATGTCCTTAAACATCTATATAGTAAGTTATGAATGTCCATCTCTCTAAGGGTGACAAGCAGTACTGTACTTTAACTACATACCAAAATTGTGTCATGCAAACTCTTCCATAAATGTTATGTAAACCAAGAATCCTTGTCTAAATCTATACTAACTATAACTTAGTGCAACCTCTTAATCTGATGGATATAATTTGATAAATCTCTTAGTCGCCAATCCAACATTAAACAGTAGAAAATGGTTGATTTGGTCAATGTGTCCATTGTGACCCAAATCGTATCCTCTCCTCCTAGTGTCCTTAGAAGGTATTGAAAAAATAACTTTTTTGACGAATTTTAATGTTAAAAAAGATTTTCTTGATGGTTATGCATCCGTTATCTAGGTCGGAGTCAAGAAAACTTCATATTTTGGTTAACGGTTTTTTGTTATATTATTTTGACAATTTAAAACTGTCAAGAAAAATAATTCTTGATGGTTATAAATTGTCAAAAGAATATAACAAAAAATAGTCAAAATAAATAAGGACTTTCCTGACTCCGACCTAGCTGATGGAAGAAGAACCGTCAAGAGAACCTTTCTTAACGATGAATAACCGTCAAAAAAGACTGATTGATAAAAAAATTGGTACCATAATTTTCTTTATAATTATATTTTATATGCATTCTTGTCTGTTACCGAACAAATACACAATATTAACATTGGAGAAACGAGCACTTTGTAAAATGGCTTTATTTTATTAAAAATACACAATTTGTACATCACAAACATTTAAAACTATTAAAAAACTTTAAATTTTGTCATAGTACATAGTGTATATTTTTCAGTCGATCTTGCACTTATTGCAATTGGACTTTAGGTAGGAAAGTCGGATAAACCTTTTCCATTCTTGCACTTTTTCTGGATATCGATACACCAACATCGTTCTTGATATCGCTATCTTCATAAAAATTCCTCATCAACCTCCTACACATCAAAAATCACGAGTATTGTGATTAAAAGTTGATATCCAAAAGCAATAAAACATGTGTCATGGCTGAAAAATTAGAACAAGTGTCTTAATGACAATGTCGACATCAAAACATGGAGCGGAGCAAAGTACATCATAATATGGAAATGAGTACAGAAGAAAAGTACAGTTCTAGGTAATGAACAAGAACATCATGATATGGAAATGAGTACAGGAGAACATGAACTATAAAGTACAAAAAAAGAACATGAAGGTACATGAATGTAAGTACAGGAAATAAAGTACAGGAATGTAAAGTGCATGAATGTAACTATGAACCTGAAGTACAAGAAATGACAAGTGCACCATGTTTGAAATACAACTAGTCCATATGACCGGCTAGGGGTAAGCACATGAAAGTACATGAATGGTACGGCTTAGGACCCGCGTGCACGTTGTGAGGCCTAAGCTATCTACATGAATATAGTAACCGGGGTTTGGTCACATGGCTAGTGTATTTTTCCACCCGACACAAGTAAGTACAAGAACATGAGTACATGATATCGTGTCATGACGTGTCACAAGAAAGAGTACAAGAATGTAAATGCACAAAACTATAGAAAAATACTTGCCTTGCTCCATGAAAGTACGGGTAGACAATGGAACTAGATGTCTTCCTGTTTTTAAATGATTTGATACAAGTTGGTTAGGATTAATACTAACTTGTTAATTTAGTTCAAAACTAGCCTAAGCTATAACACAAGTTTAGAATCATAGAAGAATTAACTCATTTATGATATACATTCACTTAATTTAGAAAAATAATACAACTTAACAAGGCTACCAAGAATATAAACATGCTGGAACTTATTTGTTCCTCCTAGGCTACTACTGGCCTATTAAACTCACCTTAAGTCTAAAAATTTAGCTTAACAATTAAACCTATTTTTAGGCAAGACATCAATACCCAAGCTGCTTAAATCACTCTCATTCCCAACTAACACAACCTGCAAAGATTTGCTCAGCCACACTTTAGTAATTCCCAGGATAATATTTGTTAGTTCACCTAGATCATAACTCACTCCTGCTACAGAACGTTCCAAAAGAAGTTAAATCCAGAATTGATATCTCAAATAGAAAGCACTTCCAGGATTCACACAATTTAATAAAGCATGGGTTAAACTACTGTCAACAGCCTCCATTAAAACATAAGAATTTGAGAGCTAGGTCTAAACTATACTAGCTCAGATGGAACAACTTAATTATCACACCTACAGCCTTCGAATGTATAATCACAAGAAGACTTATTAATTTGAATCAAACTCTGGTTTCAGGTTCATAAAACTGAACTACACTGCAAAGTGATCTCAGATTCAAACCATTGCACAAGGAAACTTAGATTCAGTAAAATGAACCATAGGCTCAAAATCTACTCAACATCCCAAAGCTAAAACAACTTAACAAAATTTCAAAATCAAAAATATACAACCATATTGAAATTCTGGAAAAACATGAATTCAAATGATACATAGAAGGAACCCCGATCTTGCTAAATTCCCTAGCTGACTCTGCACATTACTAGTCCTGGCACACAAAATTGCTTGCAGTCTGAACTCCTGATGCGACTGAAATAATCTGGACACGATCACAAGCAACATACGCAAACACGACACGGTCAAAGTATCGGCCATGTACTCAGATCTGAACATCGATTGGCAACGTACACACAAACATTTCCTAACTCGGTCCTGGTCCTGGACACACCACCCGAACTTAACCACAGCAGAGAAGGAGCTTAGAATAGGAAGAAGGATAGCATAATACCTGTGAGAGAGTCCTAAAGTTCAGGACACGTCTACTGTATTGGACACGGTCCAAGGATTCAAGTAGCACTCAGACACACCAGACTGAGATCAGCTACAGAGCAGGTGTTTCAGACAAGAATTCGATCTCTGGAATCAAGAGTCTAATGATCTGGCATTCAAAACCAACAACAAGAGTCTAAAATTATAAGGCTTCCAAATATACAAGTCTGATTATAATTTGAGACTAACCGATAATCGTTCGTTCCTGAAAACGAGTGATCTAGGTCGATCAAAACTTCGGGAGAGTCCTTCTATATTCGAACGAAGGATCGAAGTAAGAAATTATAAGAAATTTGAACATCAACCACTAGGCGTGAAGAACAAGTCGCACAAGCGAGATTTCAAAATTAAATGCAGGGTATGGATCGAAACTTACTGTGATTGAATAATCGATCGAAAGAGATGAAGGACGTCAAAAATCGCTCGCCGGAGAAACCATATCGCTGTTGACGCGGAGACGGACGTCACAGGGACTCGAGCTCGTCGTGGATGAACAGAAACGACGTCGGAGTGGTCGATCTACGCGCACAAGGCTGCACGCCGTCGGGAATAGTCGCCTAGGCGCTGGGAGGCTTCATCCCCGCCATCGCCATCACCGGAAAGCTTGCGACCGCCGTCGGAGAGAACTCGCCGTCGAGAAAACCTCGATCGAACGCTGCCGTCGGAAAAACCTCGATCGAACGCTGCCGTGGTGGTGACCGTCTCCTCAGTCGTCGGTTAGGGACCCATCGTCGTCGTCACCATCTTCAGTCGTCGGAGATTGAAAAATCGGGTTAGGGTTTGGTGATCGGGAAGTTTGGAAAGGGAGGAGAAGAGCTCGAGAATGAAATGAGCTCTGAAGAAATTCTCTCTCCTCCTAACATATTAAGTTGGGTTTTATTCAAAAAAGTCCTCCCACTATTGGTAAAAATGCGAAAAGGCCCCTCCCCTTTTCATATTTTGCACGATTCATAAAAATTCAGTTATTAACAATTGAAAAATGGTGGAAGCCACAAAGGGTTTGTTATAACCAACTTTCAAATTTGAAAATTCTGCTCAAAAATTATTTCCCTCCAAAATAGATCACCAAAAATTATTATTTAAAACTAACTTATTATTTGAACTTCAATCAACAATTGTTATTATTAGAAATCAAATTTATTTTCCTCAAAATAGAGAGGTGGAGTTACAGCTTGAACCTTTGGGAGGGTTCAATATTGTTCTTATCCAATCTTATAATTTTATCTAAGTTATATAGATTGGAATTTGGCCAGGTGACGTAGTCACTGATAAATAATGTATTCTTATTTGTTTTGGCACTCGTGATAGATTTGTTAGTTATCTTAGGTGGGATGGCCTCGGTTTTCGTTGCGGATACGTTTCAGACTCGGTATCAGAGCACGATATCAGCATTTTAGTCCCATCATCTGGTATCAGAGTGAGGTTCGTTCGTTCTGGTATGATGCTAACATCAAATAGTATCCGAGCTTTCAGTTCCCGAGAGGGAAGGTGAAACTATATCTATGTAGCAGATGAACATACGTACGATCACCCTTATAGGAGGAAATGGGAGATTTGAAAGCGAAGGATGGAGAACCTACTCTGGTGTAAGGATTTGCATGGTTCGTTGGAGGGCGACAAGGCCAAGCCATCGAATAAGTCTGTTGATGACTAGAGGCGATTGGATCGGAAGGCCGTTGGATTCAACCGCCAATTGCTGAACGATTCGGTGTCATCCTTACTCTACCGGTATCCCGTCGTCGCATACAATTCGTGGAGATTGACCATGACTTAGCTCTTGTCCAGAATATGAGAGATTGGAATGAAAGATGTGGAAGTGTGGTTTTCAAGAATGGTTAGACGTGGTTGATGACTTGTGAAGAGTTTATAAATAGAGGAGATGAGACAGGAGGTCAGCTAGGTGTTGGTCAAGAGTTTGCAATCCATTGTGTCTCTAGGAGAAAGAGAGATGTGTGAATATATAAACCCCCTCAAAAAAAACCAACAATTAAAAGACCATTTAAAAATTATCTAATAGGTCAATAAATCAGCCGTTATGAATCACGAAGGAGGCTGGTCATTAATAGAATTCAAAGAATTAATAAGCGTACCATTACCAACCATAAAGAACATCTATCATTGGCAAAATAAATGGCCATGAATGTAAATTTAAGGACTTTGATTTTTGTTCAAAAGTAACAGCAACGTACAACAGTTCAATCATTGATAAATCGACACTTATTTTTCCATTGATATACCACATATTATCTCGTTTCCGTAGGTACGTTATCCCTAGTATCTCTTGGCAGACGTCAAGAAGTAGTACCTCACTTATCATCTAAGGAACAAACTCTTCAGACCGTAGTTATGAAATCTACCTCTTACTTATCCACCCGAAAGAATTCGGCTTTCAAGCAGTATTGTTTACTCCGAGTTCACAAAAGTCCTACTAGATCAAAACATTTGAGTATGATTGTGAAACAAAAGTCGCAACTTTTGTTTAACTTGCAGCCGCCATGATGCAGCTTGAGATAGAAAAGAAAAAAATTGGCTGAGGAATACCTTTCCTTTTCTTCTTTTTTTTTTTCTCCTTATTATTAAACCGATAACTAAGCCATGCAAAAATACAGCACAAAATCAGCAAATAAATAATAACAGTAACCTTACGTTTAATTTTTTATGTTGCCTGCCAAATAAGAAGAGTACGTGCTGGTCTTCTTTCTGTACTTCTGAAGGTTGAATCGAGACTTTTATAGCAACGGGGTCCCACAGTGACATTTGTACCCAGATTTTTCCACCCACCTTTGGTGACCTTTCTATTGCTTGACCACACTTAAACAATGCATATATGTTATCTATATAAACTGATAGGTCTCAACATATATACAACCAACAAACCCTAGTCCAACGTGGCTCAAGCTAGCATGGCTCTTACTGATCTGCTCCTCTTCCTCGTGTCTACTACTGCAATCCTCTACGTCTTGTTCAAGAAGATACTACAGAAGGAAAAGAGGAAACTGAACCTCCCTCCGGGGCCGAAGCCCATCCCAATCGTAGGAAACCTACACCAGTTGGGCGGGATCTTTCCCCAGACTGCCTACCGACTGTCCAAGATCTATGGCCCGATCATCTACATGCGCATGGGACAAATCCCAGCGATCCTCGTCCACACTACTGAACTTGCGAAAGAGATCATGCACAATCAGGACCTCGTCTTCTGCTCCCGCCCTGCCCTCACCGTCCTCCAGAAGTATTCTTTCAATGGTTGCGACGTCGCTGCTGCCCCATACGGCGACCAATGGCGCCAACTTCGCAAGGTACATACATACATACATACACACATACTTTTATATATATATATATATATATATATATATATATATATATATATATATATATATATATATATATAGAATAAGGGAGGTGAGGTGCCACCCTACCGTAGGGTGTCTACTTGTCACCCCCCATGCTATCATCAAGCACATGGGTGCATGATAATAGCATGTGGGGGGTGACAAGTAGACACCCTCCATAGGGTGGCACCTCACCTCCCTCATCCTATATATATATATATATATATATATATATATATATATATATATATATGGACAAAGCTGAAACAATCTGGTTGGTTAGTATTATACTAAGAAACTATATATCTGGTTATATATGATATACGTACAGATCTTCATTCTCGAGCTACTGAGCAACCGGAAGCTCCCTTTCTTCCGGTCTTCACGTCAGGCTGAGGTAGACCAGATGATCAACTCCGTTCGAACCCGACCTAACCAGGATTCCCCGGTCAATATCAGTGACTTGATGGTACGTCTCAGTAGCAGCATTGTCTGTCGCGTCGCCTTCGGCTATAAGAGCGAGGGAAAGTACGGGGAGAGGAGTCGTTTACATGATCTACTCGAGGTGGGCAACGCACTGTTCGACACTGTCTTCATTGCTGATTACTTTCCTGGGTTTGGATGGATGGATTGGCTTACGGGATCAAGATTCAGGATTGAGAGGAATGCCAAGGATCTAGATATGTTCTACAGTAAAGTCATAGAGGAGCACAAGGATGTACACAAAAGAGGAGAGGATCATGAGGAGGATTTTGTTGACGTTATGCTAAGGTTGTGCAAGGAGGAGGATTCAAAGCTCACAAATGATCATATCAAGGGATCTATCATGGTATGCTTACTGTTTCTTTCTATTTCATTTATAAATATCTCCTTGTGTCCCTCGTGTGCTAGGATTACCATATATGAACAAAATTCTAGCACTTGGTGTACTGTTTTCTTAATTCTGATTGGTTAATTTTACTAACTCAAGCTTTGTCTACTTTCATTTCATCTATAGAACGTCTTAGTTGGTGGAACTGACACATCCGCATCTACTGTAATATGGGCGATGACCGAGCTCGCAAGAAATCCAAGAGTGATGAAGAAAGCTCAAGATGAATTAAGGAGCGTAGTCGGCAATAAAGGAAAAGTAGAAGAAAGTGACATGGATCAATTGGAATACCTCAAATTGGTAGTTTACGAAACTATGAGACTGCATCTACAATCTGCCTTACCGAGAGAAGCAAAGCAACAATGCAAGCTCGGCGACTACGATATTCCCAAGGGGACCATAGTGTTTGTCAATTCTTGGGCACTAGCTAGAGACGAGAACTCTTGGAAAAATGCCTTGGAATTCAGGCCGGAGAGGTTCATCGGGAGCTCGATCACCTACATGGGAAATGATTTCCAGTTCATACCCTTTGGTGCAGGGCGGAGAATTTGTCCAGGGATAAACTTCGGTTTGGCTACTGTACATATTGCCCTTGCCAACTTTCTCTATGCCTTCGATTGGGAATTGCCTCCTGGTTTGAAGGAGAGCGATATCGACTTGGATGAAGCTCCTGGTTCAGTGACTTACAAGAAAAACCCTCTCTACCTTGTTGCGAGAAAGTACAAGTAGGAAGGTGGATTCATTTTGACATTGCCTCTGTTGGATAAATTGGGCAAACTTGTAGGAAGTTTATTAATATTGTAATACATTCCAGTATAATGTGTATTTGTACTTCTTATGTACAATCATGTTAATAAAAGTTGAAGCATATTTTAAATACCTACAATAATATTTGGGATGACCTCTCCCGCTGGTTCAAGCAATGCACCTACGCATGACTGAAACAACGACATTTTGCAAGTGGAAAGAGCCCACTCATAGACAACCGATCACTTTGACCCAGGAGAAGGTAGACAATAACCTCCATATGTAATGACCTCCTCGCCAAAACTTCCACCAATATCGACTGAGCATAGGTTAGCTATTACGTTCTCCATACAGAAGACCAAGTTAGATATTGGATATGATTAGATTTTGTTAGTTTGAATTCTGATTTGACATTGGATATGATTAGATTTTGTTACTTTGAATTCTGATTTTGTTGTTACAACTTGATATATTTTGTTCTTTTAGGTACGATTTTTATTTTTGTAATTATCCTTTAATTTTAAATCATGTAACCTTATCTATATGTGTCAATACAAATTATATTCTCTCTCACATTGTGTAACGTTCCAGTCCCAAAATACGTAGGACTAGATACATAGACATGCCAGCTGTATACATACGAATTATACTCCAATATATGGAAACCTCTTATAAATACATAAGCTGTAAAATGCAGTGAATCAAGAGTAATCTAATCTCATCCACACAAAATAAAAGAATAAAGAATATCATATAATCAACTATGAATTGTCATTGGTACATGTAGTTGGACGGAGACAAATCTACTACCAACTACGAAAAGAGATACAAAATAAAAGAAATATTTTGGTGAGCGAAGCGAAGACGATCTAAGTGCAATCATCCTCGAAGAAATAGAGATGATCATGACCACGGTTAGAACACCTGCAAAAGACAAGAGCACACACCTGACGAGATAACCATGTCCTCAAAGGGACGTAACAAGATACATAAAGAACATGCCACATAACTGAATATATATATTATGTAATAAATCACAAGTAAAGTAAATAGTCCCACTCGTAACAAGTTTCAATACCTCATCATCGAAACAGTGGACTACCCCTACAACCAAACAAGGACAAGGGGTAGCACACTATACCGCGATACGATATTGTCCCAAGCTACTAATGGGACAGGGTGACATGACATTGACGAGGCTTATCTGACCATTCTAATGTGTTTATGCAGTAAGAACAAACCTTCAACGCATGAGCACTGGCTGTAAATAGGATCGGCATAGTTCCCATATAGGGCACCAGGGACCTACGTCCGTAACGTCCGAAGATCGTCAGAAGGCATCATGTGCAATGGGCTACGTCCATAACGCTCTGGAAAACGTCAGAGGGCATCTAGAGCCTGCGTCTCCGGCGGAGCGCACATGTAAGCAGGGAAGTGCAAAGAAGCCCATACGTTAGGTATTGTTCTTTCCACCCAATGCACTTGTCAAGTCGCATCCACGACCATGTACCTTCTGTTAGGAACGCATCTCGTCCTCAACATGGATCTCTTGAAGTAGATCTCCCAAGCTAATGTCTAGCTTCTTTCTGAGCATCCTTGCATATAAGGTACTCCATACAACAGAAAATTTTGAGACGATCCCTCCAATGACAAACTTGTCGGAAAGGGGCATCTCTTCGTCTTCCAATTACTGACACAACTTCAGAAATTCCTTCACCTGTGGCAACCTGGACTTCTCGTCCTCAAAGAGTAATTTGTGATATTTTTCAACCACAAACATCTTACCCTTGTTCCTGTCTTCTTCATACAGTTTTTCTACAGACTCCCATATGCTTCTGGCAAATTCCTTCTTCGAGTAGGATTCTGCCAGGGAATCCTCCATAGCATTCAGGATGAGAAGCCTGCAGATGCTATTTTTCCTTCTCTATTTGGCCTAGAGTTTGGTAGCCGCATTGATTGTGGCAGTAGACCCAGTGTCTGGAACGGAAGGTTCTTCCTCCAATAGTACATGATCAACGTCTTTGAGTTGAAGAGTCAGATAAACCTTCCTCTTTCAGACTTGATAATGCTCTCCATCGAACTTTTTCAACTTGCAGTAGTCCGATTGGACGAGCGAAGCATTAATGTTTTCCATCTACAAGGATCTTGCTTTTAGATTGTTAGTCCCGGGGCTTGATCAAAGATAAAAAACTGATACAATCGAGATCTGAGAGTCACACAAAGCTTTGTAGTGATCAAACTCAAGATCTATGAAGATACAAAAAACCAAATAGCCAGATTACAATATGAATGAGGGACATAGAGAAGAGAAGATCTCTCGTTGTTTCTTGCAAATGTGTTACAATTGGGACAGAACGAGTTACAATAATCTAGAGAAAGATGAGATGAAGAAAAGTTGCTGGGTGTCAAAATATTGTTGCTCAAAGCAAGATTCGTCCCTCACGAATTGCTTCCAGGAATTAGCAAGTTGAAGAACTTGTGGAACGCTCGAAGTCACCTCTGTTCTGACTCCTCGGATGGACTTGCAATGGCGGCAGCAGCTCCCTCTCTCTCTTCCTCTCTCTCTCTCTCTCTTTTCTGACTTATAAAATTTGTAGTACTCACAAAGGAGGCCAGAAGAGAGTATATATAGAGAGAGGATGAAAACCCTAGCCGCCCCTTCAGTTATGAAAATATTGAATCAAATTTCACAAAGATAGCAACGAACTTAATTCATATCCCACAAAGATGGAAACGAAATTAATTCAAATCCCACAAAGATGGAAATAAAATTAATTCAAATCCCACAAAGATGGAAACGAAATTAATTCAAATCTTATGAAAAGATTGAATCAAATCTCGCAAAAAGTGGTCTGAATTAATTGTATTGAATTAGTCTTTCCATAACTGACTTGTAGTCTGCACAGTCAGCGGAGCCCTCCATGAGCCGCATGGACCGCATGAGCCGCATGAACCGCATGAGACTGCATGAGACTGCATGTGGCCGCATATGAGCCGCATGCCGCATAAGACCGCATGGACGCATATGAGCCGCATGACTGCTGACGTGCTAAGTGCAAAGTGCGCCAACAAAATGTCATATTACGCCTCATGAGCCCATGAGCCCGAGTCCAAGTCCGAGTCCGAGTCCGAGTCAGAGTCGCTAAGCCCCTTTGGGACTTAGCTCCAAATGGAATTAATCCAAGAGAATGACAAAAGCATTAATGCTTAATCCTTGGAGCCTTATTCTTACCTCCTAGTAAAATCACCCACATGGTTCCCTCCTTAGGGTCACCACCCCATGTGCATCTCTCAACAACACAACCAAGTATATATGTTGTGATAACTCATGGTGCATTTCTGATGTGGGACTAAACTTTTACAAGACATGTTGAGAGCAAGCTCTCTCCACGTAAAGAAAGCACCAACAATCCTCCACATATCACAACATATATATGTGTCCAGGGTTAAGCGTTCCCCACAGTAACTGTCCATTTTCCATTAGGATAGATGTCGCTAACGACTTGAATCTTCCCGCATGGGTTAAATAACAATGTGATACAAGAATGGACTACGCCTTGAATTTTGTACCACAATTGTAATTCTTTCCACTCACAAAGTGTAGTTACGTGTGCTTCTGGCTGCATATTAAAGGCCCTGTGCCGGCCTGGTTTCAGTGTATAATTTTGGGCATCTATAAGTTTACCCTCCAGAGACGGCCTGATATCTTTTTCCATACACTATAGGTGAGTTCTTTATTAAAGAGACATGGCATGAAGCCTTGCGCTTCCTTGCGGTGCTACGCCGCTATAACATGGCCTGAAGCCGAGGCATTACCCCTACCTGGGAACCTCGTCGTAGTGTCATACTACTGTAGCATGAGGTCTCAGCCTCTTTGTAGTGCCAATCTACTCAGCATGAAGCCTAAGGTTTCCTTGCGGTATTACGCCGCAACGACATGGCTTGCAAGGCCGAGGCTTTACCCCTACCTGGGTACCTCATCGTGGTGTCGTGCCGCTGTAACATGGGGCCATCCTCTCCTTTGTAGTGCTATCTACAACTCTTTAATTACGTCATAAAGCATTAGGCTACCTGCCTATTTGTGGTGCTACGCCGCTATGACTTGGCTTGCAAAACCGAGACATTACCCCAGACCGAAAAACCTCATGGAGGAGTCACCCCACTGTAGCATGGAGTTTTACTCCTTGTAGTGCTCCGTGCTTTCTATAAAGCACACCAGGCATTCACTCTGCCTGAGAACTCATTAAGGCGTTTAAGCCAACCTTCCACAGGATCTGTTTTTCTGTAGAAAATACATAGTAGACAACAGTGGTTATGGGTCCGTATCCCTTCCATGTTCCAGAGAACAAGTACCCACTGTTACCTGATAGTTTTCCAGTCAGTGATCCTCCTTTGAACCAAAAGTTAGATGCCTAGTAGATTTCTCTTTGAACTAATAGCATAAAACTTTATGGTAGGATTACAAAGACAAACTATCAGAATGCCTTCAAGCCTATTTTACAAGCTGTGTCCTCGACCAACTGGCGCTTGAGGCCCTTTGTGAACGGATCAGCCAGGTTCTCCTGACTCCGAACATCAATCACTACAATTACACCTCTTTTGATAAGATCGTGTACTGCCATGTGCTTCAACCGCACAGTCCTCTTCTTTTCATTGAAGAGGTCATTTGATGCCACCGCCGCAGTCGCCTGGTTGTCACAGTATATCGGTATCGTCGGTATCTGAGCCTCAACCACTGGAAGATCTTACATGAGCTTCCGAAGCCATTCTGTTTTATCTGCTGCAGTTTCAAGTGTATAGTCAGATTCCATGGAGGAACGAGAGAGTATAGTCTGCTTCTTCGACTTCCATGATATAGCAGCTCCACCCAAGGAAAAGACATATCCACCTGTGGATCTCTCGCTTTCCACCTCTGAATACCAGCTAGCATCACTGAAGCCTTCCACTACTGTCGGATATCCGTTGTAGTACAGTACATATGTCTGAGTCTTCTTGAGATATCTCATCACTCGCTTCACAGCTTTTCAGTACTCAATCCCTGGGTTGCTTGTGAACCGACTCAGCATTCCCATGACGAAAGCTATGTCATGCCTTGTGGCAGTGGTTGCGTACATCAAACTTCTGATAATACTAGAATACACCAGCTGTCTGACGCTTTTCTTCGAGTTTTGCTTCAGCTTCTGATCACACCTGTATGGCGTATCGATCCTTGGAAGATCCTTATACCCATAGCGTGTGAGCATCTTCTCAATCTAGTGAGATTGTGACAGCGCTACTCCAGTGTCTGTCCGGATGATCTTTATGCCCAAGATGACATATGCATCCCCTAAGTCTTTCATACTGAACTTGGTTGAGAGGAACTTTTTGTCTCCGTGACACAGCCTATATTTGTCCCTAGGATTAGCATGTTGTCCACGTACAGACAAACGATGACTCCTCTTCCATCAGCGAACTTTGTGTAAACACATTTGTCCGTCTCGCTGACTCTGTAGCCGTTTGACCTAATAACTTTGTCAAACTTCTTATGCCACATCTTGGGAGCTTGCTTCAAACCATATAATAATTTTACCAACTTGCAGACTTTGTTTTCAAGACCTTTGACGACAAATCCATCTGGCTGTTGCATATAAATCTCTTCGGTCAACTCCCCATTCAGGAATGCTGTCTTTACATCCATCTGATGTATCACCAACTTATGTATAGCTGCTAGAGCGATTAACATCATGATGGTGGTCATCCGAGCTACTGGAGCGAACGTGTCAAAGTGGTCTATCCCCTATTTTTGAGAAAATTTCTTGGCTACCAGCCTGGCCTTGAACTTGTCAATAGTTCCATCTGCCTTCATCTTCTTCTTGAAGATCCATTTACATCCGATGGGTTTTTCTCCTTCAGGTAGATCTACCAACACCCATGTGTTATTGGAGGTGATAGAGTCAAACTCGTCATTTACTGCCTCCTTCCAGAAGATAGCATCTCTGGTCTTCATCGCCTCATCATAGGTAAGCGGATCTGCTTCCACATGATAGGTGACAAAATCATCTCTGAAGTCTTTAGGTCTCCTCGCTCGCTTTGCTGACGGCTCTGCGAGTTCTGGTACAAGAGTTGTTTCATCAACAAGAACTTCTTCTTGGACTACTGGCCCATTTGAGATTTCAGTCTCATTTGCACCTACATCATTTTTCGGAATATCCGAAAGAACAATATTTTTGTCTTTTGTAAACTTGTCTTCAAAGTATTCAGCATTGCGAGATTCGATGATATGATTTGACTCAATATCAAGAAATCTCCGAGCATCACTCTTCTCGGCATACCCCAAGAAGATCGCCTTCGTAGTCCTTGTCTCCAGCTTCTGAATCTTCAGATCTGGGAGCTTCATATACGCCAGACACCCCCACACTCGAATGACATTCAAGTTTGGTCTGACTTTGAACCAGAGTTCATGAGGAGTTACGTCCGAAGTTGCATATGGCACTCTATTCAGAATGAAAGTGGCCGTTAATGCAGCTTCTCCCTAGTAGCATTTTGGAAGGCCTGCAGTAAGCAGCATTGAATTCATCATTTCTGTTAATGTTCGGTTCTTCCTCTCTGCTACTCTGTTGGATTGAGGAGAATATGGAGCAGCAGTCTCGCATATGATTCCATGTTATTTGTAGAACGATGCGAAGTCATGAGACCTGTACTCCCCACCTCGATCACTTCTCAACCTCTTGAGTTGTTGTCCAGTATGCCGTTCAGCTTCGGCCCTGAACTCTCTGAACTTCTCGAAAGCTTCGTCTTTAGTCTTGAGCAAGTAGACGAACGCGTATTTTGAGAAGTCGTCGATGAAGGTAATGAAATACTTTATCCCAGCCTTCGTGGAGAAATGTTTGAAGTCACAGATATCGGAGTGCACCAACTCCAGAAGATCTGTGCTTCGATTGACCCGATAAAAGGGTTTTCTTGTGATCTTCGTCTGAGCACACACTTCACACTTCACCACCTTCCTCCATATTTGGAGATAAGTCCTAGACTGGACATTTTGTTAATTCTTTTACAGTGAACATGTCCTAGCCTATTATGCCACAACTCAAGAGAATAATCAGAAAATGCAACTACATTAATGTCATTAAACTGGTTGACAAGCTAAATTTTAAATATTCCTTCGGTTTGATAAGCCTTCCTGAAGTATGTTCCCTTCTTGGACATCACCATATGACCAGCATTGATGTCCATCTTCAAGCCTGCGTTGCAGAGCAGGCTCCCAGAGATCAAGTTCTTGGCAATTACCGGAACATGCTTCACACCTTAAAGCGTCAGAGTGTTCCCAGAAGTGAGTTTAAACTCCATAGTCCCGATTCCCATAACTTCAGCTTGGGCCTGGTTTGCCATGACAACCTTCTCAGATATCGGTTGGTACGTGACGATCCATTCCTTGCCAAAACAGACATAGCAATTCGTACCAGTGTCTATCCACCAGTCAGAGTCAACCCCCACATTTGTGACCTGTGCGATCATAGCAACAATGTTAGAAACTAATGAAACCTTACTAGGCTCACCTTTCTCCGATTGTTTAGGCTTGGATCTGCATTCACTCTTGTAGTGGCCTTTCTTGCCACAATTGAAATAAGTCACGTGGGACTTGAACTTCTGTTGCTTGAATGAAGGACCCTTCACTTTTAGATTAGTGAAGTCCATCTTCTTGGGATGAGAAGCCGCCTGCTTTCCCTTGGGATCTCTCGTCTGCACTAGATTGGCTTTAGCCAACTATTTAGACAGAGTGTCCACCTTCTGTTGGGAACGCATCTCGTCCTCAACATGGATCTCTTGAAGTAGATCTCCCAAGCTAATGTCTAGCTTCTTTCTGAGCATCCTTGTATAGAAGGTACTCCATCCAGTAGGAAGTTTTGAGACGATCCCTCCAACGACAAACTTGTCGGGAAGGGGCATCTCTTCGTCTTCCAGTTTCTGATGCAACTTCAGAAATTCCTTCACCTGTGGCAACATGGACTTCTCGTCCTCAAAGAGCAATTTGTGATATTTTTCAACCACAGACAGCTTGCTCCTGTTTCTGTCTTCTTCATATAGTTTTTCCACAGACTCCCATATGTCTCTGGCAAATTCCTTCTTCGAGTAGGATTCTGCCAGGGAATCCTCCATAGCATTCAGGATGAGAAGCCTGCAGATACTATTTTCCCTTCTCCATTTGGACTGGAGTTTGGTAGCCGTATTGATTACGGAAGTAGACCCATTGTCTGGAACAGAAGGTTCTTCCTCCAACAATACATTATCAATGTCTTTGAGTTGAAGAGTCAGATAAACCTTCCTCTTTCAGACTTGATAATGCTCTCCATCGAACTTTTCCAACTTGCAGTAGTCCGATTGGACGAACGAAGCATTAATGTTTTCCATCTACAAGGATATTGCTTTGAGATTGTTAGTCCCGGGGCTTGATCAAAGATGAAAAACTGATACAATCGAGATCTGAGAGTCAGACAAAACTTTATAGTAATCAAACTCAAGATCTACGAAGATACAAAAAACCAAATAGCCAGATTACAATATGAAGGAGGGAAATAGAGAAGAGAAGATCTCTCGTTCTTCCTTGCAAACATGTTACAATTGGGACGAAACGAGTTACAATAATCTAGAGAAAGATGAGATGAAGAAAAGTTGCTGGGGTGTCAAAACGTCGTTGGTCAAAACAAGATTCGTCCCACACGAATTGCTTCTAGGAACCAGCAAGTTGAAGAACTTTTGGAACGCTCGAAGTCACCTCTGTTCTGACTCCTCGGATGGACTTGCAATGGCGGCAGCAGCTCCCTCTCTTTCTCTCTCTTTTCTGACTTATAAAATTCGTAGTACTCACAAAGGAGGCCAAAAGAGAGTATATATAGAGAGGGGGTGGAAACCCTAGCCACCTCTTCAGTTATGGAAATATTGAATCAAATCTCACAAAGATAGCAACGAATATAATTCATATCCCACAAAGATAGAAACGAAATTAATTCAAATTCCACAAGGATGGAAACGAAATTAATTCAAATCTTATGGAAAGATTGAATCAAATCTCACAAAAAGTAGATCTGAATTAATTGTATTGAATCAGTCTTTCCATAACTGACTTGTAGTCTGCACAGTCAGCGGAGCCCTCCATGAGCCGCATGGACCGCATGAGCCGCATGTGGCTGCATATGAGTCACATAAGACCGTATGGCCGCATATGAGCTGCATGACTACTGATGTGCTAAGTGCGCCAACAAAATGCCACATTACGCCTCATGAGCCCGAGTCCGAGTCCGAGTCGCTAAGCCCCTTTGGGGCTTAGCTCCAAATGGAATTAATCCATGAGAATGACAAAAGCATTAATGCTTAATCCTTGCTTACCTTCTAGTAAAATCACCCACATGGTTTTCTTCATAGGGTCACCACCCCATATGCATCTCTCAACAACACAATCAAGTATATATGTTGAGATAACTCATGGTGCATTTCCGATGTGGGACTAAACTTTTATAAGGTATGTTGAAAGCAAGCTCTCTCCATATAAAGAAAGCACCAACACTTCTTTTGTGGGGCAGGGTTTTTGGGGGAGAAGTCGAATGTTTACTAGTGGAGGGAAGATTAGGTGGCAACATAAGGAAAGTGAGGGGTCTAGAATGAGCGAGACGCTTCCAGAAGGGTTTCTGGGGTGATTAGGACATGTGACAACACGAGAGGATGGCGGATGGGAAGAGGATGGAGGAATTTCTATGATCGTAATGGAGGCAGATCAGAAGGGAGCCATATCCAGACTACGCACTGCCGGAGGGCTAATGGCGGGGGGTCTGGGCTATTATACGTAGTGTGGAGAGGCTCGTTAGGGTAGGAGGGCAGGAAGGATCATTGGCAGGAAATAGGTTTCCTCAACACCAATAGCAATACTCAGAGCTCGAGCGGGAATCAACTCCTCAGCATGTGATTGGTTATCAGAATCCATATCCATTTCTATTGGCTAATTTTACGGGGCTGGCCCATGCAGTTACTACTGATCTCATAAAGTGGTTTGAGATTGGTCGTCCAAATCTCTTTTAAACACAGTAGAGAGCGAATGGGTGGAGGCCATCTGTGATCCATTTCAGCAGTAGGGGATGCTGCCTCAACCCCGCTAAGATGAGATCCCCTCCGGAACGAGGAAATGTAAAATGTGACCTGATTCGATGCTATCTGGGACTTTTCCCCATCCTAGACGATTGCTCCCTGGCAAGGCTGGACGCATACAAAGTATTCCCCCACGCCTATATCATTCTAGAAATATGAGTTCAATCATGAAACAAGTAATTATAGTCAATAACCATAACAAAATACTCTAGTGCACCAGTCAACTGTATCACAATCAGGTATATATACTAGATATATGAATAGGTGTAATAACATTTATACTATAAAGGTAAACACGTATTATGTACTTGCCTAGTCCGTATTTGGTAAAAAGTCGACGCGTCGGCCATGAACATATTGGACACTAAAGAATATGATTATGAGCTAGACTAAATTCTCGTAGATTCATAATATCATATCCAAGTCCATAATATGATAATAATCCACAACATAAACTCCAGAAGTCCAAAATATTACGGTTGTGGAAAAATACCACATGAATTGAAATCGGGCTCACATGCAAACCTCATAAGTAATAAAAAATATAAAAGTTAGAAATGATTTCAAGAAGTGAATTTAATCATATGAATATGTAAGAAATGGAAGGCGATTTTACCAGAACTTATAGAATTAATATTCGAGCTCCGGGTCCCAAAATTGATAAAAAATAGCCGATTGACCGGCCCCACGAACATCATTCCGAAGAAGATTCAGAGAACTGGATGAAAGTACCACCATAGCGATAAAATGATGCTGCAATGATGCTATAAATCCAATGGAACAACTTTTATCATGATCTGACAACCACATCAAAAATAATTAAAAGATTTATAAATTATCGATACTGTAAAAATTGAGAGATACATATCAAATTTGTCATGCTCTGTCGATGAATTCGAGATTCATCAATTCTCGAGCTTTGGGAATGTTGTTACACACTTTTCTATAAAAGCGTTTCATAATAGAATTGACCGAATTAACGAGATGACATTCGGTCGAAAAGTTTTCAATAAATAACAATTTATTTAGCCATTTTTAGGTTCAAAAATGAACGATCAAATAAAGAAATTAAATCATGAGAATTTGAAGGAAAGGAAATAAGAGGGGATACAAGTATCTTCAACAGAAAAGAGGATCAAAAATTGATTGATCGGAGTAGGGTTGGGAGCGCTACAAAGATAGCCATGCGATCAACCTGTGCTGACCGTACGTAAATGCTAAAATTTGTTGCTCTATCGCACACATATCAGGGTTGACGATGCGTCCAGATGGTTCATGACAGCCTAGGATGACTCTGGGTGGTCCGGGTTTCATATTGGAGGTTGCTGGCAAAGGTGGTGGTCGTCGATCATGGCAGCAAATGTTGCGATCGAGGTCGGGAAGGAAAGGGTCGACATGGTATTGTCGGGGTCAACAACAAGTGGTTGATAGCATCAACTGATCAATGAAGGTGGCAGCGGTGGTGGTTGGGGGCGAAGAAGATGATGGTGATGATAAAGATGGTCAAGTTAAAACAATCATGATTCAAGTAAAATCTAACTTGGGAAGCAAGTCAATAATAAAAGAAAATAAAAAAGAAAATAAGATTTAAAAAATATTTTTTAATTTTGTTTTACCAAGTAAATGTAATAATTAAAAATAAATTATTTAAATGTTTAAAACTAAATTGATTTCCCTTGATTTTTCAAATACAAGGAAATTAAAAAAAGGAAAATTTTATTTTGAATTAGGGGAGATAATAGTATAATAGAGGTATTAGTTGAATTTAAATTTTTCAAAATTAGTAGTTATAATATTACTTAAGTTACTAGGATAATAATTATAATTTGGAACCTAGATGGGGAGTTAACATGCTACCCACGTTAGAAAAAAATTGTTCCCAAAATTTAAAGCATATATATACACGATAATAAAAAAACAGATAATTGTATCTTAAATCTGAAAAACACTCACGGATCTCATCATCGTATTCCAAGGTTGACTCTTCCGGAGAGTGGTGCTTCCAAGCGACACGAACAAAGGAAATGGTTAGGTTCCTCAGCACATTCTCTTTTTGATCTAAAATTTCCATAGGTTGCTCCTAATAGGTTAGGATGGGCCCTACCTCAATATTTGAGTATTGTTCCATAATATGGTTCGGCTTTTCCACATACTTTTCCACTAGTGTTACATGGAACACATTATGAACTCCCTCCAAAATGGGTGATAATGACAATTTACAATACACCTCTCCAATCCTCTCGAGAATACCCAAGGGTCAGATAAATCATGGACTAGGATTTCTACCTCTTCCAAATTTGATATTATCACGTATCGGCAAGATCTCTAAGAATACCATGTATCTAAGCATCATACCACAGAAACAATTCTTAACCATAAAACTTGAATGTTTATTAACTAAAATTCAAATGGCCTTCGGTGTAACGACCCGCTCCGCCCTAGCAGAACGCTGATTCAAACGACAAGTGCAACGACTCAAACGAGCCGTCGACCCGAAGAGTTGGCATCGACCTGATGAAGAATCGATGCAAGGCTTATATTGGCCCGTCAAAGATGAATCCAGACTTAGACTTTCAAAGGCGCGCTCGGAGTATCGCTCGGCCGATGCGAACATCGCTAACGTGGGTGGCTCTGATGAACCCGTCTTTGCTTAGCCTAAACACATAATAATACTGACACTATTTCTAGAATCGCTAGGCGATAACACCGCGAATGCTAACAAATGACTCAACGCACCTAGCTAAGGAAATAATCCCATCTTGTATGCTTGTATAGAATATGGAAAAGAATATGGAAAATGTGAGAACTCTCGCACCGCGCTCTACGTTCGTGCTAAGGTACAAGCTTACGTTCAAGTCCCTTATGCGTTCAATAATGAAACAATGAATGGTTTACAATAATGAAACGGAAGACTATCGACATAGTCGTTCTGAGTAGAGTATAGCAACATTGAAAGACTTTGGGACCGATGGATCGCCAAGGCGACTCCTACACGATAAGAAAGGAAAGAATTGTTAGCGATATTTATGACGGGCATGTGCAACGGGGCTCGCTACCCGTGTTGCACGGACGCCAACCTGGTCGATAACGTATTATGGCTCAGAGACAGCCTATGGCTCAAAGACAGTCGTTAAGTTAAAATGATAAGACAAATACGAAATGGTCGTGGACGGACTCGTGTACGAGTGAAGGGAATTCCAAAGGCAACGAACGACGATTTCGTGGCCCGCCTAGGCGGAATCATGGCCTATGGGCGGACAGGTGTGCGGGCTTGGGCACATAACCAAACGTAGGGTCGGTACATCAATAGTCTATCAAGGTGTAGCAACCATCACGCTTGATAGATGAGAATTCCAAAGGGAAAATGTCCAAAATGGCTGACATGCCAGCGACCGGCGCATATAGATTTAAGTGGTCTTTGCTGGTGGTAATCCATGTGCAAGTCCTTGCATTGAAATCAAAGTAGTCTAAGTTAACTGAACAAAGCGCCTTCTGAACATGCTTAAATATAACACCCCAAATAATCGAGAGTATTTCGTGCAAAGGAGTTAGAAAATACGCCTACGACGCGCTAGGACCTGAGGCAAGGACACGCCCTTGATATTGAAAGTTTATATGAGACACGTTAAGTTATTCCTTATGAATTGTTGACTAACTTGGTTTACTTTGGATAGGAAAGGCCGGACGGTAAGTATGGGTAAGTCGTGCATGTATTTTCGTGCAAACACATGAAATCGTAACACGAGAATATATGTCATGAAACTGATTCTAAGGCAATATTAGAAAGACAATGAATGATAGACGGTGAACAAAAGTAAATCGAACGTGTTTGGTAATGATAGCATTATGGGAGAGCTAGCCTCCCCACTAGTGCATAACAATGTATTGATAACCCCACAGATTGCTTACAGGAACCAGGAGACGTCAGCTGGTGCGGAGCTTCCCTCAAACGTGCTAAGGCACGAAGATATCTCTGGAGCCTTAGAGCGTTGCAAGGAGCTGAAGCACCCTATACAGGATATAATGTATCGGAACATCGCCATGAATTATTTTATCTTGTAAGCCACTTGGCACGCCTTTTATGTTTCAGAGAGAGAGAGAGAGAGCTTGAGCGATTTGTAATCTCGGCCTAGCGCTGCTTGTAAACTTCTTGAATGTCAATAAAGAGTTTGAATTCGCTTCAATTTGTGTTCATTTACTTTTTGCTGCATTTGGGAACACTCTGTACAACTCTGTGGCCTAGCTCAAATCGGCCGTTTGTGGACTTAGCCTTGCACGGGTGCAACCTAGGCCCGTGCGGCATCACGCCTTAGCGAGGACGATTGCTCATATGGAAGCGGGGCGTGACAGATTGGTATCAGAGCACGGCTTTACGTCCTTGGACTTCATTTCGGTTCTCTCAGTTTTGAAAGCTCGTTTTGAAACAAAGAAGTATATGCTCTCTCTCGTTGTGTCTTGGGATGTTCCATACAATAAGTCTAATATTTTTAAAGGCTCGTATAAGTACTCGGTTGAACGGGATCGATAGGCGAAGGCCTTTGTGCTAAACCATGACGGACTTAAGTCGGAAGAAAACAAAATGCTAAAAGTTAACAAACGCAGTGCTTGCTTGAATATCCTTACGCTGACAATAGCGAACGAGTACACGAGACAGGAATATAGTTCGAACGGGATGGTTATGCACCCAGCCTTTTGGCTAAGTTGTGCGGAGTATCGCGCACCTAGACCGTCTGGTGCGAACGAGTTTGCAAGTGAGATCGACTATCGCTCGGACGAGAATAAGTGAGACTTAGAATGTATGTCGATAGAGACGCTACTTGACCAACGCTAAAGCGAACACGAGAAGTGGTTCTTAGACTTTGAGGAACGGGCGAACGCACGATTGAACTTGTCGATTGGGAATCGAATGATCTTTTAAGGATTTATAGAATGACTTGAACCCGAGTGGTGTATATGACAACTTCGAAGAAGAATAAGAATAAAGTATCGACGACTAGTCGAGTGGCTCGAACCCTGAGTGGTATATGGACGTCATAGAAAATTGTTCGAGAAAAACTAAAGGATTTACGGGTAGAACGAGCATGTCGGCAAGCGATGATATCGCGCAAAGCCTTAGAACGAGTAACGCTTAGTTGGTTTTGACTTCGAGAGTCTCAAACGAGATATCGTTCGGACGAATTAAGAATACGTAGTACGAATCATGATACGAATGGAGGTCTTGGTCGAGGAAACATAGAAGATCGTGCATACGATTTTGAGTTTAGTTGAGTGGGTTGAAACTTAAGTTAAGGTGAATTACTCATGGACGAGATCGGAAATAGCACGGTTGGAAGATAACATGCATAGAAAACGTTGATTTGGAGATACGAGAATGACTAAGGATTTGGAACGGATGTTGCTCAAAGAAGAGTTATCACGAGACAAAGTGAATTGAGGAAATTAAGTTGCACGACCCGGAATTCGATACAAAAGGAAGATTGTTAGGTTATGTACAGCATCGATGGTATTGAGGCATATCAAAGATCGATGTACGATAACTCGGGGGTACTCTGATTCAATGAATAAATGATCGTGTTAGAAGTTATTGTTTTGAAGGATGCTTTGTTGGGAGATTTTGATAAAGAAAAATGTTTGGATGAAGAAGAGAAATGACTTGATTGTTCGGTGATAACCACAACGACAACGATCTTGTCTTATGCGAGCGCAACTCCAGCCTCGCACATGCGTCATGTCAGATTTGGGACGATCGTTCCGCGTGAACGTTGGCATGGTGCTTCATGTCCGGCGGGAATGATCGAACTCGAAATACTTTGACATGGCAATTTTGATTGCTACGATTTGTGGTTTGAAGCGAAGGTGAATTCGAGGATTGTTAGGACTTGTGATTGAAGAATAAGAAAACTTGAGGATTGAGTAGGTCCAATCCGCGTATCAAAAATGAGAAGTCTAGACACAACACAAGAGTTACGTCCCGATGAGGATGATTATTCCACGGGAACATTGACATGGTGATTCATGTCCACCATGGATAATCAGACTTGCGTGAGATCGGGACACGACATATTGCAAGGCTAGATGACCTTGTGATCGACTACGTGAATTGGATAGGATGGATAGGCGAATTGTTTCAAATATACTTGAAAAGATAGACTACGATAATTGCTAGTGTGAGCATACGGTATTAACATGTCGAGGATTCGGTTGAGGACAACCTATCATAGGAATTTTGCTAAACGAGCTAAAACCTGGAACGAAGAATGTGTTGATGCGAATAGGAAGAACGCTGCTTGATGTTTAGAAATTTGAGTGAAACAAACTTGGGTAGAAACTCCCATACCAGTGAACAAATGGTTTGACCATAGGATTTGGGGCGAGTATCATGCAATGCCCTTGCACGATGAACCATGAACTTGACTTGTGTAGGCCTTTAAAAATGAAAGTCACGCTGAGTTGACCAGAACGAAGTCTAAAAGTCACGCTGAGTTGATCAGAACAAGTCCAACAGTCACGCTGAGTTGATCAGGACAGAGTCAAAAGTCACGCTCAGTTGATTAGGACATTATTTAAAAAATCACGCTGAGAGACAGCTCATCATTTGTCAGAGAGTCATTATGACTGACAGCACGACAGTCGAAGAATGTCTCCTCGTATGCCACGTATGCACGGAACTCGAGAGATCACAGCCGACTATTGCGTGACTTTCGAAATCTTCTTCAGCAAGACTCAGCCTTCGTCAAATTGGCATACCAAAAGAGCTTTTTGTCATTAATGCGACTGACAAAACAATCTCTGTCTGAGATTTTGTGTCAGTCGAGGCACGCCGAATCAAGACAACTGGCAGTTCTATCTCAAGTCTGCGTGTATTTTGAGCTCTTCATCTCAAACCTGCGTGGATTCTGAAGATTTCTTCCTTAAATCTGCATGGATCTTGAAGCTTTTTGCCCCAAGTCTGCGTGGATCCTAAAGCTTCCTGCCCCAAGTCTGCGTAGATTTTGAAGCTTTCTATCCCGAGTTTGCGTGGATTTCGTCTTCAACAAATCTGCGTAGATTTCATCAAATTGGAGTACGTGGCAGCCATGCCACTGATGTCTCACTCGCGTGTCCTGTAACTTGCACACGACTCATGCATGATTGCCATGTGTCCAACAGTTACAGGTCGCGTCCAGTAACTGCTCACAACCTTACGTATGTTAAATCCTGCGTGATTTTCAACTAGGCACAGGCTGTGAAGTCAGTTATCCTTACAGTTATTTTTGACTCTATAAATAGAGTTCTTTTTCTCATTCATTGTACAGATACATAGTTATCTAAATACTGTCAAAATTTTGAGAGCTTTTCTTCTTCGCATAGTCCAAGGGATAAAGCGATCGTCTTCTAGATCGGATTCCTACAGTTGTAATTTTCCCAGAAACACAATAAATAAAGTAAATTTATTTATGGAAAACAAATTGGCGACTCTGCTGGGGAAAACCATCTCCTCTTCTGAGATGGCAACAACTCAATGCGACACTTCGTCAGTCGGCTCGACGAAGAAGGTGATGACGATCCAATTCGATCAACTCGTCTATGAAGAAATGCAGCGGGCTAAGAGTGGCAAGCCCACTTCAGCTTCTATCACCACTACCAAGTCGAAGGGACACTCTGTCTATGTCCCTAAGAATCAGTTGGCAGCCAATGATGAAGTCTCTGCCACAGTGTCTACTCCTAACACTGGCAAGAACTCTACTGCAAGCACGCACACTCTTGTACGCTCGAAGATGACAGCAATCAAAAGTCACGTTGACAGTACTGGCTCCTTAGCCAAATCTGTTCCAGCGTGCAAATTCAAATCCAAAAGTCACGTTGACAGTACTGGCTCCTTAGCCAAATCTGTTCCAGCGTGCAAATTCAACTCCAAAAGTCACGTTGACAGTACTGGCTCCTTAGCCAAATCTGTTCCAGCGTGCGATCTCACATTCAAAAATCACGCTGACAGTACTGGTTCCTTAGCCAAATCTGTTCCAGCGTGTATTTCCAAAGCCAAAAATCACGCTAACAGTACTGGTTCATTAGCCAAATCTGTTCCATCGTGTATTTCCAAAGTCAGCAATCACGCTGACAGTACCGGCTCCTTAGCCAAATCTGTTCCAGCGTGTAATCTTAAATTCAAAAGTCACGCTAACAGCACTGGTTCTTTAACCAAGCCTGTTTCAGCGTGTATTTCGTATACATCATCTAAGAAGAATAGCTCTTTAGCTATCTCTTCTTCTTTGCCAAGTTCTACTAGAACTGGGGGTGGTCTTCCACACAAAGTCCCTTCGAAAAGAGATAACTCTTTAATTGTTTCTTCTGCTCCTGTAGTTTTTACTTCAGGAACAGCTTTGACTGACAATTTTGTTAGTCAAAGGAAAGAAGATGGTCTTTTGACTACTCTTCCTTCTGGACATTTTATGTCTCAAAACTTGAATAAGTCTAAGAAGAAACATTCCTTAATGTCTTCTTCCATGACTTCTTCGAATTGGGTACATAATCTGTCCATAAAAGAGGGTCTGTTACCAACTCCTAATCAAAGGAATGGTTCTATTCTTCCTTCTCTGCAAATATCCAGATCAATGGAAGGAAAACTCCAACTTTCTAAAACAAATGTGTTACCTCCAACTGATCTAAGAACAAAACTTAGTACTTCTGGTGTTAAGAAACCACACCAATCGGGAACAAGGATAAGAGATCCAGATGCAGAGTATGATAGAAACTATGTGGCTCATATTAATCATTCTCTATATAATCAAGAACCATCAAGACCCAAGAACTGGAAATATATTCCTAAAGATACACAAAGAGTGTTCTCTGATGTACCTCAGTCATCACTGACAGATTTACGAGAATACCTTCAACAGAAGAGAAGGAATAATTCTATGACAATGGATCATGCTGAATGTGACTTCCAGCCAAGAGTCATAATTCAATGCAGATGTCAATCAATGGTTCAGGACCATGTTGATCATGAATGTGACTTCCAGCCGAGAGTCACAATGCAATGCAGATGTCAAACTAAACGACAATCTGTCTTCAATCGGATTCAGTATGAACCTATACCTGATGAAGATGAGCCTTTGTTTGCTTCTGTCAACATGACCTCTCGGGATACTGGGGGTAGAGCTGATAGTCCAGACGGAGTATATAGAGGCACCAGAGCAAGAGTCCTGCCTTCTAGTCAAAGAAATTTGATCTCTGAAGATGATTCTGAATTTCTAGGAGAATCTAACTTCCCACCTCTTCCTACTGGGGGTAGTTCTCCTCTAAATGACTTTGATTCATGAAGCAGTGATTCAGAACATACAACATCCACTAATTCATCAATAATCCCTCGTACAGTCACAACATATATGGTGGATGGGAATACTGAATTTTATAATGAACCTTCTTCTTCGGTGACTCCTCAAGACCAAAGAATTGCTTCTTTGGAACAGCAAATGAAGTCTATGGCTGATACTATGAAGTCGATGTATGAACTCATGACAGCTCAGCTGCAAAATCGACAGACTGTACCAGATGCCATACCAATTGACACTGATGTAAGTCCAGTACAAGTTCCTCCAGCAGTACAATCAGCTCAACCAAATCCTAGTCTCTCTGGAGCTGGGGGTAGTGCTTATAATGCTGTTCCTCCTCCCAACTATTCTCTACAAGCTACAACTCCACAATCCTCTGGAGTTGTTAGTGAAGAATGAAGAATCTCAAAACTCAATTCGAGGCATTCAAACAGAAGGATGGTTTACAAAGGTTGGGCATCAAGCAACCTTATCCGATAGAATGGAAGCAAGTATCGTATCCTCCTAAATACAAGCCTCCTACTATCTCATTCTATGATGGAACCACTTCTCCAAGTCAATTTATTAATCACTTTGAAGTGATGACTGATCAACTGCAACCAAGTGACGCCCTCCTTACTCGGGTGTTTGTTGGATGTCTCAAAGGAACGACTTATGAATGGTATAGAAGTCTCCCAGACGGGTGTATTACCTCATTCGCCGGTTTCAAACAGATGTTTCTTGAACGGTTCTATGAAGGGCTCAATGACATGACTATGTCTGCTCTTATTAGAATCAAGCAGAAAAATAATGAGACTACAGAGGATTTTATTGAACGGTTTCGAAGAGAAGCTCTAAAGATGCCTCTTGGAACTCCTGATGCTGTCACTATCGACACATGCAAATCAAACTTATTGCCAATTATCAGCATGTGGACATGATCTACTCAATTTCAAGATTGGCCTTCTTTTATAGTTAGTGCCAAGGCCGCAGAAATTAGTGCTGAAACCTTCAAAGGTTTAGGAGTGCAGATGACTCCCAAAGAAACAGGTCAAGGTACTAACAATAATGCTAAAAACAATGCTCGCAAGGGAAAAGAAACCCTTGAAGTAAATCTTCAGAGTAAAGATGCATCAACTGTTCAAACTTCTCCTGCCTCTACAACTCAACAATCAAGAGCAACTCGCCCCAAAGAAGAATACTCTTTTGATGACGACGATGTCCTTGGTATCTTAGAATGTCTGCTGAAAGGTAATAAAATACAATTACCTGAAATCAAGAAACCTGATGAAGCTGGTAAGACAGATCATCCCAAATACTGTCCATACCACATAATGTTGGGTCACACAATTCGTACATGTTATGTACTGAAAGAAAAGATCCAAGAAATGATTAAATCTGGAGCTATCTCTCTTACTCCGAAAGAGAAGACTGTCACCTCCAACGTCGTCTCTATGCAATTCGGAGATTTCCCTCCTCAACTCCTTGAAAGCGGGATCGTTCCTATTTCCAAGGCAACTCTTGAAATAGTGAATATTCCTCCTCCACAGTCTGAAGGATTAGTGCCAATCACTATAGAAACAGGAGAAATCATGTGGATTCACCCTGATCTAGTGGCAGATTTTGAATCTCCTTCTTCTCAAAAGACTACTTCTCGAAAGTCCAAAAAGGCTGGAAAGATTAAGTCATGTCATATGATTTCTCTTGGATCTACCTCCGACATAGAGCCAAAAGAAAAGGAAGAAGCACTTGCTGGTGCTACTCGAACAGGGAAACCTTATCTAAAGGATTATTCCAAGAATCCTGAGGATACTCCTGATATCCCTCATGTGGATAAAGACATTCCTAATGTTCCTCTTGAAGAAGAATCATCTACTGCACCTATTCCTTCAACTATACCAGTTGAACCTGCTCCTTCTAAGCCTATAGCTCTTGAGAAAGGCAAGCAACAGGCTCGGTTTGATAAACCAATCAAGAAAGTCCCCTCCTCTTGGGCTTCAGAAGCCTTATAACTTCGACATTTTAGCTCAACTTGCTAATACTCCAGCTAGAATGTCCCTCTTTGAACTTCCACGTCTTTCAAAAGAGACTCGGGAGATGTTAAGTGAAGCACTTCTACAGGCTGACTCTTGTCTTGTACAGTTGAAGAAGCCAGATGCAGAACCTGCCACTTGCTTACATTGCAACAGTGTACTAGAGATTATCCCAAATATCACCTTTACATAAGACGACATGCTACTGGAGGATAATCAACATGACCGGCCTCTCTACTACACTGGTTATATCGACACAATGAAGATAGATCGTATCCTTATTGATCCAGGGTCTGCTATAAGCATAATGCCAAAGAGTCTGTTGGATGAACTAAAAATCCCTTTTCACAAGCTCTCCAAGACGGTTACTACTATCTTAGGATTCAATCAAAGCCGAAGCGAGCCTTTGGAAAAGATTCATCTGAAGCTTCAGATAGGCGATTTCAGATCCAAAGTTACTTTCTATGTGATCGAGATTGTGGGATCCTATAATCTTCTTCTGGGGAGGCCCTTTCTTCATGAAAATAATGTGGTGCCCTCTACTTTTTATCAGTATTTTAAATACATTGACAGCAATGGAAGAGTACAAAAAGAAGTTGCTGATATAAATCCCTTCCATGGGGTTGAAGCTTATTTCAATGATTTCCGAATGTACAAAGAAGAATATACAAGGGTCATACAAACTATGGAGAAAGAGGATTCACAAAGTGAGACTTTAATAATCCCTGTTAAAGGTCGAACTACTCAGCAACAATCTCCCAAACCCTCTGGAGAAAGTCCTTTCATCATTCCAGTGAGTGGACGGATCTCTCCATTACCTCAGTCGTCTATTCATGATACACTGATCATTCCTATCAGTGGGCATACTACAGTTTCTGTATCTTCACATATGAAACATGATACTCTGGTAATCCCGGTTGGAGGGCGGACTACTCTTCCATCTCAAGCTTCAAGGGAGCTCACCTCTTCTGAGCCATTTGTTATCGATCTTAATCGAAACAAAACTTCTTCTTCTTCTTCCCCTTTAGTCATTGATTTGGCTAAGATCTCTAAGGCTCAGCCTTCTCCCAATGTAAATATTGCTGCTTTTATATTTAATGAAAAGTCTCTATCTTTGCAGTATGTTGATGTGTGTAATTATGTTCATAGTTATTTACATTTGTTAGATGACTTGAGCATAATAACCATAGAAGTTGTACAGACTGTTCATACAGATGTATCTCTAGAACCAGTACAATCTTCATACTTTCTAGTTCCCAGCAGAAAGCCAGGAGACATTCCAATATTCTTTTACAAAGGGCCTCAAAGTCCTTCTGATTTAGAAGATGATGACAAAAACGATGATACTGGAAGATTGCAACTACGTCGTTATAGTCAGCAATCTAAAGACATCATTAAAAATATGGGCTATGACTTCAGAAATAGCCTCAATAATGGAAAAGGAAGAAAAATGCCTGTTCGGATTCCTCCTTTGAAATATAGAAGGACGAAATGCGGATTGGGTTATATTGCTCCTACTCCTTTTATCAATATTGTCCATGAAGATCCCGAATCTGACGAAGATAAGAGATCTGATTCTTCTAGTACTACTTCTTGGGATTCCGATACGAGTATCGGTGACTTCTACTGCAACATTCTGTCTTCCAACATGGTTTCCATTGACAGTTCTGAAGAAAGTGATGAAGACGAAGAAGAGTTTGAAATCTCACCTGAATCAGAACAATGGGCCCAAAGGTTAGATAATCAATGGGAGTTCCGATTTGAACAAAAAGAACCGCCGACTGAAGATAAACTTGTTCAAATAGATGTTGGTGAAGAGGGATCTCCTAAACCAATATTCATCAGTAAAAGTCTTTCGGAAACTGATAAGCAAGACATGATCAAACTCATTCGTGACTACATCGACATCTTCGCTTGGAGTTATGAAGATATGCCAGGACTTGATCCACAAATCGCAACTCACAAACTCAATATCTTGCCGAATGTTAAACCGGTCAAACAACAACAGCGACGATTTCGTCCAGACATTATGGATGCAATTGAAGCTGAAGGTAATAAACTCATGACCTCTGGGTTTATTAGAGAAAAACAACATCCCGATTGGGTGGCTAATATAGTTCATGTTCTTAAAAAGACTGGCAAGATCAGAGTATGCATAGACTTTCGCGATCTCAATGCGGCATGTCCTAAAGACGAATTTCCTCTACCAATCACTGATGTCATGATCGATAATACCTGTGGATTTGAACGGATGTCATTCATGGATGGGTATTCTGGGTATAATCAGATTAAAATATTTCCAGATGACGAGAAGCACACTTCTTTCAGAATGCCGATTGGTACATACTGTTATACAGTTATGCCATTCGGTCTCAAGAATGCAGGAGCAACTTATCAACGAGCCATGAGCACTATATTCCGTGAATATTTGCAAAAAACAGTCGAATGCTATGTTGATGACATTGCAGTCAAAAGTCGACAAAAGGAGGATCATATCCAAGATTTGAAGACTATTTTTTATCTAATGCGTAAGCATAAATTAAAGATGAACCCTACTAAGTCCTTCTTAGGCATCTCTAGTGGTATATTTCTCGGCTTCGTCATTAACTCTAAAGGTATACACGTGGATCCCGAGAAGATCAAAGCCATCCAAGAGATGCGTCCTCCACGCACCTTAAAAGAGCTACGAGGATTTCAAGAAAGGATCGCTTATATCAGGAGATTCATCTCTAATTTGTCAGGACGCTGCAGACCATTCAATAAACTTATGAAGAAAGGTGTTTCTTTTGTCTGGAATGATGAATGTCAGAAAGCATTCGACGATATAAAACAATATCTGGTGAGCCCTCCAGTATTGGTACCTCCCGTCTCAGGAATACCGTTCCTCTTATATACCCGAGCAATGAGTCATTCATTGGGTGCATTGCTTGCTCAAAAGAATAAAAATGGTCATGAACAAGCCATTTACTATCTCAGTCGCACTATGACCGGAGCTGAACCCCGATATTCACCGGTCGAAAAAGAATGTCTAGCTCTGATGTTCGCTGTTCAAAAGATACGACATTATATCATTGGCCAGACTATTCATGTTATCTCCAGGATCAATCATATACGGATCATGATGAAGAAACCCAGTGTTTTGAATTCTCGATTAGCTAACTGGGGAATCCTACTTGCTCAGTATGACATGCACTATATTCCTCAGAAATCAGTCAAAGGACAAGCTTTAGCTGATTTTCTAGCTGCTCATTCAATTCCAGAAAATTCAAAACATTATGATGAAATCTCAGATGAAGTCCTAGATTCAAATCAAATTGCTGAAGAAGAACCTACTTGGCGTCTATTCTTTGACGAAGCTTCAAGAATTGGTCCTAATGTTAGGGTTATATACTAAAAGCATCACTTTTGTAGTAACCTTATTTTCTTAAATTTTAAATGAGAATCATATGGGCAAATGTTTGCATATTGTATTTGTTGCAAGTGTTAATGCAAATGTCTGATATTCTATATTGTAGATAATATGGTGTGTGGTGTCACACAGAAGATCATATTATCAGTTTCCTATGGAGTATATAAATAGTTCATAACCTAGATGGACTTGGACAATCTATTGGAAAGGTTGTAGTATAATCTGGTATTAGTCTATCTTGACTATAGGTTTACACTAGTACACTTTGTGTGTATTGGACAGGACCACTTGAGGTTGTTCTCTTTGTACTGATTACATAAGAGAACAAACACCTATGTTATTATGGATGCTTGTACTCTTAATCCGGATATAATAACGGACATGTATATGCAATGTGCATTACTTTGACTCATAAAAGAGTGAGATTCATTATGGATCAACAACCTCTATGAATTGGGTAATAACATTGTATGTATGATGGGCTGTTGATTATAAATGGAATTCATGTCCCGATACATCGGGTTGATGATGTCCTCTTAAGGAGCTCATAAGGATTGTCATGTAAACCCTGCAGGTGGATTATATCCGACATGACAAATAAAGTTGAGCGGTACTACTTAAGGATAAAAGATGTCGAATCAATATAGTTGTCAGTAACTTAATTTGATCGACGGACATACGATATCTTAACATGGGGAGCCAAACGAGCATATAATAAAAGGAGCCCACAAACATAATTTGGGATTAGGGAGGTAGTGCAACAATAGCTCATTAGTGGACCGAGCTATTGTTAATGGGCCTGGATTGTGTGTTCGGGCTGAACACGGGATATCCAGATCCGTTAGGAGGCCTAACCCTAATTTCTCCTCATGGTCCCTGCCGTAGCCTATATATATCCTCTATTCTCTGGCCGCCAGATTACTGATCAGAAATCTGAAATTTTCTCTAAATTCGTGATTCACGTAAGAAGAGAAAGAGAGTGCTGCCAAGAAGAAGAAAAGGTTGGGAGATCGTCACCCACACGACGTCCAACTCGAGGAAGGAATACGTGCAGAAGATCTTGGGGTCGTCCGCTCGAGATTGCCAGGAATTACTTGTCTCCTTTCCGCCGCAGGTATAATTCGTGAACCCTAGTTTCCGCCTATGAAGGGTTAGAACACGTATTAGATCTGTTTAACTTTCTGTCGATCAATACGCACACCAAAGGAAGGGTCCTGGGAATCCCCAGTTCCATCAATTGGTATCAGTGCCACTTTGGATCTACGTATTGATTGATACATCCATGTTGTCCAATAAAACTTGCGCTATGTAATAGTCGGTAGATGTAGATCTGTTCTAACTCGGTTTTACAGGCATCTTAGATCCAACTATTATGGTCCAATGCATGTTTTTGATTGTGTTGTTTAAACCACGGACATGTCGTGGATGTTGTTGTTGCTGTGGATGTAATTAAAATCACGAGGGTTGATCGTGCTTATTAATTTAATTTTTTAATCTAGATTATGTGTGAACTCCTTTGGGAGGCATAGGATTGATGTAATTTTATTTATTTTTGATCAATCGTGATGGCGGTGGTGGCTGTTTCTGACGCCGGACGAGATGCTGGTTTTGAGCAATCCAGAGGTCGAACCCCGTATAGATCTACGCAGCGCCAGATTTTGGATTCGGATAGTTGAGGACGGAGCAGCAAAGATGACCATAATAGTTGGATATTTTCTCTTATTTTTGTCATTTTGCTTTTTCTAATTATGCATGTTTATTGTTGTGTGGTTGTTTTTTTTGAAAAACCAAGCCTACATTAATAATGGACAACATGGACATAATATCAACTAGTAGAAAAACCTTCATTGTTAAATAACTAAGTGGGCGAGGATTTTTATTTAGTATAAATCCTATGGTCTCCATTACTGGTTTGTAGGTGATGTAATTATACTTGCGTGTTGGCTTTAGTGCTTTCCTCCATATCGGATGAGTATAATTATGGATCACCAGTACAAACTTCCTTAGGGATAATTGTATAAAGTTACCTAGTACGTGTTTACTTCTCCATCTGAAGGAACTCATTACAAGGTAATGGACTTAGTATTAAGTAATGGTATACACTTAGATACAAATAATGGTATCCTCCCTATCGGAGTCACTGCTGTTATTTGTATGACCAGAGCAAGATCAGCATATTAATTTTATTTGTCATAAAGTTATATTGACATGATAGTAAAATTAATAAGAAAAATCTACTTGAAAAAAGTTGAATTTGTATACGTCCACACTATCGTGGCATGCTAAATTCATGGTGTTCAAGGTGTTGGTGAATTTCTTATTATTGTTTTGAGGGAATCAATATTTAGTTAATTCAAAAAAGTTTTTTTTGCCCTACATAATTTTATTTATGTGATTCTCAGGATTTCAAAAAATGGGTTCTTTCAGTCCACTTATGGTGATTCTTAAAGAAAACAAACTTACTGGACCAAATTATATTGACTGGAAACGTAATTTGGACATTGTTCTGACTACTGAGGAGTACAAATATGTACTTGTTGAGGCATGCCCACCTAAGCCTGATGCTAACTCTGATGAAGAGGTCAAAGAGGCTTATAAGAAGTGAAAAAAGGCAGATAAGATGGCGCAGTGTTACATTCTGGCATCTATGTCAAATGTACTGCAACATCAGCATCAGGTCATGACCACAGCTTATGACATGATGTATAACCTCAAGGAACTCTTCGGACATCAGAGTAGAGCAGCTAGGCAGTTTGCTATGAAATGTTTGATGAATACAAAAATGGCTGAAAGGACACCAGTAAGGGATCATGTTCTCAAGATGATGGGTCATCTGAATGAGATGGAGATCCTTGGTGCTGAAATCGATGGGGAAACCCAGGTCGATATCATTATCGGGACTCTGCCTAAAAGTTTTGACAATATCTGCCTTAATTACAACATGAACAAAAGGTTGTATAGTTTGGCAGAACTTGCAAAAGAGCTACAGGATGCTGAATCTCTCTTTAGGCAGAGTGGTCATATTTTTGTTTCTGAAAAGGCTTCTACTTCTAAGCCAAAAGGCGGTAAGAAGAAGAATAACATTCAAAAACAGGCAAACTTAGCAAAGAAGGGCATGAGACCTCAAGGCGCGGTAAAAAAGCCGAAAGGCAAATGTTTCAAGTACAAAGGGTCAGGACATTGGAAGACTGATTGTCCACTTCCCAAACAAGGAAACAAAGAAGGTATATCTCATTTACTAGTAGTTGAAACATGTTTAGCGGTGTTATCTACCGGCACCTGGTGTGCAGATACATGAGCCACTAATCATGTCTGCAATACATTGCAGGGGTTTCAGGAAACCAGACGGCTCAATGATGGAGAGATATGCTTGTTCATGGGTGATGCTACAAAAGTATCGGTCGTTGCATTAGGAGGTGTTACTTTATCTTTTGGTAGAAATAAGTCTTTGACATTGAGAGATTGTCTTTATGCACCTTCACTTAGAAGGAATTTAGTTTCTGTTTCTATGTTAGTTAAGGATGGATATTCAGTTTATTTTAATGACAATATTATTATTAGAAAGAATAAACATTTTATATGTTCTGGTGCATTGGTTGATAATTTGTATGTCATTAATCCTATTTCGCCCACAATGCACTTATAGAAATGAATAATATGTCATCTAAAAGAGAAAAGAACCTTCTTGTATAAACCAAACATATCTTTGGCACTTACGATTGGGGCATATTAACCTAAGAAGGATTCAAAGACTGGTTGAAGATGGACCTTTGAGTTTATTAGAAGTGGAGGCACTACCAGTCTGTGAATCCTGCTTGGAAGGTAAAATGACCAAAAGGCCTTTTACGGCAAAGGGGTATAAGGCCAAAGATGTGTTGGAATTGGTTCATTCTGATTTGTGTGGACCCATGACTATCCAAGCTAGAGGTGGGTTTGAATATTTTGTCACATTTATTGACGATTATTCAAGGTATGGATAGATTTATTTGATGCGCCGTAAGTCTGAGTGCTTTGAGAAATTCAAAGAGTACAAGGCTGAAACGGAGAAACATCATGGAAAATGTATCAAGTCATTACGATCAGATCGTGGTGGCGAGTACCTCTTTGGAGAGTTTAGGGATTATTTATCAGAAGCTGGGATTGTATCCCAATTGACTGCACCTGGAACGCCCCAACAGAATGGTGTAGCCGAAAGAAGGAATAGAACTCTTATGGAGATGGTTAGATCAATGATGAGTTATTCGGATTTGCCAGATTCGTTCTGGAGATATGCCTTAGAGACTGCAGCTTATATTTTGAACTTGGTTCCTTCTAAGTCAGTACCTCTTACTCCCACAGAGCTGTGGATTGGGCGTAAGCCTAGTCTGAAACATGTTCGCATTTGGGGTAGTCCAGCACATGTGCTGAATGGAAAAGCAGATAAGTTGGAATCTCGTACAGAAGTACGCTTGTTTGTAGGCTATCCAAGAGGAACGAAAGGAGGTTTATTTTATAGTCCGAAGGATCAGAAGGTCATTATTAGCACCAATGCCCGATTCTTAGAGGAAGACTATGTGATGAACCATAAACCCACAAGTAGAGTTATTCTAGAAGAATTGAGATGTGAGACACCAAGTACTTCAGTACCAATAGTACAAGAGGATGAATCACAAATAACTGCACAACGTGTTACAAATGTTACACCACAACCGATAGTGCCTCGTCGTAGTGGGAGGGTTGTGATACAACCCGATAGATATATGTTCTTGGGAGAGTCATCAGACTTCGTCCCTGAGGAACAAGATTATGATCCCTGTACCTACAATGAAGTACTCCAAGATAAAGATGCAGAGTCTTGGCAAAAAGCAATGATATCTGAAATAGAATCTATGGATTCTAATCAGGTCTGGAAGCTTGTAGAACCACCCGTTGGTGTAAAAGCCATTGGATGCAAGTGGGTCTATAAAAGAAAAAGAGGATCAGACAGTAAGGTTGAAACCTTTAAAGCTCGGCTTGTAGCAAAAGGTTTTACTCAAAGAGAGGGTATTGATTATGAGGAAACCTTTTCTCCTGTAGCCATGCTTAAGTCTATTCGGATTTTTTTATCTATTGCAGCTCATCTCGATTATGAGATTTGGCAAATAGATGTCAAGACAGCTTTCCTTAATGGAAGTCTTGAGGAAGACATCTATATGAAGCAACCAGACGGGTTCATTGAAAAGGGCCAGGAGCATCTTGTTTGTAAGCTCAAAAAGTCCATTTATGGACTTAAGCAAGCTTCCAGATCTTGGAACATCTGTTTTGATCAGGTGATAAAATCCTATGGATTTGATCAATATCAGGATGAATCATGTGTATACAGAAAGTGTGACGGAAATGTGGTAGTATTCCTAGTACTTTATGTGGATGACATCTTGCTCATTGGAAACAATGTGAAGGTATTATCTAATGTAAGGGTATGGTTATCCAAACAGTTCGATATGAAGGACTTGGGAGAAGTAGGTCACATCCTTGGGATCAAAGTTCTACGAGATCGCATGAAAAGGATGTTGGGCTTATCCCAAGCTTCCTATATCGATACTGTACTAATTCGTTTTAGTATGCAAAATTCTAAGAAAGGTTTCTTACCTTTTAGACATGGAATTGCTTTATCAAAGGAGCAGTATCCGACGACACCTAAAGAGATAGAGAACATGAAGGCAGTTCCTTATGCTTCAGCAGTAGGAAGCTTAATGTATGCAATGCTATGTACGAGACCAGACATCTGCTTTACCGTAGGCATGGTCAGCAGATATCAGTCTAACCCAGGACAAGAGCAGTGGACTGCCGTAAAGCATATTTTCAAGTACCTGAAAAGGACTAAAGAGTATATGCTAGTTTACCAGGCAGATAGTTTAGTTCCCTTGGGGTATACAGACTCAGGTTTTCAGTCAGATAGGGATTCCAGGAAATCTACCTCAGGTTATGTGTTTACTTTGGGAGATGGAGCCATTGCGTGGAGGAGTATCAAGCAAAAATGTATTGCTGATTCCACCATGGAAGCCGAGTATGTGGCAGCCTCTGAGACAGCCAAAGAAGCGGTTTGGCTCAGAAACTTTCTGTTGGACTTGGATGTGGTACCTAGTTTGCCTAAGTCTATTATACTTTATTGTGATAATAGTGGTGCAGTGGCAAACTCGAAGGAACCACGAGCCCATAAGACAGGCAAACACATTGAGCGTAAGTACCACATGATACGAGATTTCGTAAAGAAAGGAAAAGTTACTGTGATCAAGATAGCATCAGCCGACAACCTAGCTGATCCCTTTACAAAGAGCTTACCAGCTAAGGCTTTTGACAGTCATGTTGAGGGAATGGGAGTCAGATGTGTCGCAGCATGGCTTTAAGTATAAGTGGAAGATTTATAACAGTATACTGAAAAGCAATGCTTTGAGTATAAGTGGGAGATTGTTGGGGTTATATACTAAAAGCATCACTTTTGTAGTAACCTTATTTCCTTAAATTTTGAATGAGAATCATATGGGCAAATATTTGTATATTATATTTGTTGCAAGTGTTAATGCAAATGTCTGATATTCTATATTGTAGATAATATGGTGTGTGGTGTCACACAGAAGATCATATTATCAGTTTCCTATGGAGCATATAAATAGTTCACAACCTAGATGGACTTGGACAATCTATTGGAAAGGTTGTAGTGTAATCTGGTATTAGTCTATCTTGACTATAGGTTTACACTAGTACACTTTGTGTGTATTGGACAGGACCACTTGAGGTTGTTCTCTTTGTACTGACTACATAAAAGAACAAACACCTCTGTTATTATGGATGCTTGTACTCTTAATTCGGATATAATAACGGACATGTATATGCAATGTGCATTACTTTGACTTATAAAAGAGTGAGATTCATTATGGATCAACAACCTCTATGAATTGGGTAATAACATTGTATGTATGATGGGCTGTTGATTATAAATGGAATCCATGTCCCGATACATCGGGTTGATGATGTCCTCTTAAGGAGCTCATAAGGATTGTCATGTAAACCCTGCAGGTGGATTATATCCGACATGACAAATAAAGTTGAGCGGTACTACTTAAGGATAAAAGATGTCGAATCAATATAGTTGTCAGTAACTTAATTTGATCGACGGACATACGATATCTTAACATGGGGAGCCAAACGAGCATATAATAAAAGGATCCCACAAACATAATTTAGGATTAGGGAGGTAGTGCAACAATAGCTCATTAGTGGACTGAGCTATTGTTAATGGGCCTGTATTGTGTGTTCGGGCTGAACACGGGATATCCAGATCCGTTAGGAGGCCTAACCCTAATTTCTCCTCATGGTCCCTGCCGTAGCCTATATATATCCTCTATTCTCTGGCCGCCAGATTACTGATCAGAAATCTAAAATTTTCTCTAAATTTGTGATTCATGTAAGGAGAGAAAGAGAGTGCTGCCAAGAAGAAGAAAAGGTTGGAAGATCGTCGCCCACACGACGTCCAACTCGAGGAAGGAATAGGTGCAGAAGATCTTGGGGTCGTCCGCTCGAGATTTCCAGGAATTACTTGTCTCCTTTCTGCCGCAGGTATAATTCGTGAACCCTAGTTTCCGCCTATGAAGGGTTAGAACACGTATTAGATCTGTTTAACTTTCTGTCGATCAATACGCACACCAAAGGAAGGGTCCTGGGAATCCCCAGTTCCAACACCTAATGGTGATATTGTCGCTGGAGTTGGAATTGTTCTTGTGTCGCCAGAAGGTCTCGCTATCCAAAGAGCTTATTCTCTTGATCAACCATGTTCAAACAATATAGCTGAGTACAATACATTACTCATTGGTCTTCAACTCGCTAAACATCTGAATATTCAATATTTGGAAGCGTATGGAGACTCTAAACTCATTGTCAATCAGATAAGGGGCATTTATGAAGTTCGCCATCAAGATCTGGTTCCTTATCATAGATCGGCTATATCTATGGCTTCTTCATATGAAGAATTCTTCATTGAACATGTTAGGCGAGCATGTAACACAAAAGCGGATGCTCTTGCTAATCTTGCGATGGTGTTGGCTATTCCGATTAGACGGCAACAAATGATTGTTGTTCGCAATCGAGAATTATTTCATCTTGAAAATAATCTGACTCTAGGACTTTCAGTTGACATTGAAGAATCAACATCTCATGACGTCAACACAACAAGAGGATTTGGATTTAGTCGTAAATCTATATCATCTTCATCTGATTCCAGCATGGAATTGATCTTCAGTAATTTGGCTGAGAATCAGAATACGGATAAATATTGGAGACTTCCTTTCTTGGATTTCGTATTGTATGATATTTTTCTAGATAATTCGAGTGAGGCAGCATCTATCAGACGACGATCACTCAGATTCTTTTACAATCATACTACAAAAACTTTATATCGTCGAGCTTATGATGGTTTACTTCTTTGATGTGTTGCTGGTGATGAAGCCCAACAAATTATCTGTGAAGCACATGATAGAATTTTTGGAGCACATCAGCCTGGACCAGAACTCCAAGACCGTATTCGACGTATGGGTTATTATTGGCCTACTATGGTATCAGATGCCATCGAATATGCAAGGAAGTGTAAAGCTTGTCAAATCCATACGGATTTTATTCATCAACCTTCAGAATTTCTACATCCAACGGCAGCATCATGGCCCTTCGAAGCTTGGGGCATGGATATTATCGGTCCGATCAATCCGCCATCATCAAAAGGTCATCGGTTTATTCTCGCAATAATCGATTATTTCTCTAAATGGGCTGAAGCTATTCCTTTATCTGAAGTTAAGACGTCCAATGTCAACAGCTTTATCAAACACCATGTCATCTATAGATTTGGTGTTCCTCGACACATTATTCATGATAATGGACCACAATTCGTCAGCCAGAAATTTACTCGATTCTGTGACGATCACCGGATCAACAATGTTGCTCCTACCGCATATAATCCGGCAGCTTACGGATTAGCAGAAGCTTTCAACAAGACTATCATCAAACTCTTAAAGAAGTTTGTCTCCACTAACAAACGTAATTGGAGTGAGAAACTCGGCAAATGTTTGTGGGCTTACCGTACTACAGTTCGTAATGCTACTAAATGTACACCCTTCTCTCTGGTGTATGGTTGCGAAGCTGTTCTTCCGTTAGAGATTCAAATTCCTTCTTTAAGGATAACAATCACTAATGAACTCACTGCCGAGAATAATGATCGTCTTCGACTTCAAGAATTAGAAGCTCTGGATGAAAAGCGATTATCTGCTCAACAGAATATTGAATTCTATCAAGCTAGAATTTTAAGAGCTTTTAATAAGAATGTCAAAGTTCGAGCGTATCAAAAAGGAGAACTTGTTCTAACAGTCAGACGTCCTATGACTATGACTCATATGAGCAAGGGCAAATTTGACGCAAAGTGGGAAGGTCCCTATATCGTGAGCAGAGTTTTCTCAAATGGAGCTTATCAACTCTCAGAACTGGATAGTCGAAATGTTATGATGCCTATTAATGACAAATTCCTTAAAAAGTACTATGTATAAATGTAAATGCTTGCAAAACATCAGACAAGTTCATGTTTATAAATAAAATTTTATTTTATTTTAATCATGAATGATGGTACATGACATTAAGGAAGATCACTATCATCCTTCTCTATATTTGGACGTGGACCACTGCCGTCTTTCTCGAAAATGTGGTTAGCAAAAGAGCCGAGAACCTCCTTGCTGGAACCCACAAGGAACTTGCAAGCGGCATCCTCATGGTTTCTTCTTCTTCAGTCCTTCCTGGTTCAAGCAGAAAGTCCAGAATGTCTCGTGGTGGCCTGGGTGCAGATGAACCTTCGCCTGCTTCTACTTCTTTCGGCTAAACTGAATCACATTCTTCAGTGCTCTTCTGAACCTTTGAGGCAGTCTCAGTCTTCTTGGATGCTTCTCCAGATGATATTTTTATGTTGAGGAGTAGAAGTGTTCGTTCTTGTCAGATTTCTGCTATATTTATAGGCATAAGTTCTTCGAATGACGAAGCGTCACATTCATCCGACGATTCGCCCGTTCATTAATACTTGACGGTTCATCCGTTCATTTATTACATTCATCCGACGGTTCATCCGTTCATTATTACCTAACGATTCGTCCGTTCATAATCTTCTATCAATAGGAATTCATTATTTATCAATTCCGAATCTATTTATTCATTTGTCATTTTTGACCTCTGCATAGAAATCAATCTATTTTCTTTTGAGTTCCTACATATTATCACGTCCATACTACCTCTGATAATATTATTTACTCTAAATCAGAAAAGAAGATTTTATTATCTATCATGTCCACAATTCATCCACAAATACAAATTATTGAGCATAGAAGAATTATCATTTCCATTCTCATTTCATCATAAAAAGTCCATTACATTTTCTTAAACTTTCTTACAAATCATAAATGGAAATCTATTACAATCTTGGATTTTCATTCTATGTACACAACAATAAATCTAATGGAGATCTATTTCTTCTTGGATCTTCTCTGGCGGGTTCGTTGTTGGTGGCAATTCCTGGTTGTCCAGCAGGAATCAAACTCTGGTCTTATCTCTCAGACGAGAGGAGAACCACAGAGTAGGGCAGCACGAAGGCGTGTTGCTGCCAACACAATTGGTGGATTGGGAGCAACCTTTCAAAGGAGATAGGAATGTATCCAATATTGGGATACAATTCCTGGTTCTGCCATGAAAGGAACTCTACTACCCGATTTCTCGGGGTAGAGCTGACTCCACCATCCAACTCTCGTGTATAAAGGCTCTTCCTACCATCTGAGGAAGACCCTTCTATCCCACAAAGAGTTCTGAGTTGTCTGATTTACGCGTCAAAAGCGTATGAGCTCCCTGATGTAGGTGTCAGAAGAATATTCTCCACAGCATCCAAATCACCAATGCCAGTTCTGAAGAAAAGTTTTAGTCGAACTCCTGCAGAAAGCATCAAGGAAGAAGAGATTAAATCAACAGAAATATCATTATCATTAAGCGTGCATTTGTCAAGCAAAGACAGGCGCACCCTGTTCAGTCAGAGACACAAGCCCATCTTCAACAGTAACAAAATGGTACGCGTACTATACTGGACTTACCATTGAGTTTGGTGCTAAGGATTGGTAAACCAATGTCTGATATAGTGCACAGAAATCGAACATTAGAAAGCATTGCTTTCCTGTTTGAGAATGAAATCTCACAAAAATTTCATTCTCAGAGAAGAAGAAGAAGAATAAGAAGATGAGTATGCGTGAAACTCACTTATCTATTTAAAGGACAAAGTGCAAGCCTATTCTTGGAAAAGATCCGAGCAAATAGCGCTCATAAACCATGGGATGAGTGTCACGTGTGCTTTGGAAAATAGCACAATATTTGAAACATTCAAAGAGTGCCATTTAATGTTCTTCATTAGTGCACGCTGTAGAAGCATGGAAAATATTAGAAATAAAGGCATAATGACCCATGCAGCTTTAGACAGCAAGCCTATGCGGTTCATACTGGAAATTGCCCTATACGGCCCAAAGGGAGACCCTCAGCCTCATACGGCTCGGGGACATGCAGCTCAATTGACGCCACGTGTGCCCCCCCTACAGTTGGCCACTGGAGTAATGGCCTCATTTAATGTTCTGACACGACTCGACGGCTGCGACGTCTCTGACATAAAGTGTCATAATGGCTCTGCCATAATGACAGATTCTTCGGGAAAAGAAGAAAATCTCTAACCCGATCTGTCAGAAATCCTAGATTGCCACGTGGCAAAAGTCTCATGCGGCTCGGTCAAAGAACAGCTTCATGCGGCTCAGTGAGGCGTCACTTTAATATGATTAACAAGAATCCGCCATATGCGGTCCACCCATAGACCGGTCAATGCGGCTCAATACCACGCCAACTCATGCGGCCCACAGAAACTATGCATATACGGCTCATGGAGAGATCGTCTCCTGCGGTTCGCAAAGACCACGCATATGCGGCTCACGGAAAGTTCGTCCCCTGCGGCTCGATGAGATATTGACTCATGCGGTTCACGAAGAGTATCTTCCTGCGGTTCAAGTGTTGGTCACTCTATGCGGCCCTGGCAGGATCTTCAATTAAACGTGGCATTGAAGATTCAACCGAATCCCAACAAGAATATTTGACGTCATCATAACTGCCGAGATCAGGGCATATCATTTATCATCCAGCTGGTAGGACACGTGGCGAGCAATCAAATATTAGCATAATCAATCACGAGGATTTAAAGCAGTCAGCATTAACTGCTCATAAGATTTGGTGCTATCCGCATTAGTGGCCGAGATTCGTTATGATCAAGATCAAGGGTCCAGATAGAATGAAGAAGCGCCGACATTCCAAACAGATAGACATTAGCAAACCCTAATGATCACATCCCACCCTTATAAATAGCCAGCATCATTCCCATACAAAAAAAAGGGGCGAGAATAAAAACAAAAAAAAATATATAAGAAGAGAGAGATACACAGAAAGAGAGAGAGTTCCCCTTTTTTTGTGATAATCACAGAGAGAGAGAAGCCAAGAGAGCAACCAGAGGAGAGCAAGAAGAGCCTTTCTTCGTCAAACGCCGAGCAGATCTTCCCCGAGTCAAGGCTGCATACCGATCGTCCAGGGAGTAAGGAAGAGCGGCCGTCGCTTTCCCGAGCCTCTATCGTCACCCCCCAGAATCAAAAATAAACAATCGTACTTAGTCTGCTGTACCTAGGTTTTCGTCCCTAGGCTTTCTTTGTGCGAGCGAGTTTGTATTGCGAGTCTAAGTTCAGTCCTCCGATAATTGTTCTGTTCTTTTACAATCAATGGCAAACACGATGGCGACTCTGCTGGGGACTAACTTCTCCACGGCTGAGGAGTTGGTGACGCAATCGGATGCAGTCAAACTTGGCTCCACACAACAGAAGATGGTCGTCCGCTTCGACCAACAGGCGTTCGAAGAGATGCTCTCTGAAGGCAGCGCTGGCCCGGTCCAGAAACGCACCCGCACCACGAAAGCTCGCAAAGAATGGAGGCCAAAGTCATTTGCTCCTCCACAGACCCTCGATGGAATATCCTTGGTCGCTCAAGACGGCGATAAGGACTCTCCTATGGCCCCACTTCAGATCGCAGGCAACTCTGCTGTCCCCAAGTCCGGCAGAAGAAAATACTATGATGCTGGACTTGCAGGGGCAAAGAGGGACCCTGCTCAACCTGAACCGCAGAAGGGTATTAGCCGCAGAAAGAAAACCCATGCGGCCCCAACCGTCAACCACATGAAGAAGGTAACTCATGCGGCCACTTCTGTCAGCCGCATAACTTATGCAGCTACAGTTCCCAACCGTATGAATGGGATTCATGCGGCTAGTAAAGTCAACCGCTTGCAAAAAATCCATGCGGCCACAGATGCCAAACGCATGCGGACAGCCTGCACGGCTATGACTCCTAACCGCATAAGAACTCGTCCCACAACAGAAGACAGTCGCATGCAGATAGCCTGCACGACACCCAACGCTAGCCGCATAGCGTCTCTACCACACTTCTCTCGATCAGTTTTCGACCGACTCTCATGCGGTCCTGACTCTGACCACTCTCTGGATGTAAATCCAGACTCTGTGATACCCAATATGGACTCTTCCTATTACGCACCCACAAGTGCTAAGAAGAAAAAGTCTAGGGCAGCGGGGGCTCATCAAGTCCAGGCAGCTGCCCCAACCTCTGACTGTCGGGGCGTCCCGCTGAGTATCACACGGGCCTCTGACGGGAAGTTGTATAAAACCACTCGAGTCCAGCCCCCGGCGGCAAATGGGCAAAGTGGTTCCTCTGACCTGCGTGAAACTATTCTTCACAAACGCAAGGAAAGAGAATGAGCCTCAGCGTGTAGAGAGTCCTCACAGGGACGTCACTGCACCCAGATTATCGTCAACTGCTGTTGCAGCAACACGACAGTAATGGAAGACCGGCCATCCGTCTTCCAAAGATTACAACATCCGAGCTCGGAAGACGAGGCACCTCCTGTGGCCTCCTGCAATTCCGCGCGAAAAGCCCCCGTTGAGGGGAGAGAAAAGAAGGCCAGCATCTCCGGCCCAAAGGTGTCGACTATTGCAGCTAAGAAGCCGTCGTCTAAAGGATCATCCTCTGCTGGAGTATTCCAACACACCCGTTCAAAGACGAAAACTGCTGCAGTAGGAAGTTCACCGCCCACGTCACTGGGGGTTGTTGGAACTGGGGGTAGCTCTCCTCCGAACATCCACGACAATCTGACATTCCAAGAAGACGGACTGCAGGAAGCAAATCCCCAGACGGATACAACAGATACCGACGTCCCCGAGGACACCCTAAACGAAGCAAGCTCTGAAACTGGGGGTACTGCTCCTTCCGAGTCCGAACCTGAAGAGAACATCCCCACATATCCTGATGATTTCTCGATGCATGAGTATGACTCGGAGGGCACGTCCGCCACCACTCCTTCTGTCACTCCTCACGTGAGGACGGTATTTATGACGGACAACAGCCAAGGTGGTTCCGGCGATCGCCAGCGTATCGATACTTTGGAGGCCATACTGCACGCCTTAGTCAAGTCTGTGGACGAGATCAAAGCAGCACTTCCTACTCTGCAGGGAGTGACACCTGGTCAGACAAGCACGGGTCCCACGAACAACATAGATTTAAATTCAGCGGCACCAAACCCGGGCAATAATGCTCCTGAGATAACGGCTCCTACCGTGACAGATGAGGCTCGAGAAGTAAGAAGAGAGGTTCAGGAGCTCCGAGCGATGTTCCAAGCCCGAGAAAACTCTCAAGACCTCAGAATACGGCAACCATATCCTACTGAATGGAGGGATGTTCCCTTTTCCCCAAGATATAAGCCGTTCAATATCAACCCATATGATGGCAAGACTTCAGCAAGCCGGTACATCACTTATTTTAAGGTCACTACCGACCATCTGCCCCATGATGACGCCATCCTCACACGGTTATTCATTGGGGCACTGGAAGGAGTCGCCTTCGATTGGTACCGCAACCTGCCAAATAATTGCATTCACTCCTTCGCTGGCTTCAAGCGCTTGTTCTTGGAGAGGTTCTATGAGGTAGGGCAGGACGTCACGATGTCTACCCTCATGGACGTCGTTCAAGGAGAGAAAGAGCTGACGAGGAATTACATTGAGCGGTTTCGTCAAACCGCAATGAAGTTACCATCTGGCAACCCGGACTCTTCCTTGATTGAAATTTGCCAAAAGAGACTACTCCCAACAATTAGTCTCTGGATGGGCGAAAGCCAATTCAAGGACTGGAAGGCTTTTATCATCAGCGCTACAAGTGCCGAAGAACGATTGAAAAAAGCTCGCCAACTGGGGTTGCATATCTCAGAGGGAGAGAACAAGGGGAAGCGTCCCAACGCCAGCAACGACAATGGGGGTAACCCCTCCAACAATCGGGACAACAGAGGCAAGCAGGCTATGGTGACCGATACAGCCCAGAAGCCCGAGCCACAGCCAGCAGACAAACAATGGCCTCAGATCACTTATTCTTTCGAAGACGGCCACGTCAAGCCTATCTTGGACATGCTTATACAAGGAGATAGAATTCATCTTCCTCCACCAAGGCGAGAACCTCGGCCGGCTGATTTGGAAAATCCGAAATTCTGCCATTACCATCGCTACGTCCACCATGCTACACACGACTGCTACCAACTAAAACGGTATATCCAGAACCTCATCGATTCGAACGCTCTGGCTATCGACTTCGAGGAGGTAACCGTAGCAGCCAACATGGTGTCCGTACAATTCGGCAATTTCCCTCCAACAGAGACTCAAGATGGTGTCATACCCATCCCTCTGGCAACGATGGAAATCGCTATTCTTCCGCCTGCCCGTGATCAAACTCCCGGTCTAGTACCTCTCACCACATCACGAGGGGAAATCATGTGGGTCCATCCGGACCTAGTCCACGAGGTGACTCAGCCCACTTTACCTTCTAAAAAGAAAAGTGGAAAGGTCAGATCATGCCGCACCGCCTCGACAGAGAAGGAGGAAGTCTCAGCTGTCACTACTCGATCTGGAGCACAAGCCCAACCAGTGGCCGAGAATCCGACTAATGATCAGCAACCCACAAACGCTGATACTCCGGGACCGGCTCAGCCTTCGACGACCGACAAGCCTAGGCCGAAGGAGACTCGCTTCGACAAATCCCTCCGAAAGGAGACATCTCAGGGGCTAGAAAGACCCTACAACTTCGACATTTTGGCTCAATTGGCCAATACACCGGCCAAATTATCTTTATATGAACTCCTGAGGCTGTCGAAGGATGTCCGCACAGCGTTAAGCGAGGCGCTCCAAAATGTCGACGCATACTTAGCTCAGGTCAACCTTACGGGAGATAACCAACCTGCAGAGCTCCAAGATAGTACGTGTGCAGGGGCAATGCCCAATATCGTCTTCTCTCCGCAGGATATGCTCATCAAAACTAACCTGCACGATCGCCCATTGTACTACACTGGATACATCGGCGACGTGAAGGTGGACCGAATGCACATTGATCCCGGATCCTCCATAAGCATCATTCCGAAGGGTCTGCTACATCATCTTCGCATTCCGATGCACCGCCTAACACCTACAAGCACCGCCATTAGCGGTTTTAATTCGGGCAGGAGCTACCCAATAGGGAAGATACGCTTGAAATGTCAGATCGGCGATCTCCAATCGGAAGTCACCTGCTACGTCATAGATGCCGACACATCTTACAATATCCTTCTAGGGCGGCCTTGGATACACGATTACATGATCGTGCCTTCCACGCTACACCAGTGCTTCAAATATGTCGATAAGCACGGCTTCGTGAGGACAGAGTTTGCTGATATCGATCCCTTCAAGGGAGTCGAATCTTATTACTCAGACTCCTGTCTGTACGAAAAATCAAAGAAGCATCTGGCCGAAGAGGAGGTACAAGCTCACACCAAGACAACCACAGGATCAGAAGAACCTCTGACGATCCACCTCCAGGCTCGCAAACCGGGCAGTTCTGCACCCCTTACGGCTACTCTGCGTAAGGACGCAATCAGTCTGTCAGCACAAGAAGAACAAATGAGAATCCGGCTGCCAAGATCTGGCCAAGCACCGAAACCCACACCTGGGCCACTTACCATCAGACTACCGAGAGTCGGTCAGCTCCAAACGGAGAAGCTCAATCCCTCCGATAGACCGCTCACGATACGTCTTCCTAGAAAGGGTCGTCACCCCGATGCGAGGTCAGACGCTTCTAGCGAACCATCCACTCATCGCCCTACGTCAGATGCCAAACTGGGGGTTGCCAGTCTGCCAACAACTCCACGACCTGCTCCGCCAGTCGAGCCTCTGAAGATCAAGCTGACTAGGTCGCTCTCTCAATCTTCGCTTACACAGGGGGTGGCCGAAGAAGAACCAGAATTAGCCAAGTATGTGACTGCCCACTACGATACCCCTTCCACGGATGATGTAATCCCTCTCGAGAAGATACCTTATTTTATCAATAAAGGGCTATCTTTGAACTACACCGAGCTCAATAAGCTATGTGCGATGTATGCTATGGACCACGGTATAGGCACTCACCTACACACACAAGTGACAAATGTATATACCACAATCCAGCTTACTCCAGCAGAAGACGCTTACCGGATAGTCGAGGGAGGGGACCACCCGATTATCTTCGGCCGAAAAGACGATCCGTACCCCTTCACCGTAAAAGAAGTCGATCTTGGGTCAGATGCCGGGAGATTACCTCTATACCTTTATAGTCCCCAGTCCAAATACCTCATGCAGAAACAAGGATATGATCTAGAAACTACACCAGGTTTGAATTACGGTACCGAACGACGACTACCTTTAAAGCCCCCAGTACCGTCTGGTAAGCCACGGGACTACTATAGCAAAACTCGATGTGGACTAGGGTATGTAACTCCCACGACGACCCCTGAGAATTCATATGAAGAGTGCGACTGCCAATCACATTCAACCGGGTCACCAACTTCCGACTCGGATACCAGCATCGGAGACATATTCAGACAGGTCCTGTCAGCCAACATGACATTCGTCGATGCTTACGAAGAAAACGAGGACATTCCTGAAATCCTCGAGCTTGAGCCATGGGCCCAACAGCTAGACGCACAATGGGAAAAGCGGTTCGAGCTGAGAGAACCTCCTACAGAGGATGAAGTTATGCAGGTTGACCTCGGCACCGAATCCTCCCCAAAGCCAATCTTCGTCAGTAAAAGCCTAAGAGATGAGGAACGAGAATCATTGCTGGAACTCATCAGAGAATATATTGACGTATTCGCATGGAGTTACGAAGACATGCCAGGATTAGATCCCGATATTGCTCTTCATAAACTCAACATACGACCGGATGCAAAGCCAGTCAAGCAGCAGCAACGACGCTTCCGCCCAGGAGTCATGGACGCAATCGAAGCCGAAGTCAACAAGCTGATAGCCAGCGGCTTCATCCGTGAGGAGCAACACCCTGATTGGGTCGCCAATATAGTTCCGGTCCTAAAGAAGAACGGAAAAATCCGAATCTGTATCGACTTCCGTAACCTAAATGAGGCATGTCCGAAAGACGAATTTCCCTTCCCAATCACAGACATCATGATTGATAACACATGCGGCTTCGAACGTATGTCATTTATGGATGGATTCTCGGGATACAATCAAATCAAGATGTCCCCCGACGATGAGAAGCACACATCATTTAGAACACCGATCGGCACGTACTGCTACACAGTCATGCCATTCGGTCTAAAGAACGCTGGTGCCACATATCAGCGGGCTATGAGTATCATTTTCAGAGAACATTTGTGCAAGACAGTGGAATGCTACGTCGACGACATTGCTGTCAAGAGTCGCCGTAAGGAAGATCATCTGCAAGATCTGAGAACGGTATTCGACCTGATGCGAGCCCACAATCTAAAGATGAACCCTACAAAGTCATTCTTGGGCGTATCCAGCAGGAAATTCTTAGGTTTCATCATCACTGCACAGGGTATCCATGTAGACCCTGAGAAAACCAAAGCAATAATGGAGATGGGTCCCCCGAAAAATCTCCGCGAACTTGGAGGCCTCCAAGGGAGACTAGCTTATATCAGAAGGTTCATTTCCAATCTCTCCGGGCGATGCCGACCGTTCACACACCTTATGAAGAAGGGAGTCTCATTCGTATGGGACGAGGAATGCCAGCGTGCTTTCGACGACATCAAAGAATATTTGTCAAATCCTCCAGTCCTGGTGGTCCCGGTCCCTGGAAAACTATTCCTACTCTATGTACGACCAATGGAGCACTCCCTCGGTGCCCTGCTGGCACAAAACAACGACGCAGGCCACGAGCAAGCTATATACTATCTCAGCCGAATGATGGCCGGGCCCGAACACCGATACACTGCCGTGGAGAAAGAATGCCTCGCCTTGGTATTCGCCATTCAAAAGACGCGGCATTATGTTACAGGACAAACCATACATGTGATCTCACGGGTAAATCCCCTCAGGGTCCTCATGACTAAACCAGGGGCGCTCAGCTCTCGCCTCGCTACATGGGCGATACTGCTATCCCCATATCATATGATCTTCGTCCCACAGAAGGCTGTCAAAGGCCAAGCCTTGGCAGACTTTTTGGCAGCCCATCCAGGATCGGGGTCATCCAGAATATACGAAGAAATCCCAGATGAGGTCACCGATTCGAATACAATTACCCACGATAACATATGGAGGATGTTCTTCGATGGCGCTTCAAGAACTGGACCCAAGGGAAATATCGTCGTCGGGGTCGGAGTGGTATTGATCTCTCCTACCGGGCTAGTGATCAGTCGTGCCTACTCTCTCACGGAACCCTGTTCCAACAATGTGGCCGAGTACAACGCTTTGGTCATTGGCCTCCAACTCGCAAAGGAGCTGGGGTTAGAATATCTTGAAGCATACGGCGACTCACAATTAATCGTCAACCAGATTCGGGGGTCGTACGAAGTCCGCCATGAAGACATGATCCCCTACCACCAAATAGCAATCAACATTATCTCCTCATTCGAGGGATTCTTCATCGAACACGTCTCCAGACTTCAAAATATCGAAGCCGATGCCCTAGCAGGCCTCGCCGCTTCCTTAGCAGTGCCAAATCAAGCTCATCACTCGGTTGACGTGATATGCCACGAACTGGTCTGTCCCAAGAACAATATCCAATTCATGGCAAGCTATTTCGCCCAGTCAATCGACGAAACACCAGACTGGAGGCAGCCGTTCATCGACTTCGTCGTATATGACATCCTCCCCGAGAACCCAAGGGAAGCCACCTCCATCCGACGACGTTCTCTCAGATTCTTCTACGACACAGAGACAAAGATGCTATACCGACGATCCTATGACGGGTTATTGCTCCGGTGCTTATCAAACGCAGAAGCCAAAGAAGCTGTACGAGAAGCTCACGACGGTGTCTGTGGGGCCCATCAGCCTGGCCCTAAGCTGCAAGATCGCCTTCGCCGGATGGGCTACTACTGGCCCACGATGGTGGCAGACGCAATAGACTCTGCCAGAAAATACAAGGCCTGTCAAGTCCACGCGGACTTCATTCACCAACCATCCGAGTTTCTACACCCAACGGTGGCATCTTGGCCATTTGAAGCATGGGGAATGGATATCATTGGTCCAATCACCCCACCTTCCTCTCGAGGATATCGCTTCATACTTGCGATCACTGATTATTTCTCCAAATGGGCGGAAGCTATCCCACTCGCAGAAGTCAAAACTTCAAACGTGATTAGCTTTCTCAAGCACCACGTCATATATCGCTTTGGACTGCCACGAAGGATCATCCATGACAATGGTCCGCAGTTTATAAGCCACGCATTCTATCGATTCTGCGATAAGCACCGCATTCAGAATGTTGCTTCAACACCATACAATCCGGCAGCAAATGGGTTAGCAGAGGCATTCAACAAAACAATCATCAAACTCCTTAAGAAGTTTGTATCCTCCAACAAACGCGACTGGAACGAGAAGCTCGGCGAATGTTTATGGGCCTATCGCACCACGGTTCGAACAGCTACTGGGAATACACCATTCTCTCTAGTATACGGGAGTAAGGCAGTCCTCCCATTGGAAATTCAGATTCCCTCACTCCGCGTCGCCCTCACTTATCAATTAACAACAGACGATAACTACCGACGCCGGCTACAAGAGTTGGAGGCCCTAGATGAAAAATGCCTCTTAGCTCAGCAAAGGATCGAGCTATACCAAGCACGTGTCTCAGGGGCCTTCAACAAGAAGGTCAAAGTCAGAACATTCCAAGTGGGCGATCTCGTCTTGGCAGTCCGGAGGCCAATGGTCATGACTCACAAGACCGCAGGCAAATTCCAGCCAAAATGGGAAGGTCCATTTGTCATCGAGGCCGTGTTCTCCAACGGCGCCTACCGTCTCGCCAAGCAGAATGGGGACTTGCTTATGTTGCCCGTCAACGGCAAGTTTCTGAAGAAATACTATGTTTAGACAACATTTCCCAAAATTATCGAGTCATGTACCCTCTTAGTACCACTGAACTCACACCCAGCATTTTCTAAATTATCGAGTCATGTACCCTCTTAGTACCACTGAACTCACACCCAACATTTTCTAAATTATCGAGTCATGTACCCTCTTAGTACCACTGAACTCACACCCACCATTTTCCAAATTATCGAGTCATGTATCCATTGATACCACTGAACCCACATCCACAACATTTCAGATTACCAAGCCATACACCCGCTGGCGTCACCAAACTCTCATCTCCTCAATATTCTAAATCACCAAGTTATGTACCTGCTGGTACCTCTGAACTTACATCCCGGTCACTCTATCAGATAGTAATTCACGTATAATTACGCCTCTGAACTTTCTTCCTGAAAGAGATCCTCCCTCATGATCCACTACCTGCACTCCCAGTGCACAAAAAGGGTAATCGATCCGCCAATTTCCGAAACGACCATGTCCTCAGTACCTCTGAGTCGTTTTCACTACCACCAAAAAAACAAACCGCCCCCTCGCATAGAACTTCCATGTCCTCCTACCTCTGAGTAGCTCTAGGCACCCCTTCTTCATTGAGCCCACTCCTGCCATGTCCTTATTACCTCTGAGTGGGAAGGCTCCGTTGAAGAAATCACCGTATTTGCCATGTCCACATTACCTCTGAGCAAGTATGTTGGTTCCCTTTCAACCTATTATCTGTACTCATAACCAGAGTACGACAAGGATAATAGGTCCACAAATGTCCTCTGTTGACCACAAATGTCCTCTGTTGACCACAAATGTCCTCTGTTGACCACAAACGTCCTCTGTTGACCACTATTGATTACAGAAAGGCTTCCGTGAAGTCTTCCCCTACCATGTTCTCATTACCTCTGAGTAGGAAGATTCTACGGTTAAACCCGCATGTTTGCTACATCCTCATAACCGCGGAGCAAACATGACTGGTTACCTTCCACCCTATTATCCGTACCCTGAACCAAGGTACGCCAAGGATAGTAGGTCCACAAATATCCCTTGCTAAGTCTCTTAGCACAAACCCGCCATTCTTCCGTGCCCCAGGAGCCCAGCTGCTCTATGGTACTCCTTTTTCCAACACCAAGAACATCCATGACCACTTTGCCATGGCTGCTCCAAAACGTCCTAATCAAACTTGTTATCCGTGCCTAAAACCAAGGTACACCCAGGGTAACAGGTCCACAAATAATCCCCCAGCAAGTCCAGTTCCATGAACACCGCAAGTACAAGATGAGATGAAACATATCCATTTTCGAAATTCCACATCCTCCGGGATTATATCACTGCTACAAGATAGAAATAAAGAGAAAATAAGCAGGATAAGACAGAGGAACAACTATGGTCCGGAGGCCACAAAACGTCAAGAAATGGTCTTTCAGCGAGGCAGTCGACCGCTCAAACCACTGACTAGTTCGACACACCGACTCTGGAGACAACAACGTCGCCCAGATGTGCAAAAGATTCCGTTAGGAAATAAAATCCCCAGACTTGACATAACCCCATTCTTTCAGAATAAGTATGCCGGCCATAATCCAAACTATCGTGGGGTACACTAGGGATACAGATTTCACACAGAATATCCTATTGAAAGTAAAGGAGGGAAGCAAATACATTTCTTTTATTAAAAAGTTCGGCTACATTCACGAAATTAACAAGCAAAACCAAAGGAAATTCTTCATTACTTCTTCCGATGGAAAGGAAAGACACAAACCACAGCTAAACAGACAGAAACATGCAGACAGAAAATAGATATCCGCAAGAGATTCCTAAAAAACCTAGTTACAGAAGCGCATATACCACTCCCTCAACCACTTCACATACGAAGGATGCAGTTGAAGGAGATCTTCGTCCGGAATAGGAGTATCAGAATTCCCAGAGCTACCACCCTCAACAGCCTCGACATTTGGAGAGAGGCCATCCTGTGCAGACGGCGGTCCTTCCTCATTCGTTTCTTTAATGAGGGTAGGCCCTTGGTTGATGACAGGAGGCGACGGCTCTTCTGTCACTGCAACCTCGGCGTTCAATGGAGATACTGCAAGAACAAAACAAAGAAATGAAGTAAAGATATTCTAAAAAGAGACAAGTCATGCGGCTCATTGAAGACAACTCGTATGCGGGTCGGACATGGGAAAAATCTCATGTGGTCCACGTCATGAGACGTATACGCGGACCACGTAATTTGAACTCACATGCGGCTCCAACATAGAACATACCCCATGCGGCTTGATCATAGGACATGTATGCGGACCACGTAATGTTAACTCGCATGCGACTTCGACATGGGGCATACTCTATGCGGATCGATCAGAGAACGTGTATGCGAACCACGTAGTTTTGTACACGAAGTATGCAATAGAGCAGACTCTATTTAGGGCTTCAAAATACCCAATCTTCTACACAGTTATTACCTTCGATGGCGACATGAACGTCGAGACGGACAGGGGGAACGACGGTCAAAGACGAAGCCGATTTCTTTCTCTTTGTCGCGGCCTTCTTCACAACCTTGGAAACCCTAGGCGCCATCTTCGTTGGTCAGGTGGAGGAAGGAAACAAGGACAGAAAGTTTCGATCAGGAAAAAGTCTAAAAAATCCAACCGGACACACACCTATTTATAAACGGAAAAGGAAGGACTATGGACCGACGCCTCGTACGACGTAATCGACCCTTCGGCTGTCGAGGCAAACTGGACAATCAAAAGAATAAAAACCCTTGGGATTCTCCCCCAAAAGGCGGCGTTAAATCAAATCGAAGGCAATTAAATGAAGATTTGCTCACGTGGTCAGGGCACGTGGCAAAGAGCCTATGCGGCCAGAAGGATCTATGCGGCCGAGATGCTAATGCGGTCAGGAAGCTCAGGTAAACAGAACATCCTATGCGGTATGAACGGGGCCATGCTTCTTATTCAAAGTGTTTCAATTTTACAAATTGAAAACTTTGAAGGGGGTCCTGTAGAAGCATGAAAAATATTAGAAATAAAGGCATAATGACCCATGCGGCTTTGGACAACAAGCCTATGCGGTTCATACTAGAAATTGCCCTATGCGGCCCAAAGGGAGACCCTCAGCCTCATGCGGATCGGGGACATGCGGCTCAATTGACGCCACGTGTGCCCCCCCTACAGTTGGCCACTGGAGTAATGGCCCCATTTAATGTTCTGACACGACTCGACGGCTGCGACGTCTCTGACATAAAGTGTCATAATGGCTCTGCCATAATGACAGATTCTTCGGGAAAAGAAGAAAATCTCTGACCCGATCTGTCAGAAATCCTAGATTGCCACGTGGCAAAAGTCTCATGCGGCTCGGTCAAAGAACAGCTTCATGCGGCTCAGTGAGGCGTCACTTTAATATGATTAACAAGAATCCGCCATATGCGGTCCACCCATAGACCGGTCAATGCGGCTCAATACCACGCCAACTCATGCGGCCCACAGAAACTATGCATATACGGCTCATGGAGAGATCGTCTCCTGCGGTTCACAAAGATCACGCATATGCGGCTCACGGAAAGTTCGTCCCCTGCGGCTCGATGAGATATTGACTCATGCGGTTCACGAAGAGTATCTCCCTGCGGTTCAAGTGTTGGTCACTCTATGCGGCCCTGGCAGGATCTTCAATTAAACGTGGCATTGAAGATTCAACCGAATCCCAACAAGAATATTTGACGTCATCATAATTGCCAAGATCAGGGCATATCATTTATCATCCAGCTGGTAGGACACGTGGCGAGCAATCAAATATTAGCATAATCAATCACGAGGATTTAAAGCAGTCAGCATTAACTGCTCATAAGATTTGGTGCTATCCGCATTAGTGGCCGAGATTCGTTATGATCAAGATCAAGGGTCCAGATAGAATTAAGAAGCGCCAACATTCCAAACAGATAGACATTAGCAAACCCTAATGATCACATCCCACCCTTATAAATAGCCAGCATCATTCCCATACAAAAAAAAGGGGCGAGAATAAAAACAAAAAAATATATATAAGAAGAGAGAGATACACAGAAAGAGAGAGAGTTCCCCTTTTTTTTGTGATAATCACAGAGAGAGAGAAGCCAAGAGAGCAACCAGAGGAGAGCAAGAAGAGCCTTTCTTCGTCAAACGCCGAGCAGATCTTCCCCGAGTCAAGGCTGCATACCGATCGTCCAAGGAGTAAGGCAGAGCGGCCGTCGCTTTTCCGAGCCTCTATCGTTACCCCCCAGAATCAAAAATAAACAATCGCACTTAGTCTGCTGTACCTAGGTTTTCGTCCCTAGGCTTTCTTTGTGCGAGCGAGTTTGTATTGCGAGTCTAAGTTCAGTCCTCCGATAATTGTTCTGTTCTTTTACAATCAATGGCAAATACACGCTGTTCGGAGCAAAATTAGTTCTCAACATAAAGTTGTACTACATTTTTCAAGGCAAAAGAGGCACTGATGACCTTACATAGGAAAAGAAGTGCAACATTTTTTATAGAAAACAGAAGCATAAAAGACACGCTCTATTTTGTGAAGTGGCTGAGCTTGGCGCCCAATTCCTCTACGCTAGTGACTCCCATACGATGTAACAGAGCATTCAGCATTTCACGCTGCTCTGCGAGGCTGCGCCCATTGGAAGAGGATGAGCTGTCCAGACCAAAATGGCTCAGGAAGTTCTTGGCTAGTTGAGTAGGGTCATCTTTGAACTCGAAAACTAAAGGCTCCGGTTCCTTACCCCCGAGAGTAGGGTCGCCATGAGCGTAGAAACCCAACTTTGTGCTTCTTCCTCAGCTTTCTCCTTCGGTATCATGTTGACGTAAGATGAAGATTAAAACTGAATCATCTCCCCGTTTATATAAGGGAGCTCGCCGGCGGTTCATATTCCACCATAAATTGGATGCAATCATTCTCAAAAAATGAAGAGTCATCATGACATTTAATAAGTTCATTTGGATGTTTATATTTTCAAAGTATTTCGAAAATTTTGAAGTCTTTTCAATTTTCGAAAACTTTGAAGGGGTTTTGTAGGCCTTTAAAAATGAAAGTCACGCTGAGTTGACCAGAACGAAGTCTAAAAGTCACGCTGAGTTGATCAGAACAAGTCCAACAGTCACGCTGAGTTGATCAGGACAGAGTCAAAAGTTACGCTCAGTTGATCAGGACATTATTTAAAAAATCACGCTGAGAGACAGCTTATCATTTGTCAGAGAGTCATTATGACTGACAGCATGACAGTCGAAGAATGTCTCCTCGTATGCCACGTATACACGAAACTCGAGAGATCACAGCCGACTATTGCGTGACTTTCGAAATCTTCTTCAGCAAGACTCTGCCTTCGTCAAATTGGCGTACCAAAAGAGCTTCTTGTTATTTAATGCGACTGACAAAACAATCACTGTCAGAGATTTTGTGTCAGTCGAGGCACGCCGAATTAAGACAACTGGCAGTTCTATCTCAAGTCTGCGTGTATTTTGAGCTCTTCATCTCAAACCTGGGTGGATTCTGAAGATTTCTTCCTTAAATCTGCGTGGATCTTGAAGCTTTTTGCCCCAAGTCTGCGTGGATCCTGAAGCTTCCTGCCCTAAGTTTGCGTAGATTTTGAAGCTTTCTACCCCGAGTTTGCGTAGATTTCGTCTTCAACAAGTCTGCGTGGATTTCATCAAATTGGAGTACGTGGCAGCCATGCCACTGATCTCTCACTCGCGTGTCCTGTAACTTGTACACGACTCATGCATGATTGCCATGTGTCCACAGTTGTGAGACTCGTCTCACAGTATCGGTATTTATATACGGATACGTATTTTGTAGTGTATTTCGTATTTTCTTGTTTTTCGTAATGCCTTAAAATTTTTCCTAAACTTATAGGTTTTCTTCTTGATCGGCATACCGCTGGTATACCGGAGTATACCGACGGCATACCGCCCGGACATGTTTTCTACACTTTAGATATTTTCGGTTTTTGATATTTTCATAAATAGTGTTTCGGATATTTTCGTGAATAGTATTTAGATATTTTCGTGAATAGTGCTTGGATATTTTCGTGAATAGTGTAGATGCACTCTATTATCCAATGGACAATTGGTTTTATTTGAATGGCCATGATTGACTTAGATTTTCACACGGATCATGATCCAACGGCTAAGATTAATTCCCCCTTCTATATATATCATTTCACTTTCTCTCTCCTCTCTCTTTTCATTCTTTTCACTCTCTTTTCATTTCTTCTTCCCTTCTCTCCTTCTTGGAGCTTGCCAAGAGCTTGGCCTTGAGGCCTAGAGTGTGGTTTCGTGCCCCTCTTGGTGGTGGAGTAGAAGATTAGGCTTGGAGCTTAACCTAGGCAAGTACATCTTGCCAAATTCTTGAACAATAGTAATCTATTGTCATTTTTGTTTTTCTTGATATTAAATGCTTAGAATTTTCCTAAACTCATTTTGTTAAATGTGTTTTCTTGATGATTCTCGTATATGTGCATGTTTCCAAAAATTCATTTAAACAAGATTTGATTTTCTGTTAAAATCCAATAGTGACTTAGTAGAAAAACTTGGTATCAAGAGTGATGCTAATGTTACCATCATGGATCTTGGTCACATATACATGTATGAGGTCCTTACCTAGCTAGTATACATGGATTTTGAGCTTGGTGGCAATCGGGACTCGTTTCGGTGTTCCGAGAACCCCTGTTTTGGAGTATTTTGAGATATTGATCTATCAAATCTTTGAATTTGTGAAATCTAATAGTTCCATGTTGTAGGAAATTTAATTCTATGCAATTTTGACTTTTGAAAGTCCGAATTTTGATTTAAAATGAAAATTTTATGGCCGAAACAAGTTTTGGCAATTTTCTGAATTTCGTTGCTGTTTGAAAAACCGGTATACCGCCGGTATGCCGCAGTATACCGCCGGTATGCCATTTTTGGCACCAGAAACTTACTGTTTTTAGTCCGGTATACCGCCGGTATGCCGCAGTATACTGCCGGTATGCCGTTTTATGCTGTTTTTGTCCGATTTTGCCCGTTTTGGCCCGTTTTTGTCCGTTTTTGATATTTTCTTCGACTGTAATAATTTCTTAACATGATAACATGATCTTTCTCAGTTAAATAATGATTGTACACCCTATATAGACTTGATACTAGCACATGTTCAACCATTTTATGAAATGTACTTAGCCTTGATTATTCTTCTCCATCTACCATGATATGTCTTTTGATAGATTCTTTCTTACAAGCTATGATAATTGTTGCCATGTCCTTCTTGCCTACTTGATAGTGACCCGTCGTGGTGCACTCTTGAACATGTCTTTTTCTTGCTTACATGATAGTGGCCTGTCATGGCGCACTCTTGATTCTAGTACATGTCTAGCTCCTTGATAGTGGCTCATCGTAGCGCACTCTTGTCTTGATATTGTCATGTCTTATTGTGGCTTGTTGTAGTGCATAATCTTGCTTGTCTTATCCAGTCTTGCATGTCTCATGTCCAGGATGGATTCTGCGGAATGCCACACCCGGAATCCAACAAAAAAATGTTAAGGACTAAACAACTAGCTTGATTACTTAGATCATTGAGAATTTCCCAGTAACCTGTTGCCCCTTTGGTCTTGGCATTATATATATATACATTGGGATTTGGAGCTATCTGTCATGATGAGCACACTTCCAGCTCACCGTCGAGTGGGGCACCTCTTTAGGACACATGTATCTTACTGCAGTGTGTCTGCTATACTTCTTTTCTTTTGGCTTGGACCACTCAGGTAGTAGCAGGCAGGTGCTGGACTTGGAATTCTCAGACTTGCATTTGTTAGTAATTAGGATTGTGACAACCCTAGTTAGCTAAAGTATCAAGCCGTAATCATTGCTTGGCCGTGATTGATGGATGGAGTCCATTCTTGTCTAGTCTAGTCTTGCTCCAGTTTATCTTATTGTAGTACTTAGCTTCCTGTCATTCCTCACATGCCATTCTTTCCACTACATGCTCGGCTTCATCACATGCTCCAGTTACATAACATGCTCACATGTCTCGACTACTTAACATGCTCACATGTCTAGTTTATCTTTCATGTTCACATATTTCCTTTTCCTTACATGTACACAGTTTACATTCTGTCACATGTCCTTTACCTTATGTTACATGTTGCTTTACTCATTGTCTTTCCTATTCTCGGGATAAGTGCATTGGTAGCGCACGAGTCTCGATTTGCTTTTACTTATTTATGTCTCTATCCGTTGATATGAATTGCATGCTGGTTTTAGTTCATAAGTTTGGCTTCCTTTGTGGTACTTGCTATTGGGGTTCTGACCCCACTGGTTTTGCATTGACCAGATCTAGTTGAGGAGCCCGAGGATCTTCCGGACCTTTCTCTAGATGGTAACCACCCGGAGCACCAGGGGACCTGAGTGGGTGTTCTTTCTCTTACCCACTCTCTTCTGTATATATTCTTTTGAGGCGTTTAGCCACCGAGCACGTGTTTAGCTCGTGTTTTGGACTTGACATTTGGCCTACGGGCTTAGACATGATGTTATATTTCTAGACTGCAGCTAGAGCTGATCATGTATTACTTAGTCTTGCTAGTTCTTCATTTTGTATTACTAGCTTCATGATCATCTATATATTATGGTTTGGGACGCTTTACTGTCTTATATGCATGATGATCATATTCTTGTACTTTACTTCTTGTCTGAGACTGAGATATCTAGGATCATGTGACCTAGGATTGACTGTTGGTTTATAGCAGTGACCCCCATCTATACAGCTTATACGTTGTTTCGGAGTACTGGAGTACTTTGCTATACGTAGCTGGCCTTGTCCGTCCCTACTTGCCAGTATTCTGGTTCTGGGGCGTGACATAGGTTTTAGTGGTGGCCCATGCAGGTCTAATTTATCAGATATGTGGGGGTTGCTGGTAGTTATCTCAGTCACAATTTCTTCTCCATTGATATCCTTTGTATTACTCTCTACCCTTGATATTTGACCTGGTATCTGCTTTGATCGTTGATCTTTCTTGTTCCCTCGACTTAATCCTTGTGTCCTTAAACTTTCAGGGGTACTGTTCCTGATCCTCCCGATCAGATTATCCGTATCCCAGCTATGGCGGGTCAGCTTTCGCCAGTTCTTTCAGTTCAGGAGGAGCATCCTCAGCATTCGGGAGCAGAGTCTAGAGTGGACCGAATGGCAGAGTCGCCAGTTCCTCCTGTTCAGCCAGCAGTACCAGTTCAGCCAGAGCAGCCAGAGGGTGTTGTTCAAGCACTGGTGGATGTTCTGAGAGATCTCATGGCGTCGCAGCAGCGTCAGAGTGATGTTCTCACCCATTCTGTCCAGACGGCTTTGGACAGAGGTGGTGCTCAGGTCTATAATTCTGCGAGCAGCTTCAGGCGTCTCCATCCCCCGTACTTCTATGGTACAGAGGATGCTATTGCGTCTGATGCGTGGCTTCAGGATACTGTGGCCATTCTGGAGGCGGCAGGGATTCCGGCTAGGGAGCGTGTGGCAGTTGTCAGGTTGCAGCTCTTGGATTTGGCCCGCGACTGGTGGGCGGCTCATGAGGTGTCTCTTAGGGCACCAGTAGCCTGGGCCGATTTTAGTGAGAGATTTCAGACTCGCTATTTTGCTGCAGATCATAACGCGATACCCATGTGCCCTACGGCACTCAGAAAGAACGTGCCCAGGCTTCCCGCAATGAGAACATCCAATTTCATCGGCTACCCCGGTAGTCCAGCAGTATAAGGCTCAGGTACCGGTTCAGCATCAGCAGACTCAGAGGCCTTTACCAGCGCAGTCCCGGATATTCCAACAGCAGAGGCCTCAGCAGTATGTGCAGGTCCAGGCCCAAAGGCAGCGGGGCCAGCAGCCGATTAGAGCTGCAGTTCCGAGGTATGGGCAGGCAGAGTTTAGTATGTTAGAGCAGGTTTTGGCCGAGGATGGTCATGTGGTAGGTACTATCCTATTCTTCTTCCAGACTTATTTATTTCTTTGGGTTATACATATTTGGCGAGTATCTCGTCTCATTCTTCTGTCTTCGTATCTTGAGATACATGATATTTATCGCATGTCTCGACTATGAAGATACGTCCTAGGTAGAGTCATGTCTTGGATTAAGTCATTGGTACCGGTTTATTTTGAGACTTGACTTTTATTTAAGTTGTGGAGTCAGCGTAGGCTTGCTCCTACTCAACTGACTCAGGAGACATATTTATTCATATGCCTCCATCCCTTCTTGATTATAGTTGTGTTATTGCTTACGCATTTACTTATATTACTGTTGTCTTTATCTTACCAACATGCCATGCTTTATTTTGATTGATATGATTTTTCCAGCTCTTTTGTTTGGTTTTCATGCTTGACTAGATTTAGGAAATTCCGAGGACGGAATTTATTTTTAAGTTGTGGAGAGTTGTGAGACTCTTCTCACAGTATCGGTATTTATATACGGATACGTATTTTGTAGTGTATTTCGTATTTTCTTGTTTTTCGTAATGCCTTAAAATTTTTCCTAAACTTATAGGTTTTCTTCTTGATCGGCATACCGCCGGTATACCGGAGTATACCGACGGCATACCGCCCGGACATGTTTTCTACACTTTAGATATTTTCGGTTTTTGATATTTTCATGAATAGTATTTCGGATATTTTCGTGAATAGTGTTTAGATATTTTCGTGAATAGTGCTTGGATATTTTCGTGAATAGTGTAGATGCACTCTATTATCCAATGGACAATTGGTTTTGTTTGAATGGCCATGATTGACTTAGATTTTCACACGGATCATGATCCAACGGCTAAGATTAATTCCCCCTTCTATATATATCATTTCACTTTCTCTCTCCTCTCTCTTTTCATTCTTTTCACTCTCTTTTCATTTCTTCTTCCCTTCTCTCCTCCTTGGAGCTTGCCAAGAGCTTGGCCTTGAGGCCTAGAGTGTGGTTTCGTGCCCCTCTTGGTGGTGGAGTAGAAGATTAGGCTTGGAGCTTAACCTAGGCAAGTACATCTTGCCAAATTCTTGAACAATAGTAATCTATTGTCATTTTTGTTTTTCTTGGTATTAAATGCTTAGAATTTTCCTAAACTCATTTTGTTAAATGTGTTTTCTTGATGATTCTCGTATATGTGCATGTTTCCAAAAATTCATTTAAACAAGATTTGATTTTCTGTTAAAATCCAATAGTGACTTAGTAGAAAAACTTGGTATCAAGAGTGATGCTAGTGTTACCATCATGGATCTTGGTCACATATACATGTATGAGGTCCTTACCTAGCTAGTATACATGGATTTTGAGTTTGGTGGCAATCGGGACTCGTTTCGGTGTTCCGAGAACCCCTATTTTGGAGTATTTTGAGATATTGATCTATCAAATCTTTGAATTTAGGAAATCTAATAGTTCCATGTTGTAGGAAATTCAATTCTATGCAATTTTGCTTTTGAAAGTCCGAATTTTGATTTAAAATGAAGATTTTATGGCCGAAACAAGTTTTGGCAATTTTCTGAATTTCGTTGCTGTTTGAAAAACCGGTATACCGCCGGTATGCCGCAGTATACCGCCGGTATGCCGTAGTATACTGCCGGTATGCCGTTTTTGGCACCAGAAACTTACTGTTTTTAGTCCGGTATACCGCCGGTATGCCGCAGTATACCGCCGGTATGCCGTTTTATGCTGTTTTTGTCCGATTTTGCCCGTTTTGGCCCGTTTTTGTCCGTTTTTGATATTTTCTTCGACTGTAATGATTTCTTAACATGATAACATGATCTTTCTCAGTTAAATAATGATTGTACACCCTATATAGACTTGATACTAGCACATGTTCAACCATTTTATGAAATGTACTTAGCCTTGATTATTCTTCTCCATCTACCATGATATGTCTTTTGATAGATTCTTTCTTACAAGCTATGATAATTGTTGCCATGTCCTTCTTGCCTACTTGATAGTGACCCGTCGTGGTGCACTCTTGAACATGTCTTTTTCTTGCTTACATGATAGTGGCCTGTCATGGCGCACTCTTGATTCTAGTACATGTCTAGCTCCTTGATAGTGGCTCGTCGTAGCGCACTCTTGTCTTGATATTGTCATGTCTTGTTGTGGCTTGTTGTAGTGCACAATCTTGCTTGTCTTGTCCAGTCTTGCATGTCTCATGTCTAGGATGGATTCTGCGGAATGCCACACCCGAAATCCAACAAGAAAATGTTAAGGACTAAACAACTAGCTTGATTACTTAGATCATTGAGAATTTCCCAGTAACCTGTTGCCCCTTTGGTCTTGGCATTATATATATATACATTGGGATTTGGAGCTATCTGTCATGATGAGCACACTTCCAGCTCACCGTCGAGTGGGGCACCTCTTTAGGACACATGTATCTTACTGCAGTGTGTCTGCTATACTTCTTTTCTTTTGGCTTGGACCACTCAGGTAGTAGCAGGCAGGTGCTGGACTTGGAATTCTCAGACTTGCATTTGTTAGTAATTAGGATTGTGACAACCCTAGTTAGCTAAAGTATCAAGCCGTAATCATTGCTTGGCCGTGATTGATGGATGGAGTCCATTCTTGTCTAGTCTAGTCTTGCTCCAGTTTATCTTATTGTAGTACTTAGCTTCCTATCATTCCTCACATGCCATTCTTTCCACTACATGCTCGGCTTCATCACATGCTCCAGTTACATAACATGCTCATATGTCTCGACTACTTAACATGCTCACATGTCTAGTTTATCTTTCATGTTTACATGTTTCCTTTTCCTTACATGTACACAGTTTATATTCTGTCACATGTCCTTTACCTTATGTTACATGTTGCTTTACTCATTGTCTTTCCTATTCTCGGGATAAGTGCATTGGTAGCGCACGAGTCTCGATTTGCTTTTACTTATTTATGTCTCTATCCGTTGATATGAATTGCATGCTGGTTTTAGTTCATAAGTTTGGCTTCCTTTGTGGTACTTGCTATTGGGGTTCTGACCCCACTGGTTTTGCATTGACCAGATCTAGTTGAGGAGCCCGAGGATCTTCCGGACCTTTCTCTAGATGGTGACCACCCGGAGCACCAGGGGACCTGAGTGGGTGTTCTTTCTCTTACCCACTCTCTTCTGTATATATTCTTTTGAGGCGTTTAGCCACCGAGCACGTGTTTAGCTCGTGTTTTGGACTTGACATTTGGCCTACGGGCTTAGACATGATGTTATATTTCTAGACTGCAGCTAGAGCTGATCATGTATTACTTAGTCTTGCTAGTTCTTCATTTTGTATTACTAGCTTCATGATCATCTATATATTATGGTTTGGGGCGCTTTACTGTCTTATATGCATGATGATCATATTCTTGTACTTTACTTCTTGTCTGAGACTGAGATATCTAGGATCATGTGACCTAGGATTAACTGTTGGTTTGTAGCAGTGACCCCCATCTATACAGCTTATACGTTGTTTCGGAGTACTGGAGTACTTTGCTATACGTAGCTGGCCTTGTCCGTCCCTACTTGCCAGTATTCTGGTTCTGGGGCGTGACAACAGTTACAGGCCGCATCCAGTAACTGCTCACAACCTTGCGTATGTTAAATCCTGCGTGATTTTCAACTAGGTACAGGCTGTGAAGTCAGTTATCCTTACAGTTATTTTTGACTCTATAAATAGAGTTCTTTTTCTCATTCATTGTACAGATACATAGTTATCTAAATACTGTCAAAATTTTGAGAGCTTTTCTTCTTCGCATAGTCCAAGGGATAAAGCGATCGTCTTCTAGATCGAATTTCTACAGTTGTAATTTTCCCAGAAACATAATAAATAAAGTGAATTTATTTATGGAAAACAACTTGTAACTATGACCTTGCGAGATGACCTAGCTGATAGGCGGACGACCCTATCCCGAGTGATTGAACCTGTGCGATGGCATTTACAGTATCGTCTAGACGGACGATAGACTTGGGGCAGCAAGACTTAGAGTAGGATGGAGAACAGAGAGTGTGTGTGAACGACGATGAGATTGGCCCCAAACGAAGTGAATGATAGGAATGGATGATACGCAAGTAAAGTTAGGATAACGAATTAAATTATTGATCGGAAGACGTACTCGATGATAGCGAAATACTTGGTCTCGAATCGGACGGGAATTATTTAGACTTGGTCGACTCCGCTAAAAAGAAATCGTATTGATTTCGTAGACAAGAATGCTTGAGAAACGGATTGTCTCATCTTGTTGACCGAGATAAACGATAGTGAGATGCATGAGTTCGGTTTTAAAAATCGAAGTTAGTGAAACGATCGCAAATCAAAACTATCACGAGTAGCTTGTCCGACTTTGCTAATCGGTAAGCTTGGTTGAAATGTACGTATTTGGGGGACGCCTTAAATATGTGCACGATCCAAACTCAGTGATATGATAAACTCGAATGCAGCTACAAGTGGGGTGTGGAGATGCGTATAAACGAAAGTAAGATAGCCTCAGCCTACGTCCCTCGCGTTTGATAAATTACAATGCACCTCGTGCGACCATTTCAGTCCCATGACACGTCGAAATAGCAACCAAGTCGAAGAAACACTTGAATTGAATAAGTACCATCAACTCTAAAATGAATGAAAAGTTATTCAATAAAAATCGACCAAACACATGCAACATAAAACTTAGATGGGTAACCGAGCATAGTTCGATGCCATCGACCTGATGAAGAATCGATTCAAGGCTTACATTGGCCCGTCAAAGATGAATCCAGATTTAGACTTTCAAAGGCGCGCTCGGAGTATCGCTCGGCCGATGCGAACATCGCTAAGGTGGGTGGCTCCGATGAACCCGTCTTTGCTTAGCCTAGACACATAACAATACGGACACTATTGCTAGAATTGGCGATAACACCGTACATGCTAACAAATGACTCAACACACCTAGCTAAGGGAATAATCCCATCTTGTATGCTTGTATAGAATATGGAAAAGAACATGGAAAATGTGAGAACTCTCGCACCGCATTCTACGCTCGTGCTAAGGCACAAGCTTACGTTCAAGTCCCTTATACGTTCAACAATGAACAATGAATGATTTACAACAATGAAATGGAAGACTATCGACATAGTCGTTCCGAGTAGAGTATAGCAACATTGAAAGACTTCGGGACCGATGGGTCGCCAAGGCGACTCCCGCACAGGGAGTAAAAAAATGTATAAATTAATGAATGAATCAACGAATGAATGAATGAATATGTGAATGAAATAAATCAATGAACAAACGGACAAGTAAAAGAAAGAATAAATCAAAGAATGAACGAAAGTTAAGAAAGAAAAGAATGGTTAGCGACAGGTATGACGGGCACGTGCAACGGGGCTCGCTACCCGTGCTGCACGGACGCCAACCTGGTCGATAACGTATTATGGCTCAGAGACAGCCTATGGCTCAAAGACAGTCGTTAAGTTAAAATAATAAGACAAATACGAAATGGTCGTGGACGGACTCGTGCACGAGTGAAAGGGATTCCAAGGACAACGAATAACAATTTCGTAGCTGGCCTAGGCGAAATAATGGCCTACGGGCAGACAGATGTGCGGGCTTGGGCACATAACCAAACGTAGGGCCGATACTTCAATAGTCTATTAAGGTGTACCAGCCATCATGCTTGATAGATGAGAATGCCAAAGGAGAAAATATCCAAAATGGCTGACATGCCAGCGACCGGTGCATATAAATTTAAGTGAGCTTTTCTGGTGGCAATCCATGTGCAAGTCCTTGCATTGAAATCAAAGTAGTCTAAGTTAACTGAACAAAGCACCTTCTGAACAGGCTTGAATATAACACCCCAAATAATCGAGAGTATTTCATGCAAAGGAGTTAGAAAATATGCCTACGATGCGCTAGGACCTGAGGCAGGGACACGCCCTTAATATTGAAAGTTTACATGAGACACGTTAAGTTATTCCTTATGAATTGTTGACTAACTTGGTTTACTTTGGATAGGGAAGGTCGGACGGTAAGTATGGGTAAATCGTGCACGTATTTTTGTGCAAACATATAAAATCGGTAACACGAGATAGGTTATGATATATGTCATAAAACTGATCCTAAGGCAAGATTAGCAAGACAATGAATGATAGACGATGCACAAAAGTAAATCGAACGTGTTTGGTAATGATAGCATTGTGGGCGAGCTAGCCTCCCCACAAGTGTCTTAATGACAACGTCGACATCAAAACATGGAGCGGAGCAAAGTACATCATGATATGGAAATGAGTACAAGAGAAAAGTACAGTTCTAGGTAATGAACAAGAACATCATGATATGGAAATGAGTACAGTAGAACATGAACTATAAAGTACAAAAAAAGAACATAAAGGTACATGAATGTAAGTACATGAAATAAAGTACAGGAATGTAAAGTGCATGAATGTAACTATGAACCTGAAGTACAAGACATGACAAGTGCACCATGTTTGAAATACAACTAGTCCATGTGACCGGCTAGGGGTAAGCACATAAAAGTACATGAATGGTACGGCTTAGGACCCGCGTACACGTTGTGAGGCCTAAGCTATCTACATGAATATAGTAACCGGGGTTTGGTCACATGGCTAGTGTATTTTTCCACCCGACACAAGTAAGTACAAGAACATGAGTACATGATATCGTGTCATGACGTGTCACAAGAAAGAGTACAAGAATGTAAATGCACAAAACCATAGAAAAGTACTTGCCTTGCTCCATGAAAGTACGGGTAGACAATGGAACTAGATGTCTTCCTGTTTTTAAATGATTTGATACAATTTGGTTATGATTAATACTAACTTGTTAATTTAGTTCAAAACTAGCCTAAGCTATAACACAAGTTTAGAATCATAGAAGAATTAACTCATTTATGATATACATTCACTTAATTTAGAAAAATAATACAACTTAACAAGGCTACCAAGAATATAAACATGCTGGAACTTATTTGTTCCTCCTAGGCTACTACTGGCCTATTAAACTCACCTTAAGTCTAAACACTTAGCTTAACAATTAAACCTATTTTTAGGCAAGACATCAATACCCAAGCTGCTAAAATCACTCTCATTCCCAACTAACACAACCTGCAAAGATTTGCTCAGCCACACTTTAGTAATTCCCATGATAATATTTGTGAGTTCACCTAGATCATAACTCACTCCTGCTACAGAACGTTCCAAAAGAAGTTAAATCCAGAATTGATATCTCAAATAGAAAGCACTTCCAGGATTCACACAATTTAATAAAGCATGGGTTAAACCACTGTCAACAGCCTCCATTAAAACATAATAATTTGAGAGCTAGGTCTAAACTATACTAGCTCAGATGGAACAACTTAATTATCACACCTACAGCCTTCGAATGTATAATCACAAGAAGACTTATTAATTTGAATCAAACTCTTGTTTCAGGTTCATAAAACTGAACTACACTGCAAAGTGATCTCAGATTCAAACCATTGCACAAGGAAACTTAGATTCAGTAAAATGAACCATAGGCTCAAAATCTACTCAACATCCTAAAGCTAAAACAACTTAACAAAATTTCAAAATAAAAAATATACAACCATATTGAAATTCTGGAAAAACATGAATTCAAATGATACATAGAAGGAACCCCGATCTTGCTAAATTCCCTAGCTGACTCTGCACATTACTAGTCCTGGCACACAAAATTGCTTGCAGTTTGAACTCCTGACACGACTGAAATAATCCGGACACGATCACAAGCAACATACGCAAACACGACACGGTCAAAGTCTCGGCCATGTACTCAGATCTGAACATCGGTTGGCAACGTACACACAAACATTTCCTAACTCGGTCCTGGTCCTGGACACACCACCCGAACTTAACCACAGCAGAGAAGGAGCTTAGAATAGGAAGAAGGATAGCATAATACCTGTGAGAGAGTCCTAAAGTTCAGGACACGTCTACTGTATTGGACATGGTCCAAGGATTCAAGTAGCACTCGGACACACCAGACTGAGATCAGCTACAGAGCAGGTGTTTCAGACAAGAATTCGATATCTGGAATCAAGAGTCTAATGATCTGGCATTCAAAACCAACAACAAGAGTCTAAAATTATAAGGCTTCCAAATATACAAGTCTGATTATAATTTGAGACTAACCGATAATCGTTCGTTCCTGAAAACGAGTGATCTAAGTCGATCAAAACTTCGGGACAGTCCTTCTATATTCGAACGAAGGATCGAAGTAAGAAATTATAAAAAATTTGAACATCAACCACTAGGCGAGAAGAACAAGTCGCACAAGCGAGATTTCGAAATTAAATGCAGGGCACGGGTCAAAACTTACTGTGATTGAATAATCGATCGAAAGAGATGAAGGACGTCAAAAATCGCTCGCCGGAGAAACCATATCGCTGTTGACGCGGAGACGGACGTCACAGGGACTCGAGCTCGTCGTGGATGAACGAAAACGACGTCGGAGTAGACGATCTACGCGCACAAGGCTGCACGCCGTCGGGAATAGTCGCCTAGGCGCTGGGAGACTTCATCCCCGCCATCGCCATCACCGGAAAGCTTACGACCGCCGTCGGAGAGAACTCGCCGTCGAGAAAACCTCGATCGAACGCTGCCGTCGGAAAAACCTCGATCGAACGCTGCCGTGGTGGTGACTGTCTCCTCAGTCGTCGGTTAGGGACCCATCGTCGTCGTCACCATCTTCAGTCGCCGGAGATTGAAAAATAGGGTTAGGGTTTGGTGATCGGGAAGTTTGGAAAGGGAGGAGAAGAGCTCGAGAATGAAATGAGCTCTGAAGAAATTCTCTCTCCTCCTAACATATTAAGTTGGGTTTTATTCAAACAAGTCCTCCCACTGTTGGTAAAAATGCGAAAAGGCCCCTCCCCTTTTCATATTTTGCATGATTCATAAAAAATCAGTTATTAACAATTGAAAAATGGTGGAAGCCACATAGGGTTTGTTATAACCAACTTTCAAATTTGAAAATTCTGCTCAAAAATTATTTTCCTCCAAAATAGATCACCAAAATTTATTATTTAAAACTAACTTATTATTTGAACTTCAATCAACAATTGTTATTATTAGAAATCAAATTTATTTCCCTCAAAATAGAGAGGTGGAGTTACAGCTTGAACCTTTGGGAGGGTTCAATATTGTTCTTATCCAATCTTATAATTTTATCTAAGTTATATAGATTGGAATTTGGCCAGGTGACGTAGTCACTGATAAATAATGTATTCTTATTTGTTTTGGCACTCGTGATAGATTTGTTAGTTATCTTAGGTGGGATGGCCTCGGTTTTCGTTGCGGATACGTTTCAGACTCGGTATTGGAGCACGACATCAGCATTTTAGTCCCATCATCTGGTATCAGAGTGAGGTTCGTTCGTTCTGGTATGATGCTAACATCAATTAGTATCCGAGCTTTTAGTTTCCGAGAGGGAAGGTGAAACTATATCTATGTAGCAGATGAACATACGTACGATCACCCTTATAGGAGGAAATGGGAGATTTGAAAGCGAAGGATAGAGAACCTACTCTGGTGTAAGGATTTGCATGGTTCGTTGGAGGGCGACAAGGCCAAGCCATCGAATAAGTCTGTTGATGACTAGAGGCGATTGGATCGGAAGGCCGTTGGATTCAACCGCCAATTGCTGAACGATTCGGTGTCATCCTTACTCTACCGGTATCCCGTCGTCGCATACAATTCGTGGAGATTGACCATGGCTTAGCTCTTGTCCAGAATATGAGAGATTGGAATGAAAGATATGGAAGGGTGGTTTTCAAGAATGGTTAGACGTGGTTGATGACTTGTGAAGAGTTTATAAATATAGGAGATGAGACAGGAGGTCAGCTAGGTGTAGGTCAAGAGTTTGCAATCCATTGTGTTTCTAGGAGAGAGAGATGTGTGAATATATAAACCCCCTCAAAAAAAAAAACCAACAATTAAAAGACCATTTAAAAATTATCTAATAGGTCAATAAATCAGCTGTTATGAATCACGAAGGAGGTTGGTCATTAATAGGATTCAAAGAATTAATAAGCATACCATTACCAACCGTAAAGAACATCTATCATTAGCAAAATAAATGGCCATGAATGTAGATTTAAGGGACTTTGAATTTTGTTCAAAAGTAACAGCAATGTACAACAGTTCAATTATTGATAAATCGACACTTATTTTTCCATTGATATACCACATATTATCTTTCTTTTCTTTTTTTTTGAAATCACACTCACACACACAATTGGGGGACTCGAACCTTGCCGGTCCCTCCGGGTGTCCGCTCTAATACCACTAGGCTAGAGAGCTGGGACATATACCACATATTATCTCGTTTCCGTAGGTACGTTATCCCTAGTATCTCTTGGCAGACGTCAAGAGGTACTACCACCTCACTTTATCATCTAAGGAACAAACTCTTCAGACCGTAGTTATGAAATCTACCTCTTACTTATCCACCCGAAAGAATTCGGCTTTCAAGCAGTATTGTTTACTCCTAGTTCACAATAAAAGTCCTACTAGATCAAAACATTTGAGTATGATTGTGAAACAAAAGTCGCAACTTTTGTTTAACTTGCAGCCGCCATGATGCAGCTTGAGATAGAAAAGAAAAAATTTGGCTGAGGAATACCTTTCCTTTTTTTCTTTTTTTTTTCTCCTTATTATTAAACCGATAACTAAGCCATGCAAAAATACAGCACAAAATCAGCAAATAAATAATAACAGTAACCTTACGTTTAATTTTTTATGTTGCCTGCCAAATAAGAAGAGTACGTGCTGGTCTTCTTTCTGTACTTCTGAAGGTTGAATAGAGACTTTTAAACTGGGGCGGGACCGTAAATTTATAGCAACTGGGTCCCACAGTGACATTTGTACCCAGATTTTTCCACCCACCTTTGGTGACCTTTCTATTGCTTGACCACACTTAAACAATGCATATATGTTATCTATATAAACTGATAGGTCTCAACATATATACAACCAACAAACCCTAGTCCAACGTGGCTCAAGCTAGCATGGCTCTTACTGATCTGCTCCTCTTCCTCGTGTCTACTACTGCAATCCTCTACGTCTTGTTCAAGAAGATACTACAGAAGGAAAAGAGGAAACTGAACCTCCCTCCGGGGCCGAAGCCCATCCCAATCGTAGGAAACCTACACCAGTTGGGCGGGATCTTTCCCCAGACTGCCTACCGACTGTCCAAGATCTATGGCCCGATCATCTACATGCGCATGGGACAAATCCCAGCAATCCTCGTCCACACTACTGAACTTGCGAAAGAGATCATGCACAATCAGGACCTCGTCTTCTGCTCCCGCCCTGCCCTCACCGTCCTCCAGAAGTATTCTTTCAATGGTTGCGACGTCGCTGCTGCCCCATACGGCGACGAATGGCGCCAACTTCGCAAGGTACATACATACATACATACATACATACTTTTATATATATATATATATATATATATATATATATATATATAGAATAAGGGAGGTGAGGTGCCACCCTACCGTAGGGTGTCTACTTGTCACCCCCCATGCTATCATCAAGCACATGGGTGCATGATGATAGCATGTGGGGGGTGACAAGTAGACACCCTCCATAGGGTGGCACCTCACCTCCCTCATCCTCTATATATATATATATATATATATATATATATATATATATATATATATATATATATATATATATATATATATATATATATATATATATATATGGACAAAGCTGAAACAATCTGGTTGGTTAGTATTATACTAAGAAACTATATATCTGGTTATATATGATATACGTACAGATCTTCATTCTCGAGCTACTGAGCAACCGGAAGCTCCCTTTCTTCCGGTCTTCACGTCAGGCTGAGGTAGACCAGATGATCAACTCCGTTCGAACCCGACCTAACCAGGATTCCCCGGTCAATATCAGTGACTTGATGGTACGTCTCAGTAGCAGCATTGTCTGTCGCGTCGCCTTCGGCTATAAGAGCGAGGGAAAGTACGGGGAGAGGAGTCGTTTACATGATCTACTCGAGGTGGGCAACGCACTGTTCGACACTGTCTTCATTGCTGATTACTTTCCTGGGTTTGGATGGATGGATTGGCTTACGGGATCAAGATTCAGGATTGAGAGGAATGCCAAGGATCTAGATATGTTCTACAGTAAAGTCATAGAGGAGCACAAGGATGTACACAAAAGAGGAGAGGATCATGAGGAGGATTTTGTTGACGTTATGCTAAGGTTGTGCAAGGAGGAGGATTCAAAGCTCACAAATGATCATATCAAGGGATCTATCATGGTATGCTTAATTACTGTTTCTTTCTATTTCATTTATAAATATCTCCTTGTGTCCCTCGTGTGCTAGGATTACCATATATGAACAAAATTCTAGCACTTGGTGTACTGTTTTCTTAATTCTGATTGGTTAATTTTACTAACTCAAGCTTTGTCTACTTTCATTTCATCTATAGAACGTCTTAGTTGGTGGAACTGACACATCCGCATCTACTGTAATATGGGCGATGACCGAGCTCGCAAGAAATCCAAGAGTGATGAAGAAAGCTCAAGATGAATTAAGGAGCGTAGTCGGCAATAAAGGAAAAGTAGAAGAAAGTGACATGGATCAATTGGAATACCTCAAATTGGTAGTTTACGAAACTATGAGACTGCATCTACAATCTGCCTTACCGAGAGAAGCAAAGCAACAATGCAAGCTCGGCGACTACGATATTCCCAAGGGGACCATAGTGTTTGTCAATTCTTGGGCACTAGCTAGAGACGAGAACTCTTGGAAAAATGCCTTGGAATTCAGGCCGGAGAGGTTCATCGGGAGCTCGATCACCTACATGGGAAATGATTTCCAGTTCATACCCTTTGGTGCAGGGCGGAGAATTTGTCCAGGGATAAACTTCGGTTTGGCTACTGTACATATTGCCCTTGCCAACTTTCTCTATGCCTTCGATTGGGAATTGCCTCCTGGTTTGAAGGAGAGCGATATCGACTTGGATGAAGCTCCTGGTTCAGTGACTTACAAGAAAAACCCTCTCTTCCTTGTTGCGAGAAAGTACAAGTAGGAAGGTGGATTCATTTTGACATTGGCTCTGTTGGATAAATTGGGCAAACTTGCAGGACGTTTATTAATATTGTAATACTTTTCAGTATAATATGTATTTGTACTTCTTATGTACAATCATGTTAATAAAAGTTGAAGAATATTTTAAATATCTACAATAATATTTGGGATGACCTCTCCCGTTGGTTCAAGCAATGCACCTACGCATGACTGAAACAACGACATTTTGCAAGTGGAAAGAGCCCACTCATAGACAACCGAGATTACCATACTTTGTCCCAAGAGAAGGTAGACAATAACCTCCATATGTAATGACCTTCTCGCCAAAACCTCCACCAATATGGACTGAGCATAGGTTAGCCGACTGTCGTCAGCCGTCGCAGCATCCATCCTAATCATAACTCCTAAGAAAATTGCCAAATTTCGAATAGCCAAGGTCCACCCATGGAATAGGAACACTGCCTTTACATCCTTCTCCTTGTTGGAGTGGGTGGGATTCCCACCTATGTGGAGAATACCCGGACAGCGACGAGCGCCATCCGTGTGTCGGAGAAGCTTGGGGAGTGCATGGATTTTATTTTGGTACATATATGGTAAGGAAATATATGATTTGATTTTCATATTTACTTTGATTATATATTTATGATTGGACCTTTCATATAGTAGCTTTCCATATTATTGGATTTCCAATTATGGTAAGCTAATTATGATTGGATTTCCATTAAATATATGATTGATTTATATTAGAAGTTTCCATATATATTGACATTCCATGTATGGGTTACTAAGGACTTGTAAAAGGGTGATGCATGCTAGTTGTAAAACCATCTCAAAACAAAGAGTGCTTTACAATCTTTGAGAGAGAGAGAGAGGATTAAGGACTACTGTGAAGGAGAGATTGCTTCGAATAATTTTTCGGCATCTCTTGTTCTTCGGAGTCCGCAGTCAAAATTTTTCTTCTTTCAAGTGAGTTGTGGTGATCCGTGTTGGATCGGGAGGAGCTTGTAGAGGGTGTATTCTCTTTATTCAATTAGTGGAGGTTCTTCAGGGTTGGACTCCGATCATCCCGTGGTTTTTTTCGCAAGGATTTTTCACGTCAAAAATCTTTGTGTCTGCGATTGTGTTTGGTATTTTTGGTTTGTGTACTTTTGCTCGGTTCTCTCACAGGACTTTTGGTTTGGGGGAACGGTTTCCGTGCTTCGTTTCCAACAGAGTGGTATCAGAGCTTTGGATTCAAAGAAGTGTCAGGAGTTGACAGTCAAACCAGGAAGCAGAGATGGACGCGATGCCGGTGCGCATGGTGAACCTGAACGGTATAAACTACCATTATTGGCGGAGCAAGATGAAGGATTTGTTGTTCGTCAAGAAGCTGCATCTTCCAGTATTTGCATCCGAGAAGTCCAGTGACAAATCCGATGAGGACTGGAACTTCGAGCATATACAGGTGTGTGGGTACATGCGACAGTTCGTTGACGAGAACGTGTACAACCACGTTGTCAATATTGAGCATGCGAAGACGTTGTGGGAGAAGCTGGAATCTTTGTACGCGAAAAAGACCGGGATAAACAAATTGTTCCTGATCCGGACGATGATGAGTCTGCGGTACAAAGATGGTGCATCCATTACGGATCACTTGAGTGAGTTCTAGGGTGTGGTGGACCAGCTATCCTCGATGGGAGTCAAGTTCGACGACGAGGTTCAAGGACTTTGGTTGCTATGTACATTGTCAGACTCGTGGGAGACCGTACGAGTATCTATGATCGCTTCTGCTCCAGAAGGCGTGGTCAGTCTGGAGTTTGCCAAGAGCGGGGTACTGAATGAAGAGATGCGGAGACATTCTCAGGGCACTTCATCCACATCCCATCACTCAGAGGCACTAGTTTCGGAGAGCCACGGAAGGTACAAAAGTAGGGGTCCAAGTGGTGGCAGAGACAAGAGCAGGAAGAAGTCCAAGGGTCAGTACGAGGACTCGGAGTGTTACCATTGTGGCAAGAAGGGCCACATCAAGCGGAACTGTTTCGCTTGGAAGAGAGAGAAGAAGGGCGACAAGGCGAAGAAAGATGAGAACACTACAGCGGCGGCTTTGATACATGGAGGCGATGTGATCTTCGTAGGTGATGAGGTTATCACAAACCTCGCCTGCGATGACAATTCTTGGCTGGTGGACTCAGGGGCTTCAGCGCATGTATCTCACAACAGGGCACTATTTATCACTTACACGACAGACTACTGTGGAGTGTTGAAGATGGGCAATGGAGATGTGTCAAAGGCGATTACCGTTGGAGATGTGCATTTTAGGACGAAGACGGGTGCAGTTCTTGTTCTCAAAGATGTTCGTCATGTCCCTGATATTCGTTTCAACCTGGTGTCGGTTAGAAGGTTAGATAATGAGGGATTCTTCAGTCTCTTCGGAAATAGTCAGTGGAAGCTTTCCAGAGGTTTGATGGTGATTCTCAGAGGAAGCAAGAAGTCCGGTCTCTACTATATGGAGGGGAGCGCATAGGGGGCACATGAGGTGAACGCAGTCAGAGATGCGTCTACCGAGTTGTGGCACAGGCAGCTCGACCATATCAGCGAGAAGGGGATGAGCTACTTGGTGAACAGGAAGGTGATTCCAGGGTTCAAGTCTACAAAGTTGGAGAAGTGCACGTACTGCTTAGCTGGAAAGCAAAATAGGGTGTCTTTCCAAAGTCATCCAAGTTCAAGGAAGCCGGCGTTGCTCGAGTTGATTCACTCAGATGTCTGCGGTCCTATGAAGGTAAAATCTATTGGTCGTGCTTCTTACTTTATAACTTTTATTGATGACTGTTCCAGGAAGGTTTGGGTCTATGCCTTAAAGACCAAGGACCAGGTGCTGCCTACTTTCAAAGAGTTTTAGGCCTCTGTTGAAAGAGAGACGGGCAAGAAGTTATTGTGTGTTCAGTCCGACAATAGCGGCAAATACATTGGTCCCTTTGATGTGTATTGCAGAGAGCAAGGGATACGATACCAGAAGACTCCGCCTAAGACACCTCAGCTCAATGGTGTAGCGGAGCGCATGAACAGGATACTGATGGAGAGGGTGCGGTGTTTGCTGTCAAAAGCAAACTTGCCGGGCAGTTATTGGGGTGAGGCTCTTCTCACAGCTGCTTATGTTATTACACTACCAAAATACAGTAAATTAGCGACCGAATATTAGCGACGAAACTTTTTCGTCGGCTTTCGCGACGGCTTTGTGGCAGCTAGCCGACGGATTACCGACGACAGGTCGTTACATTTTTTATTTTATTTTTAGGAGGAGAAAAGGTCGCACATCCGTCGCTAGGGCGTCAGAAATATAGCGACGGATAATCAACCGTCGCTATTCAGTCGACTACTTAGCGGGAAATATGTTGAGAATTGGCGGAACAATTCTTCGACTACGTACCGACGGATATTCAGTCAGCAAGTATCAAATATAGCGACTAACCGGCGACGGACTACAGTTGGTCGCTAGTCCGTCGCTAAATATATATTCCAGACTTAAAACGAAAAGGCCGGGGAAACTTTTCGCATTCCTCCCAAATTCACTCTCTCTCCTCCCTCTCTCTCTCTCTCTCTCTCTCACCCGCGGCTTCGGTGGTCGGCGTCGGCGTCCTCTCCTCTCTCTCTCTCCAAAGGTAATCCCCTCTCTCTCTCTCTCTCGATCTCTCTCTCTTTCGCACGGTGTCGTAGGGGCAGCGGGGGCGACGGGCTTGGGACGGGGGCATCGGGGGCTGGGCGGCGGGCTTGGGGCAGAGGCGTCGGGGGCTGGGCGGCGGGCTTGGGGCGGGGGGCTTTGGTCGGGGGCTGGGCGGCGGGCTTGGGGCGGAGGCGTCGATCGGGGCCTGGGCGGCGGGCTTGGGATGGGGGCGTCGGGGGCTGGACGGCTGGCTTGGGGCGGGGGCGTCGGGTGCTGGGCGGCGGGCTTAGGACGGAGGCGTCGGGGGCTAGGCGGCCGGCTTGGGGCGGGGGCGTCGGGGGCTGGGCGGCGGGCTTGGGGCGGCGGGCTTTGGTCGGGGGCGGGACGGCTGGCTTGGGACGGGGACGTCGTGGGCTGGGCGGCGAGCATGGGGTGGGGGCGTCAGGGCTGGGCGGCTAGCTTGGTGCGGGGGCGTCGGGGGCTGGGCGGCGGGCTTGGGGTGGCGGGCTTTGGTCGGGTGCTGGGCGGCGGGCTTGGGGCGGCGGGATTTGGTCGGGGGCGGCGGGGGGCTTTGCTTCTCAAATTCATCTGAGTTTATATATTGACAAAATAATGTGTTATCCATATTGGGTGTTATCCATTAGTTTGGTGGTGTTTGGATTAGTAAATATGAATATGGGGTTTGGGTTCATGGTGTATACGTTCACTGTCTTATGGTGTATCAGTTGTGTGCTTCTATATAGATGTATATATCTATACATCTAACTGTGATATACATATGTGTATGTGACAATCTCAGTTAGCGACGGACTAGTGACCGGTTAGTAACGGATATTTCCAGCTCCATTTGCATTAATCTACGGTACGACATGGTGATCAGGACATAGTCCCTGCAGCCATTCTACTGACGAGGCAGAAACTATGTAGCCGTAGATAAAGTTGAATGTCCTCTGACCCTCATCCCTCGGCAATGATAATACGACAACCTATCACTATATCTTATATAGTAGTAGATGATGTCTTAGTATTACATTATGTGAGTTCATCTTGATTCTGTTATATCCTTCAGATACTAGATACGATAAGAACATATACTACACCATATGTATACAAAATATAGATGATTCACACTAATTTATGCTAGAATAAATTTTGGGTTGTGTTCTGAGCCATCCGTTCTCACACTTAAAACACATAGGAATTAGTAGTGTGAGAGCGCCGGAGAGAGTGAGAGTGCCGGAGGGGGGAAGGAGAGAGAGAGAGAGAGAGAGTAAAATGGTACGACATGGTGAAGTAGTGTAAACCCCCATATTTTTAATTGATTTTTATAAATTAATTACTGTTATTATATATTTTTCTAAGTATAAATTTATTGCTACTAGCTTATTAGCAAATAAATGCATGAGTGTATATATTATATGTGTGCATGTAATATTACTTTTAAGAAAGAATATAAATTCTAGGATTTTTTTTAGAAAATTATTTGTATATTTTAGGAATTTTAGTAGCCTAATACACACACACACATATATATATATATATATATATATATATATATATATATATATATATATATATATATATATATATATATATAGTATTGTGATCATAATAATTAGGTTGTTAAAAAAAATGTAAAATGTGTGTTGACCGAACCCCTCACAACGGCAGCAGCTAAGGCTGCAAGGAGAGGAGGTGGGCCCGACCCCCTAAAACCCCCACTTCAATTCGGCAGCAACAGCTGCAACTTAGAGGGGGACCGACCCCACCTGTTCCTATTACTACCCGAGCCCAGCTATTATCAACCCGAGCAAACCCCTACTCTTAGTTATATTAGGAACGATAATAGTATATATTACAACCGCTCGTCAAAGCCGAACCCTAACCCTCCATATCTCTTCTCCCTCCTAAAAGCCCTCGTCCTCGAGTCTCCATCGCCATCGCGCACGCCCCGACCACCGCGAGAGTCGCCACCAGCAAGAGAGGCGCCCCGACGATCGCCATTTACACCAGACACGCTGCCGACCCCGACTTCGCGCACAACTTCTACGCCGCACACCCCACCATTTCACGTTCCGTCTTCTCAGGTACGAAGACCATCTATATGGCTGTATGTTTCTTCAAACACTTCGATTTTAGATGTTTCGTATTGTCCCAGAAATCGAAGCCAAAACTGGCGTTTGATTACTTGAAAACAGAGCAGATTCACACTTGAGCACCCTACTTTGGAAGGCAAAAACTTGCCAATCCAAGACAAATTTCTAAAACCCATATGAATGATTTTTGTTTATGACATATAGGGCTGTGCAACGGAATTTATAATTTCGAATTAAATGGTCAGTGCAGGAAGTTACGAGTCTTGAGAAATCCATAAAAGCCTACCTATTCGGTTTTTAAATTTCTAAAAATTTCTCCGATACGATGTACGCCCCGACAAACCGTGCGACGTGGTCGCGCGTTATACGCATCGAAAGGCGCGTATGCACGTTGTGGACGTGTGGGAACTGACGGGACTCAGTTTCGTTGCGTGTGCGCGACGAAACCAACGCATATCCATCGAGATACCCCCGTATTGACGTTTTTTAAACTTCCCATAATTTCGTGTACAGTCGTCGAATCGAGATGAAACTTATGCCAACAGGTCCGAATCGAAATTCTGGTCCTGCATGCCAAGTTTGGTTCGATTCTGAGAAGGTCGAATCGGAACCCATTTTTGGCGGGCCTGCGACCCACTCAAATGGGCGATTTTGTACATGGCTCATCGGAATCCAAAACTGGACATACCATTGAGTTCTTCTCCTCAAACTGAATCCGTAGACATCTAGTTTGACGACTTTAGAGACCATAGAATTTGGCACGCGTTTCGGTGCAAAGCGAGTCCAGCGGCGGACATCGTTTTGATCCAAAATTACGATTTTATCCCTGTTCCAGAATTTGACTTTTGGACAGGCGTTTCCTAGGTATATCTTCTTCACGGAGATTATTTTTGATGTTTGTTTCAGTGTTTGGATTCATCTGTGATTTGTGAGTTTTGTGCTGACACTTGCTACTCTTGGATTTGTCCTTCTCGCACCGCAGGCAAGATACCGTGCCACCTTACTCTGTGATTATTGAATTCTTATTTTCAGTTGTTATTTTTAGCAATTGTTTCGTGATATTTAAACTGTGCGTCCAAGTCACACTTGGGTGCAAGCGACTCTATCGGTCGTTTTCTTGCTTGTTTATTCTCTTGCATTTATTGACCACCCATTGATGTTGAGGTATTGGTATATCTCATACGGCCTTGATACTTGTTGTATCACGTGATGTGAGTCACATATAGGATACGTATTCGCGTAGTCGTTTGGCCACCGATATGTATGGAGCGTGCGACGGATAGGAGTAACTGCCAATAGTATTGCATGTTAGAAGACTTGGCGGTTACTAGAGGTTCATATCAGTCATGGAGATGATGATACTAGGCATTGGGTGGGGAGAACAATACCTGACGTATGGGCTTCTTTACACTTCCCTGATTACCTGTGCGCTCCTCCGGAGACGCAGGCTCCAGGCACCCTCTGACGTTTCCCAGAGCGTTATGGACGTAGCCCTTGCACATGGTGCCCTCTGACGCTTCCCGAGCATTATGGACGTAGGCCCCTGGTACCCTTTATGGAAACTATATCGATTCCATTTACAGCCAGGGCTCATGCGTCAAAGGATTGTATCTCAACTGCATATTCACAGTAGAATGGTCAGGAACCCGATTGCATGCATACATTTTTCTCTTATTATATTATCATAGTTTATATGGCATGGTGTTTTCTTGTATCTTGCTATGTCCCCTGAGGACCTGGTTATCTTTCTAGGTTTAGACGATTTTCCACAGGAGTACGGAGCAGCATTGGAGCTATCTTACATTGATGACGAGGCAGTCACTACTGATTTCTAGTCCATTCTATATTTGAGACATTAGTAGACATTATTTTACATCTCTTTTCTTTCTATTTTGTGGAGGTTGGACTCCGATGTTGTGAGACTATTTTTCATAGCTGTTTGGAGTGAGTATGTTCACCCGGCTATCTTTTGATTCTCTGCTTTATTCATTTGGACTTTATTATCTTCAGTGTTGAGCTGTGATGAGATTAGATATGTTATTCTGGCCTGTAATCATTTTTATTTATAGCTTATGTGCATATATGAGGATTCCATATATTGGTGTATTCTTCGTATATGTGCAGCTGACATGTTCACGTACTTAGTCCTACGTATTTTGGGACTGGGGCATTACATATTTTTGTGGTGGCCTATGCAGGTCGAATTTGATATTATTGGGTTACATGACTGTGCCCAACAAGCCTGCATATATGAATAGGAATATCTCATCCAAAACTACTACTACCTCTTGACTTCCAATCTTTTCGAAACTTCCTTGATTATTCGATTTACTTCATATCTAATCTTTCCTAATATCAACTTATCTTCCTCATGCCAACAGTATGAATCTACGAAGCGGACGCACTTCTGCCTTGGCCCTCACATCTGGTGAGGAGACTACTCTGGAAGGACAGAATCCTCCCATGTCTCCAGCAACACCCTACCAGTCAGTACTCTCGCAGCCTACTACGACACCGACGACGGAGTACCCAGAGTTCGCAGCACCCCCAGGCAGCCAAGCTGGACAGACCACTACCATACCACCGGGAGGGAATGCACCACTGCCACCACCACCACCTTTCCCTCAGCAGTTTCCCCCACAGTCGGGACCTCAGATGACTCCACCACAGACTGATGGGAGCCCTACTACTCAGTTTATGTATACCATGATGCTGGCTCAGTGGCAGCAGACTGAGCTGATGAGACAGACGATGACGACAGCTATGGCTAGACCTCCACCACCACCTCCAGCACCAGTACCAGCACCGGCTCTGCATCCCTATGAAGGCTCTATCAAAAATTTCACAGATATGAACCCCAAGACCTTTAGAGGGACGGAGAAGCCATTAGAGGTGTCACAGTGGCTTATTAGTACCGAGAAGCTACTGAAGACATCCCAGTTGCCAGCTCGAGATTGGATGACAGCAGTGGACCTACTGTTAGAAGATAATGCTCACCACTGGTAGAAAGCAAAAGAGAGACGATTAGGCACTGGGATCACCTGGAAGCAGTTCTATGATACATTTTATGAGAGATTCTTCCCTATTCATGTTCGAGATGGTCTCTATGACCAGTTCCTTCATCTGAAGCAAGAGAATATGACAGTTGATGAGTATGACTCGGAATTCAATCGCCTGAGTCGATTTGGTGTGGGATTGATTCCGACAGAGTTAGAGAAGGCAAGGAGATTTCACCAGGGGCTTGCACCAGAGCTCAAGTCATATACGACTACCCAGTCTCGAGTCTCCCATTCAGCTGTCTTGGAAGAAGCTCGTGCCCAGGAAATTCTTCGCAAGGAACAGCAGCAGACATCGAGGCGCCAACCCCAGCAATTATACCAGCCCGAGCCACTCAGAGTGGACCTATTAGGAGGGCCACCGGACAGTTCCAGCAGTGGTCCTCACCTTATCAGAAGCCTATTTTCCATTACTGCAGAAAATAAGGACATATCCAGAACGACTGCAGGACTCGCCTCGGATTATGCTTGAGATGTGGATCCAATCAGCACATGCTCAAGGATTGTCCGGAGCAACATGCAATGGTACAAGCTCGGCAGAACCCGAGGCCCACAGCCCCAGCTCTTCCAGCACCACGGCCTGTAGCAGGAGCACCTCGTCCACCATTGCCTCCCCAAGGCATACAGTACAACAAGGCCAGAGCTCAGGGCCCGGGACAGAATTATGGACAGGCATTCTCACTTGCTGTTGAGGATATAGAGACAGAGATGTAAGTTATAGCAGGTATGGTTCTAGTTGCATCTTTTCCTGCTATTACATTATTTTATACTGGAGCCACACATTCATTTATAGCCACTAGTTTTGCCACTAGGCACAACATTCCCATCACACCCTTAGCTAAGAATGTTAAAATCCTCACTAGAGGAGGAGTTGTACCTGTTAGTGGTATTTGTAGACTTTGTCCTGTAGTCATAAATGGTAGAGAGATGATGGTACGACTTCTTGTATTCCCTATACCGATATTTGATGTGGTTCTTGGAATGGACTGGTTGAGCCAGCATTTCGCTCTCATCGACTGCCATAGGAGCAGTATTATCTTTAGACCACCGAATGCGACAGAGTTTGAGTTCACCAAAGAAGACGGAGATAGTTTTGATGCACCCACATTGGGAACTCATATGATGATGCATGACACCCCTCAGCACCCTATCATCACCGAGTTCGAGGACGTATTCCCTGAGGAATTGCCAGGACTACCACCTGACCGAGATATTGAGTTTTCTATTGAGCTTATTCCCGGAGCCGAGCCTATTTCATCTCGAGTATATCGTCTGGCACCCGAGGAGTTAGTAGAGATGAAGACGCAGATTGATGACTTATTAGAGAAGGGATTTATTCGTGCCAGTGCGTCACCATGGGGAGTACCTATTTTTTTTGTGCCTAAGAAAGACGGGACAGTGCACATGTGCATTGACAACAGAGCATTAAATGCAGTGACAGTGAAGAACAAGTATCCATTTTCGCGTATAGACGATCTATTCGATCAACTAAGTGGAGCAAAAGTATTCTCCAAGATTGACTTATGATAAGGCTATCACCAATTGAAGGTTCGGAAGGAAGATATTACCAAGACGGCCTTTCGATCGAGGTATGGTGTCACGACCCGCACCCTAGAGTAAGGGCACGAGACGTGGGTACGTCCAGCCTACGCCGCAGTATCGGCGGTAGAACGCTGTCCTAGGTCAAACATCTAACAATATAAAGGTACCTGTACAGTATATACTCTCCGAATGGAGGTGACATAGCAGATACAGTCTCAATCACAACTAAGGTAGAGCAAGATAAAAGATAGGTAAAACATGAAATCCAAAAGAGATACAGCAGATAGAAGTCTAAGTGTCTAAGATACACAAACCCAGAAAACATCTCAAAGCTCAATACAGTAATCCATAGAATAAATACAACTCAATACAACTGAAATAACTAACTATACAATCTCTACTGTGTCTCCTCTAGGCTAGCAGGCAACCTCCAGGCTATCTGTAGAATTTATCAACAGGTCTAGTCAGGACAGGAACGAGCACAATCTCATCTAGAAAACCCAAGTAAATGACAGAGAACTATAAAGCAGTTATAGACAGTTTTATTGATAAATATGGCAGTTTATATACAGGTGGTGGTATGGAGAACAGATAAGATACAAGGAAAGTAAGTAACTAAAACAAGAGAAGAATGATGGCAATGAAGACTGTAAAATAAATCTAGCTGAACTAAAGTAAGAAAATGAGTCTAGGCAGTAAATGTAAAACAAGTGTAAACTACTATAAATCCAGTACGAGATGAATCTAATACAAGATGAATCCAGTACCAGATGATTCTAGGTAGTGATCAAGAATCCAGGTGAGTCCAGCTAATCTAATAGTGTGTTTTAAAATACCGAGATCGACATGTAAACGACTGTGGGTAATCAGGCACATCCCTCACTGATCAGACGAGAGATGGCTACGCTTCCAGTAGATTCCAGTTGAAGATTCCAGATTTGGGGTATGTCTACATGTCTTACTCAATATTTCTCCGTCCCACAATATAAATGAATCCAGAATTCGACACGAGAATCGAGATGAGTCCAGCCAAAATATGATGATTCTAGAAATAGATTCCGGAATGATTCCAGTGATTCCAGTAATAGAGGCCAGATAATATGGTGAGTGTGTCGCACACATGAATCCAGAAATGTTCGTACGTGTGGTAACAGAGAATCACATAAAACTAAATAGAACTGAAGTACAGTAACTGGCAAATAAATAAGAGAACTATCAGAGAATGTACTCGCCTGATGTCTGAATGTCCAAAGTAAATATACTGTCCGATGAGAGGTGTCTGGCTCCTAATCAGAATAGCACAAGTCACAACAAGTCCAAAATGACAATATGAAGTTCTACTATGCATTCTACACGATTCTAGGTCAATCTAAACAAAAGTCAACTCTTGTTCAACTTGGTTAGCCCTGAAAGTTAAACCTAGGTCAACTATGGTCAAACTAGGTCTAACAAGTCTAAATTAGGTCAAACAAGTTATTCTAGGTCTAAACAAACTAAGTATATGCAAATCAAGTATCCAAGATAGCTACTAACTCATAGCCTAAGTCACTTGCTAAACCAAGCACAAAACTAAACCATAAGCTAACAAGGCACACAAACTTAGTCATATAATGTATATATATTATTCACATTCACATATTCATATACATAGATATATAGGAAAGCTATATATATATATATATATATATATATATATATATATATATATAGAAAGAGAGGTAAAAGAGTGTGTGTTTGGCATGTGTGAAAGGATGTGTTAATGTTCTAAAATTTAGTGATAGGTAGGTGTATGTGACATGGGATACATGATGTCAAAGGGTGTATGAATGAATGTGTGTAAAAGGTTATAGGTTAACTCAGTTTATAGAAATGCATACATACATACATACATACTTACCTTGTATACATGTATACATACATATCATGCATATTACATTTACATGATACATACATGTATACTTATATTATATTATACTTACATTCATGCATATTAGATACTTGTATTTATATTAACATATTGCAAACATTCATTTCATTCATGCATCTATGCATTACCTACATGTTTTATACATATGCATACATTGTATATTCTTATCATTTCATACATTAAAATAGAGACATACAAACATACACACATCATATATTTTATACCTTTCATTACCTTACATTCATGTTATATATTATCATTCATTCCTTTCATATATTACATTCTATATTACCTATATACATGTATTTCCTCCATGCATTCATGCTTGCATAATATACTCTACATTACCATACATGTTATCATTATATATTGTATTACAATATTTATACATTATGCATTCATATATATCATTACATATATATATCTTGTATTCATATCTAGCATTCATTATATACTTTCATGCATATATTGTATATCATTCTTTCATTCATGCATTGCTTATATGCATTATATTAATAGCATTCCTACATGTTTGCATTCAACCATATATATAAATTAATATAAAGAGAATATATATCATATATATATCATTTTATTCATCTAACATATATATCATGCATTACATACTCTATATTCATTTAATATCCATACTACATAGGCCCATAGGTTACACAAATGTATATTGTATAGTCACTCTTCTACTTAAAACCAATACTGTACCAATTGGGCATTCAACTAATTCTAGGATTAAAGTATGTTGTAGCTCTTCGTGTTAGCTTTTCGAAACTTTAAACGGATCGCACTTTCGTGTCCGGAAGCTCCCGGAATCGCGAAAATACCGAAACACGTCCGTCTTTCGTACAGCTGACAGTCAAATAATTCTACGGAATGTTATCGAAAGAATTTGGCTTATTAAAATATATATTTGTAAAGCTAACTTCGATACACTTCTTTTAAAAAAATGGAAGGTTAATTGGAGTTATGAGCTAAAAGTTATGGCATTTCTAAGTTGCTCTAGCTACTAAAAACGTGGATAAAAATTATGACGAATTTAGGTAGTTTGAGACAAAAGAAACACAAGTATATAACATAATATATCAAGAAGTCACTCTCTACACTAATATATATATATATATATATATATATATATATATATATATATATATATATATATATATATATATATATATATTTTATATATATATATATATATATATATATATATATATATATATATATATATATATATATATATATATATATGAGACACTATAGAACACATATCCAATAAAAAAATATGAGATTAAACATGTAATAATTCATTCATACATAACAACAACACATTGTGTGTCCAAATTTGGGGTTTTCCCACATGGACACAACCACAACACAAAGGACACTCCTATGACCTCCAAATGGACACGAAATGGACACAAATGGAGATACAACCATGAGGGTCATTCCTATGGGTTCAAAATAGACCATATGCATGAGGAAATAAAAAGAAGAAAGGATTTATACCTCCCGGTAGATCGAATCGAAGAAAAGCCTTCCCGGAGCGACACCGACACGTAGAGATTCCAAAAGGACACGAACGAGCTCCGAATCCTCCCAAACTTGGGTAGCTTCCTCCTTGGCTAGAATGGAGAAGGAAAAAAGAAGATTTGGTGGCGAAATGGAAGGATTTGGTGGAGAAATTGCTCGGAATTTCTCTCTAGAAATTTGGGGAAGAACAAGAGAGAGTGTGTGGATGAGAATAATGAAATGAACTTGAGCCTATCCTCTCTCAAAGTGGCTGGCCATATGGGGCTATTTGTCCTATTATGGTAAGGTCCAAAATGCCCCCACTAACCTATTCTATTTGTATTAGGAAATGGCTAATTGGTTGGGGCTAAATTAGTCATTCTAAAGTCTCTAATCACACTAACCTTATCCATAATAATTAGTCTAACCTCTAACTAAAATATTTCTATCATGTGGGCCATGGCTAACTAATGTGTGGGTCCACTAAAGTCAACACTACCCCCGGGTTCCCGTTTCAAGTCGGATTGAGCTGAAATTCGAACCCAACTCAAATAATCCCCAAACAATATCATAAATAATAAAATAAATTTCAAAAATATTTCAAAAATACAAAATAACAAAAATACCCCTATTCCTGAAAACTTGGGGTGACAAATTCCTCGAAATTAAAACCAAATAATAGTAAAATGTCAAAATCACAAGTCATAATTTTAAATAGTTTAAAAATGATTAAAAATCACCAAAAATCGTAATATGAAATAATAATCAATAAATAATAATTATAATTATAAAATTTCAAAATTACCCTCATCTGGAAAATTGGGTGTTACAATCCTACCCACCTTATAAAAATTTCGTCCTCGAAATTAAGATGATCGCACCCCCTTCTAGGTCAAACATAGTCAAGGGTCAATCACTAGTCAATTTCTCAACATCCAAGTACTTGGTCATCAACTGGTCAACTTCTTAGGATTTTACCTATGCTAGCTATCTAGGTGTTGGCAACTAGAATTTATCAAAAGAGAAACTCTATAATAGACTAGCTCTTAACTTTCCAATCCTATCAAGTCACCTATAACTAAATACGTACAAGCTAAGCACATGAATACCAAATACCACATATATATATGCTCAAGAACAACAACCCATCACATATATCCTAAGTATATCATCTATATATATATACATGACTAATCAACCAAGGGTTAAGGCAGACTAAACTTATAAGGGTCTGAAACAATGCTTAGAACTAGGCTAAGGATGAATGGTCTGAATCAAGGGGACATGGTATCTAGTGAAGGGTCTGCACACTGCCTATAAAGATGATCAACACAAAGGAACTCAACACGAAGAGAACTTAGTTAAAATGGAAAAATGAACCAAGTATAGGCTAAACAACATGTTTATAACCCTATACAACAATGGCCTATAGATACCAACTAACCTATATCCCATATGCCAATATCATCTGCAATCTATCTATGCAAATAGACCTCTCGGTCTTAGGTGAAACAACAACTATACTCAAAGGCAGGCTCTGGTCATGGGTGCCTCACTGGAAAATGTAAGGGAAAGTAGTAATAATCATCAAGGCTGTAAGGCATACTAACATCCTATGTGTAACTGGTTGGTATTATAGATAACAGGAGAATTATCTGCAATGGGTTACTATTCTAACACCAATGCTAACTATCACCTCTAGGGTACAAACACTCTACAAGTCATCATACCATTATACTATGAAGGAACTACCTATGAATAAGATCTACAAAACTAAATATCCCTACTCCTAAGTCATTTATAACAATCAAAAGGGTATGATGTTTAAACCTTCTTAAGATACAATCTGTTAGTCATATGCGTCTGTCCAAAATCATGTTGTCCAGAGTCTTCATCATGCTAGTGAGCAAGGCTACGATAATCACATAGTCCTTGACTAAGCTACGTACCTCTAGGTTCATGGTATTTAAAATTTTCGTACTGTCGCATGCGACGGCGAAAACCTTAAATTCCCATACCCGAGAATACATCCAAAATCTGACATCATGTCCTCACTATGCCAACTAACACGACTATCGAGAATTCTAGATTCCATGATTTAGGCGACCTAGCCCATATGATTTTCTGAGAAGAAAAACATACACAACAAAAGAGTAACATGACAAAATTAATCAATCAACAAGGAACATATGGAATCAGATTTCAAGGTAATTATAAAAGACAATTGCGGAAATGAAATTGAGAAGAAGGGAACTTGCAGCAAGATCTCCAACGGTCTGTGCATCCTCGACTATCCTGACGATAGCTCGTCCTGGTGGTTTCCTCCAGCCTGATGCTGATACTGCACAAATCTCTGATGCTGATGCTGCATGAATCGCTGCTGCTAAGAGAAACCGAAAATAAAGGAAAAAGTCTCTGTACAGACGGAGGTGCACCTCCAATGTAGCAGAAATGCCAACCTGAGTCGGCACAACAGAAGCTGCGGTCTCGAGGCCCTGATAAACCGGACGAGAGGTGGCCAGCCTCTCGATAGTATCCCCCGAACCGAAGCGATGAAATCGTGTCTTCATAACCATCATGAAGACAAATCAAAACAAGAAGCAATTTCTGAGAATGAAGCGAAAATTCAAAGGAGAACAGCTTATATTCAAGGGAAGTCAATAAGCAACAATTTTAGACAAAAGGAATCGGATTAAGAGTTTTTCCTAATGTGATTGAGTACCTCCAAAAATATCCTAATCCTACTACAGGCTGTAGTGATACTCTAGTTCGAATACCACTACATAAACTCGACCTGCATGGGCCACCACTAAAAATGTGTCATGACCCGCACCCTAGAGTAAGGGCACGAGACGTGGGTACGTCCAGCCTACGCCGCAGTGTCGGCGGTAGAACATTGTCCTAGGTCAAACATCTAACAATATAAAGGTACCTGTACAGTATATACTCTCCGAATGGAGTTGACATAGCAGATACAGTCTCAATCACAACTAAGGTAGAGCAAGATAAAAGACAGGTAAAATATGAAATCCAAAAGAGATACAGCAGATAGAAGTCTAAGTGTTTAAGATACACAAACCCAGAAAACATCTCAAAGCTCAATACAGTAATCCATAGAATAAATACAACTCAATACAACTAAAATAACTAACTATACAACCTCGACTGTGTCTCCTCTAGGCTAGCAGACAACCTCCAGGCTATCTGTAAAATTTATCAACAGGTCCAGTCAGGACAGAAACGAGCACAATCTCATCTAGAAAATCCAAGTAAATGACAGAGAACTATAAAGCAGTTATAGAAAGTTTTATTGATGAATATGGCAGTTTATATACAAGTGGTGGTATGGAGAACAGATAAGATACAAGGAAAGTAAGTAACTAAAATAAGAGAAGAATGATGGTAATGAAGACTGTAAAATAAATCTAGCTGAACTAAAGTAACAAAATGAGTCCAGGCAGTAAATGTAAAACAAGTGTAAACTACTATAAATCCAGTACGAGATGAATCTAATACAAGATGAATCCAGTACCAGATGATTCTATGTAGCGATCAAGAATCCAGGTGAGTCCAGCTAATCTAATAGTATGTTTTAAAATACCGAGATCGACATATAAACGGCTGTGGGTAATCAGGTACATCCCTCACTGATTAGGCGAGAGATGGCTATGCTTCCAGTAGATTCCAGTTGGAGATTCCAGATTTGGGATATGTCTACATATCTTACTCAATATTACCCCATCCCGTAATACAAATGAATCCAGAATTCGACACGAGAATCGAGATGAGTCCAGCCAAAATATGATAATTCTAGAAATAGATTCCGGAATGATTCCAGTGATTCCAGAAATAGAGGACAGATAATATGGTGAGTGTGTCGCATACATGAATCTAGAATTGTTCATACGTGAGGTAACAGAGAATCACATAAAACTAAACAGAACTGAAGTACAGTAACTGGCAAATAAATGAGAGAACTATCAGAGAATGTACTCGTCTGATGTCTGAATGTCCAAAGTAAATATACTGTCCGATGAGAGGTGTCTGGCTCCTAATCAGAACAGCACAAGTTACAACAAGTCCAAAATGACAACATGAAGTTCTACTATGCATTCTACACGATTCTAGGTCAATCTAAACCAAAGTCAACTCTTGTTCAACTTGGTCAACCCTGAAAGTCAAACCTAGGTCAACTATGGTCAAACTAGGTCTAACAAGTCAAAATTAGGTCAAACAAGTTATTCTAGGTCTAAACAAACTAAGCATATGCAAATCAAGTATCCAAGATAGCTACTAACTCATAGCCTAAGTCACTTGCTAAACCACGCACAAAACTAAACCATAAGCTAACAAGGCACACAAACTTAGTCATATAATGTATATATATTATTCACATTCACATATTCATATACATATATATATATGGGAAAGCTATACATATATAGGCATATATATATATATATATATATATATATATATATATATATATATATATATATATATATATATATATATTTTATATATATATATATATATATATATATATATATATATATATATATATATAAAATATATATATATATATATATATATATATATATATAGAAAGAGAGGTAAAAGAGTGTGTGTGTTTGGCATGTGTGAAAGGATGTGTTAATGTTCTAAAATTTAGTGATAGGTAGGTGTATGTGACATGGGATACATGATGTCAAAGGATGTATGAATGAATGTGTGTAAAAGGTTATAGGTTAACTCAGTTTATAGAAATGCATACATACATACATACTTACCTTGTACACATGTATACATACATATCATGTATATTACATTTACATGATACATACATGTATACTTGTATTATATTATACTTACATTCATGCATATTAGATACTTATATTTATATTAACATATTGCAAACATTCATTTCATTCATGCATCTATGCATTACCTACATGTTTTATACTTATGCATACATTGTATATTCATATCATTTCATACATTAACATAGAGACATACAAACATACACACATCATATATTTTATACCTTTCATTACCTTACATATCATATTATATATTATCATTCATTCCTTTTATATATTACATTCTATATTACCTATATACATGTATTTTCTCCATGCATTCATGCTTGCATCATATACTCTACATTACCATACATGTTATCATTATATATTGTATTACAATATTTATACATTATGCATTCATATCTATCATTACATATATATATATCTTGTATTCATATCCAGCATTCATTATATACTTTCATGCATATATTGTATATCATTCTTTCATTCATGCATTGCTTATATGCATTATATTAATAGCATTCCTACATGCTTGCATTCAACCATATATATAAATTAATGTAAAGAGAATATATATCATATATATATATCATTTTATACATCTAACATATATATCATGCATTACATACTCTATATTCATTTAATATCCATACTATATAGGCTCATAGGTTACACAAAATGTATATATTGTATAGTCACTCTTCTACTTAAAACCAATATTGTACCAATTGGGCATTTAACTAATTCTAGGATTAAATTATGTTTTAGCTCTTCGTGTTAGCTTTTCGAAACTTTAAACGGATCGCACTTTCGTGTCCGGAAGCTCCCGGAATCGCAAAAATACTGAAATACGTCCGTCTTTCGTACAGCTGACACTCAAATAATTCTACAGAATGTTATAGAAAGAATTTGGCTTATTAAAATATATATTTGTAAAGCTAACTTCGATACCCTTTTTTTAAAAAAATGGAAGGTTAATTGGAGTTATGAGCTAAAAGTTATGGCATTTCTAAGTTGCTCTAGCTACTAAAAATGTGGATAAAAATTATGACGAATTTAGGTAGTTTGAGACAAAAGAAACACAAGTATATAACATAATATATCAAGAAGTCACTCTCTACACTAATATATATATATATGAGACACTATAGAACACATCTCCAATACAAAAATATGAGATTAAACATGTAATAATTCATTCATACATAACAACAATACATAGTGTGTCCAAATTTGGGGTTTTCCCACATGGACACAACCACAACACAAAGGACACTCCTATGACCTCCAAATAGACACGAAATGGACACAAATGGAGATACAACCATGAGGGTCATTCCTATGGGTTCAAAATAGACCATATGCATGAGAAAATAAAAAAGAGAAGGAATTTATAGCTCCCGGTAGATCGAATCGAAGAAAAGCCTTTCCGGAGCGACACCGACACGTAGAGATTCCAAAAGGACACGAACGAGCTCCGAATCCTCCCAAACATGGGTAGCTTCCTCCTTGGCTAGAATGGAGAAGGAAAGAAGAAGATTTGGTGGCAAAATGGAAGGATTTGGTGGAGAAATTGCTAGGAATTGCTCTCTAGAAATTTAGGGAAGAACAAGAGAGAGAGAGAGAGAGTGTGGATGAGAATAATGAAATGAACTTGAGCCTATCCTCTCCCAAAGTGGCTAGCCATATGGGGCTATTTGTCCTATTATGGTAAGGTCCAAAATGCCCCTACTAACCTATTCTATTAGTATTAGGAAAGGGCTAATTGGTTGGGACTAAATTAGTCATTCTAAAGTCTCTAATCATACTAACCTTATCCATAATAATTAGTCTAACCTCTAACTAAAATATTTTTATCATATGGGCCATGGCTAACTAATGTGTGGGTCCACTAAAGTCAACACTACCTCTAGGTCCCCGTTTCAAGTCGGATTGAGCTGAAATTCGAACCCAACTCAAATAATCCCAAAGCAATATCATAAATAATAAAATAAATTTTAAAAATATTTCAAAAATATTTCAAAAATACAAAATAACAAAATACCCCTGTTCCTGAAAACTGGGGGGTGACAAATTCTTCGAAATTAGAACCAAACAATAGTAAAATGTCAAAATCACAAGTCATAATTTTAAATAGTTTAAAAATGATTAAAAATCACCAAAAATCATAATATGAAATAATAATCAATAAATAATAATTATAATTATAAAATTTTAAAATTACCCTCATCTGGAAAACTAGGTGTTATATATGGACACTACGAGTTCTTGGTCATGCCTTTCGGTTTGACCAATGCTCCCGCAGTTTTCATGAATTTAATGAACAAGATCTTTCACCACTACTTGGACAAATTTGTAGTACTCTTTATAGACGATATCTTGATTTACTCCAAGAGTCAAGAGGAGCACGAACAACATCTACGAATAGTTTTGGGAACATTGAGGAATGAACGACTCTTTGCGAAGCTTAGCAAGTGTGATTTCTTTCTCAATGAGGTATCATTCCTTGGTCACATTGTTACGGGCGATGGTATATCAGTAGAACCAGAGAAGATCACGGCAGTCAAATCATGGCCCGCTCCCACATCAGCTTCTGAAGTGAGAAGTTTTCTCGGACTTGCGGGTTACTACCGACGGTTCGTAGAAGATTTCACTCGAATAGCGAGGCCTATGACTCGATTGACTTGCAAGGATCAGGAGTTTGTATGGACAGATGAGTGTCAAGCCGCTTTTGACGAGTTGAAGAAGCGATTGACCACAGCACCGATCTTGACACTACCATCGGGCCCAGGAGGATTTGTGATCTACAGCGACGCAACCGGAAAGGGATTAGGATGTGTATTGATGCAGCACGGTCGTGTAGTAGCTTATGCATCGCGATAGTTGAAAGTGCATGAGAAGAATTATTCGACCCACGATCTAGAGCTCGCAGTAGTTATCTTTGCTTTGAAGCTATGGAGACACTACTTGTACAGCGAGAAGGTTGATATCTACACTGATCATAAGAGCCTCAAGTACGTGTTCACACAAAAAGAGTTGAATATGCGACAACGACGTTGGTTGGAGTTGATGAAGGATTATGAGATCGAGCTTCATTATCATCCGGGCAAGGCTAATGTCGTGGCAAATGCATTAAGCCGTAAGCCCATAGCACACTTTTTGACCACACAGAAGGAATTGATTAGAGACTTGGAGCAGCTTGGTATTGAGGTAATATTGCCTGGAGCAGACGGCGTATTAGCCAACCTCCAGGTGCGATCATCATTGGTAGAGCGCATCAAGGCAGCATTGCCTAATGATGCTAGATTTCGATGACGGAAAGAGAGGACTGAAGTAGAAGAGCATATAGGTTTGAGGATCCACACCGATGGAACATTGCGATGTGGTGATCGCATTTATGTTCCCAATGGAGAGCTACGGCAGGGGCTGATGGCAGAGGCTCACAGTTCGACTTACTCTATTCATCCCGAAGGGACCAAGATGTATCGTGACTTACGACAGTATTATTGGTGGCATGGAATAAAGCGGGAGATAACTCGTTTCGTTGCCAAGTGCTTGGTATGTCAACAAGTTAAGGCAGAACACCAGAGGACGGCCGGATTATTGCAGCCGCTACCCATTCCCGAGTGGAAGTGGGAGCACATTACTATGGATTTCGTCACGGGTTTTCCTCGGAGTCCTAGGGGACGGGACGCAATGTGGGTGATTGTTGGTAGACTTACGAAGGCAGCCCATTTCTTACCTTTTAGAGTGGGCCAGTCGACAAAGGTATTGGCAGAGATGTATATGGAGCAGATTGTGAGATTGTATGGTGTGCCTGTTAGTATTGTGTCGGACCGTGACTCGAGATTTACTTCGTATTTTTGGAGGAGCATGCAAGAGAGTTTGGGCACTCGATTGAACACTACACCAAAATGGTCATTTTGGAACACCAAACAATTTTCAATTCGTAACACTTATTGTTTGTACCTAGTCATTGTAACGGAATAAAAGTGTTCCAGAACAGAAAAGCGTTCCTAATATTATTTATTTTAATATTTAAATTTTTATTATAATTTAGGAACACTTTTATAATATACCAAATAGGTTCCAAATTTGGAATGCACACATGTGCATCTCACGTGATTACTAAGCAAAGTGTTCCAACAGCCAACATTACTCTTTCCTTTCCCTCTCGCAACCAAAAGAAATCCTTTATTTCCCCCATAAAACAAACCCTCCCTCCCATCTTCCCATAACAAACCCTAGTTCCCGCGGACTTTGCAGGAGTTCCCGCGACTTAGCAGGAGATCGACCTAGCCTTCCCGGTGATGATATCGACTTAGCATGAGTATTCGCCGACTTAGATTGAGTTTTGAATGGGTTTGTAAGAAAAAATGGTTTACTTTTTCTTTGAATTTGTCCTAATTGCATCAGATTATATGCTTCCTTCGATTATTGATGCCATTGGGATACTTAATTTCTATCTTGGTTGAAAAAGGTTTGGGTTTTGAATGAGTTTCATAGGAAAAAAATGGGTTTTTATTCGTAGACATAGGAAGCGTGCAGTTTTGAATAGTGGTTTTCTCCTAATTTGGACATTTTTCTTTGGAAGGTTAATTTTTTCAAATCCATGGAGAAGAAGATTGGGTTTTCCCCCCTCCATGGAAAGCATTTAGTTCTGAACAGTGATTTTCTTCTAATCTGTTTGGATTATATTCTTTGAAGTTTTAGGGGTTTTGAATGGGTTTCAGCAGAAACAATTGCTTTTTTCTTTGATTTGGCAAGATTTTTTCATTATATCCTTCTTTTTGGGAAAAAAAATTGTGGTTTCCAATGAGCTTTTATGGAAAAGAATGGTTTTTTTCCTTTTGCCTTCGAAATTATGCAGTTTTGAACAACGTTTTTTCTCTTAATTTTCACGGGATTATGTCCTTTCTATTTTTCTTTGATTTGTGTAGTTAATTTTGTTTCTTTCAATGATTAGGTTTTTGGATGGGTTTCTACGAAAATGTTTTTTTTTCCTTTTACGTTGGCAAGTATGTAGTTCTGAACTGGTATTTTTTTCTTCTAATTTGCATTGAATTATACCATTCCTCAGGTTTTTGCTTCAAGTTGGGTGGTTAGTTTTGTTTTCTTTGAAAAATTATGATTTTGAATGAACTTGTATGGAAAAGATTGGTTGTTTCTTGAATTTGGCAAGTATGTAGTTCTGAATGTGATTTTGCAATTCGTCATCTACAAAAGGAGAAGAACGCGATCCTTTTCACTTATCCTCCCGCGGTGAGATTCTTTGGTTTACTTTGTGATTAATCCATCAATTGTGGAACTTTGTGATTAGTCTTTGAAATTTGGCTCATCATTTTGTAGGATTTTAAGATTTATGTTTCCTTAAGAACAAACATACGTTTAGAACATGTATTGGGTATGGAACTGACAGTCAAAAGTACGCTAGGAAACACCAAAAATGGTGTCGGTGTCACTGTGTCTATTTTGCTCACGTTGAAGTGATATGGGCTACTGGCCTCACATCCATGGTATGCAATTTTGCCCCTCTATGTATGGTTTTTTAGCCATTTATGCTTATGTCTCCAGCTTGGGAAACCTTTATCTTTATATAGTGTTGATATTTACTTTAATAACTTTTGTAACTTTGTGACACTTTTGGTATAAATGTTGCTCTGTCAGTAGTTAGTTTAAGCTCGAAGACAGGATTATCCATCAACTGAGAAGTAGCCTCCTCACTCCTTCGTACGCCTTCACATTAAGTATGCGACCATTAAGAGTGTCCTTAGAAAGAAATTTGAAAGATTTTCCTAGATATTGCTTTTCGCTGTAGTTTACACTCACATTAACTGATACCTATGTTGCCGAGCACAAATACAACACAACATGGTAGGGAGATGGGGACAAGGACACGCTAGATTTTGGCGTATCCTACTGTAGTTTCCAATCTACTTTGTGTCCGACATGATGTGACATGGACACGGTGCTTATTTTTGGAATGTCCATGCTTCCTAGACTCGAACACAGTTGTATACGTCCATCTAAAAAAGAGATAATAATAAATAGTGCATATATGTCCCTTATCCTCTGGGTATGAGCAAACTTTTCAACCTTAAATGCCTTCAAACTTTGTTTACTTTGTAGCCTTCTTTTTATTATATATGCATAGCCTTCTCAGTTAGGCATATGTAGTTCTGACTCTTCTGAGGCTTAGACTACCCAGTCTCTGTTACAGGCTTGCTTATATAACTTTATGCTATACTGGTACCTCTAGTGAATATTTGCATGTAGATGGATTCTCCATAAGTATATTAACTACTATTTGACCATTTTGAAAATAATTCAGGTTCATCAGTTTGAAAAATTTGGATTAGATAGGCTCGAGAGCTATTTCAACTGGGACACGGGATTAGAAGGTACGATGAATCTGGTCACCTTGGTACAGCATGATGGAAGATGTTTTGGCAAATGATGAAGGAAAACAGGGTGGAAGTTGAGTTTTACTTTATCGTTTCCATAATAGAAAACTATTTTTCCTAATAACAGTGGGTTCATGCGTATCATTGCTGGAACTGTAGTGTATTCTTTTCTATGGATTCATATAAACTTTTGACCATCAACTGTTTTCATATTTGTTGTTCATGTGTTCTACATTTGTTTTTCCTGCAATGCTTTGTAACTGCCTTCTCTGAGACAGTCAGTGGTCACTAGTTTCGTATGCTTGTATGTATTGGCTGTCTGGGTTCTGGGTTGTGAGCTATTAAGAAATATTTGACAAAATTTCTTGTTTATTTGAAGTATTATTGAACTTTTTTTGTTTTCTAAGTTGCAACTAGTTAATCAGTTTGATGTGAGTGCCATAAATTGCATATTTTGGGAGCATGGAGCTAATGCACACATAAGTGACATCTGCAAACACAAATTTGAGCATTCATAGCTAAGGGTGCCCTTCGCTCCATCTCAATGCACTCAACTTGAATGCTAGGCTTTGATCTACACATATATATTGATGCAAACATCCCCATCCCATCAAGTCTTCTCATTCTAATGAGAAGAATAACTAGTACGTCTGCCCTCTCTCCTGTTTTATGTGGATTTTTTTTCCTGATACACCACATGCTAGAACTCCTTCCTTCCACCAGTTACTAACTAAGAGATTTGGCATTGTTATATAGATTAGTTTTGTTGGCATTGTTTCTTGAATTTGCCTCATTACTTTAAACAATATCTATCTCATTTTTAGTATTACTTGTATCAAATAAAAAGTCACTTTGGTTATGAGAGGTTAGTGTTTGGGTTTCAAAGGAAGAAGAAGACAAGGAAGCATAGAGGAAATAATGAAGAAAGGAGGAAGTTTTGGGTAAGTGTTACTTTCTGACTTTGAGGTTAGCTATTGGCTTCAAGTTATGATTAGGGTTTGGGAGGGAAGATAACAAATATATAAGGCGAGGAAAAAATAGTTAACTCTTAAGAGCCGAGTTTGAAGGGAAGAAGAGGGAAAATTAGTTAAAAGTGTCAAGTATGAAATGTGAGTCAAGTGACAAATACTCATTTTCCATTTATCAGGAGTGACAAATACTCATTTTCCATTATTACTTTGTCTTATTTTACTGTGTTATGCTTGATATTTTTTAATACACTATACTGACTACTAGTACCAGGTACAATTTGGTTAATATTTCATGGTACTAGTATCTCCATCAACTATGATCCTTACGTTTCGGCTAGTCGTATTGTCTATATTGTCAACAAATTAAAACCCATCACAATTGGAAACCACCAACAAATTAAAAACCATCAACGTATTAACTGATACTGAGGTCAGGTACTACTATATTTTATTCAGAACTTAAAGTCATGCATGTTCTCTTGATATATGGATCAACTTTCCTTTCAGACTATTGGCCAAGCATATGAAGATATACCGACCCACAGCCAGCATTTGCCTCAACAAGTTGCTGATAGAGATGACTATAACATTAAGGTCTTGAACCAAACAACACCTTAGGGTTATCAGGTCAGATATGATCCGAGTAGCGTTGGAACCAAACTAGAAATCTGGCGCTCCAGTTGCAGGTTTTTTACCAGAGCCTTTTGGCAATAATCATCCGGTTGTGGATCATCTACACTACAACCGAGGGTCCAAGATGACGCTACCCGATTATAAATTTTAGACGACCGCAATGGGGTCAAAGCATCTCATACAACCTCACCTGTAAAGGAAGATGGTAACCATCTTTCAAGTTTCTACATCTATATATACATGTTTGGGTCCTGGTCAAGGTCCGTAGGATTTACATGAACACAAAAATATATCCATTTTTATTTTTTGGACCTTTCCTTTAAATTCTCGAATGATGAAGCTCAAGTGGCGATAAGGCTACCATCCCAACAAAAATGGCGAGCAAATTCAAACAAGACATAAACCTTCCTAACGTCAAAGAAAATTACAGTAGAACCGTTGCTAAGTACCAGAACAAGATAGTGACCAAGTTACAGAAAGAAAATTGCTAAGTTTAAAACCAAAAAAAGGCCGCACATGGGCCCACTGGATTCCTCCTCTTTCTCCCTCCCGCAAGGGAAGACTGCCACGTGGCGGCGGTTGTAAGCTCTTACAACCACTTTTTTGGTTGTAAGAGTAGGCATTGTCGTTACAGAAAGGGGCATAAAGGACTCGTGTAGGCTCAATACCAAGTATCAACACCCTTTGATCCATTAACATCATGCACAAACAAAATAAGAGGGCGCATTTATGCATCCAACTACTACTAAATCTGGTAGCAGTAGAATGGCATTTACACTTCAATTTAAAGGGGAAAAATCCTTCTGACTCCAGAAAATTTAGGCACTATACAATCCTTCTATTTTGATGCTCGTATAAGATCAGTTCATTTTGAAACTCAGTGTTACAAGGCATTTAAGCATATTTTGATGCTCATATAAGATCAGTTCATTTGGCCTCATTTGGAAGATTTTGTTGATATAGATTTCCTAATAGTTATGTGATGATCAAAGTTTCCTTTTGATAGTGCTAGTTCTTTACTACCTCTATCAGCTACACTTAAAATTTTGTTGCATTGCCTGTCATACGAAGATTCCTTAATTATACCAAAAAAGTACATTGTCTTCTTACAGAAACTCTTTTGCATTTTTATGGAATTTTGCATATACTTAAAGTATTTTTCCCATCAGTTTCAACATACTTAGACCAATATTTGAAAGGAAATACGGAGATTCCTTAATTATACCAGCACCTAAAAATCTGATACCACAAGATTTGTGTAGAAGGTTTCAAATGCTTTTGGTGCTCTAAGATATCTAATATTAGTTTGATACCATAATATTTTATCTTGTTACTCAAATTTATTTGGCTTAAAGTCGATATGATGAACTTTCGAATTTATTGAGTCTGATACCAGTTGTAAATGTATTCCTATGACTTTATTGAGCATTTACTTCATTTGTTTTTATTTGCAGAGACCTGCAAGTCGGGACTGGAATAATACGGCTCATTTTGTACCTCTGGTAAGTCATTAAAAAGCATCCCTTTAGTATAGGAATGTATCACCCTACCTTACCCTTGACACAACCCAAATATCTACCTAATATTTATGCATGCCACCATGGGCATCCAGAAATTCCCATGACACGACACACCTCTCCCAATTTCTCACTGATAAACACATTTATCCCCTTCCCCAACACTTGATACCCCATATCGTACTTGCTGCTACCTGCAGCTCCTGCTAGTGCTGCTCATGACTAAAGAAAATTTCAGACCAACCTTAAGATCGCCACAAAACTGCTAAAAGCAGATGCTATCGCCACCAGTTTCAAGCTTCAAAAAAAGGGGCAGGAACTTAGTACTAATAAGGTTAAGTGAGCATAAAATAACTCACAAGCAAACCTAGCTACATTACATGAATATCTTAATAGTGTCATCGAAATCGAACACCTACCTTACAAATACCCATGCCGTAAAACATTTCATACACCTTCGACACTCAATGAGCAAGCAGACCTGTCTACTGGAGGATTTTCTATAGGATCGGAATCATGCACCTGCGACAGCTAAAATTAAGGTTCTAGTAGCTAATGAATCAGACTACTGTGACTGCAAAGTCGAACCTCAAGGTCACTCAACCCGGACTGGCCTTTTTGTCCTCCAAAGCTGTAAGTACCCCCTTCCATCCTTCAATTTTAGCCATCTTCTCCACATGCTCTGGCTTCATGTTTTGTTGTTCACCTTTTACCTAAGCCTCCACAAGTCGAATTTGTGGCATATTTCGGATTGAGTTGATCAAGATCCAAATGTATAATTCAGATATATCGAAAAGATTGTGTATATCAAAATCATATATGGTAGTATTATTTCCTTAGAAACATATAACCAGTCATGGCAAGGTCTATTCCCAGAAGTGTAAGCTCGGTGTTTATCCTCATCCACCAGTGAGCATTCTCCTATCCTCATTATTGTGAAGGAAACACATATAAAGATCACATACAAATAGTGTAACCATTGGCATCTAAATGAAGGGTATTCAGACACAGTTGAGTCCTCGTCTCCATGGAACAACTTGGTACATGGAAATGCCATGTTTGTGTTAGTCAAAAAACTTGGAAGGTGAAAGTTGCATTACAAAATTCGAAGAAGAGTCAGCCAGGCAAAACTTCAGGAACAATTGGAGAGAATCCAGGAGGGACTACAACATGACCCTTAAACATGGAACATGAAGCCCAATATAAGTTCTTGTACACAAAAATAAGGCCAGGTTGCTTAAACATGTTTGTCTGTCACAATAAGCAGTTAAGCACCCAAAAGTATTTCAAAATAGATTTGAGACTAAATAAAGTCAAGCTATGCATGTACATCTGCTAGTCTGCACATTGTATATAATATCAATATGAAGGTTGGTCTGATTACTTGGAAGAAAAAATTGTGTCTACAGGAAACAAGAGATGCTCATTAAGTTATTTTCTTATTATGTTATGTAAACCAATATTCATGGAGTAGGGTGAGGAGTTATCATGTTTATTATTGTGTGTTTTCTTTCATGACTTCCTTGGTAATAATATGGATTGATATTTGTGGTTGTCCATATTATGGATTCATATTTTACTGGATTCCTTGTGAAGAATACCAACTGTAAACATTAATTTGATGCATCTTTTCTTGACATACTAATTTCAACATGCAGTGTGCAGACTTTATGACTGCAAATTGCAGTGTGTTGATGTCCAATTGGGGTACTGCATTAGTAAGTGTTAGGTTGTGTGTGACATGTATGCATGTTCCAGTGTAGTAACAACAAGACATCAGTTAATTACAGTCTTAATGCTGCAGTCTAACTTTATATAACTCGTTTGGTTAAAGAGAATGGTGGTCCCTTTGCTTCTCAAGTGTCATACATGTCTATTTTTGCTTTTATTGCTCCAGGTGATCGAGTCATCAGATTGAAAAATGAATATTTTGGGAAGTTGAGACATTAGATTCAAACAAAAATTTTCTGGGAAGTCGATTCATTTACTACTTGGACAAAATATAGTGTTAAATTTTGATCATTTTCACTTGTTAATTTTGTTCTTGTAACAGTTTGGACTTCTAATGCATTTTTTGGTAATATAGTTGCCTGCAAACATGTCCAACTATTGGCTCTTTGGCTAAAGAGTGGATTTTTTTTCGAAAATGGGTAATAAGTCTACTATCGACTCTTTGGCCAACTATTGACCAACATGACCAACATGGTCAACTATTGACTCTTTGGCTTAAGTGGAAGTTTCTTAGTGAGGGAATTTCATAATATAAATAGTGGAAAGTTTCTTACGTTCTACATTCTGTAAGGAAACATGTGAGTATATGCAAATAGAAAGGACTAGTTTCTCTGTTGTCCCTACATTCAACAAAAGGTCAATATTCAAGATGTATGGTTTTAATTTCCTCTGTTTTTTCTTTCAATAGGTTGCAAATATGGTCTTGATTGATGCAAGTGTATGTGGACCCTTGAAATGACTTCAACTGAAGGTGAGTATTCGTTTATCATAAAAATACTTGCTTGAGATCGACAACCAAAATTTATAGCGGAGCAGGACAATCTACATAGAAGACCATTTGAGGAGGAGCCATGTTTGGATATTAGAGTTGTCTTATACCTTTTGTTGTTGATGTAGGCACACTGCCAAACAATATAATTTTTGTGTTCTTTCTACCTAGATTTTATTTATTCTTTATATTTTGTACTTTATATGCTTTTGACAACATTTTATAAAAATTAACTTCTGGGACATGGTGTAAGTTTTATATTAAGTTGATAGCTTTGGTTAATTTAATGAAATTCTTTGATGTTTTGACTCATGGAATAAACTCTTGCAGCACGTATTATGTGTTCCAATGATCAATATAGAAATCATCATATTTGTGGTTCAAACAAAGAATTTAAACGCAAATTTAAATTTAAAAAAAATACATAGGAACGCTAATAAAGCGTTTGAAAACTAGCCACATGAACAATGCAAAAGTGCGTCAAATTACATTTTAGAATGGGTATAAAGTGTTTCAAAATGACATTTAGAAACGGTTAACGGCCGTTCCAAAAATAATTTAGGCACACATTATATATGTTTCAAAATTTGCTTTTGGAACATCTAATAATCGTTCCATACTAAATATAGGAACACTTTATATGTGTTCCAATTATTGCAACGCCACTTTTAGGAACGATTATGATATGTTCCTGAAAATATTAGAAACATATCAAAATTGTTCCTAAATGTCTTTTTTGGTATAGTGGAAGTTTAGCACATCATATCATCCGCAGACAGACGGCCAGTCGGAGCGTACCATTTAGACGCTAGAGGATATGTTGAGAGCGTGTATGCTTGACTTTGGTGGTTCGTGGGAGGACCATCTTCATCTTGTTGAGTTTTTCTACAATAATAGCTATCAAGCGAGTATTCAAATGGCTCCTTTTGAAGCATTGTATGGTAGGAAGTGTCGGTCTCCTGTTTATTGGAGCGACATAGGAGAGCGACAGCTATTGGGTCCCGAGTTGGTCTTGAGTACAGTGGAGACAGTGAAGAAGATTCAGGACCACCTACGAGCAGCGCATGATCATCAGAAGCAGTGGACAGATAATCGTCGTCGACCCTTGGAGTTCAAAGAGGGTGACCATGTGTTCTTGAAGATATCCCCCACTAGAGGCACGATTCGATTCGGAGGACGTGGCAAGTTGAGTCCAAGGTACATCGGTCCTTTCGATGTCTTGGAACGTGTTAGAGACGTTGCCTACAGATTGGCATTGCCACCGTCGCTAGAGAGAGTACATGACGTATTCCATTTATCTCAGTTGAGGAGGTACGTGGTGGACAACAATCATGTGCTTGATCACTCCGAGATCACAGTTGGACCGAGTTTGTCGTACGAAGAGCAAAAAGTAGGTATCCTCGATCGCCAAGTGAAGATGTTGTGGAATCAATCTATTCCATTGGTTCGCGTGGCATGGAAGCATCACTCGCCAGGGGAGTCTACTTGGGAGCGCGAGGACGACATCCGAAATCGCTACCCGTATTTGTTCGAAGGAGAAGGTATGTCTTGCATATTAAGTACCATTATATTCCTCGCATTGCATTAATCCCCCGACCTTAGTTTAATTTCGAGGACAAAATTTTCTTTAAATTGGGTAGGATGTAAACCCCCATATTTTTAATTGATTTTTATAAATTAATTACTGTTATTATACATTTTTCTAAGTATAAATTTATTGCTACTAGCTTATTAGCAAATAAATGCATGAGTGTATATATTATATGTGTGCATGTAATATTACTATTAAGAAAGAATATAAATTCTAGGAATTTTTTTAGAAAATTATTTGTATATTTAGGAATTTTAGTAGCCTAATATATATATATATATATATATATATATATATATATATATATATATATATATATATAAAAATATATATATATATATATATATATATATATATATATATATATATATATAATTATAGGTTTGATATATATATATATAGTATTGTGATCATAATAATTAGGTTGTTAAAATAAAAAAAGTAAAATGTGTGTCGACCGAACCCCTCACCAACGGCAGCAGCTAAGGCTGCAAGAAGAGGGGGTTGGCCTGACCCCCTAAAACCCCTACTTCAATTCGGTAGCAACAGCTGCAACTTAGAGGGGGACCGACCCCACCTGTTCCTATTACTACCTGAGCCCAGCTATTATCAACCCGAGAAAACCCCTACTCTTAGTTATATTAGGAACGACAGCAGTATATATTACAACCGCTCGTCAAAGCCGAATCCTAACCCTCCATATCTCTTCTCCCTCCTAAAAGCCCTCATCCTCGAGTCCCCATCGCCGTCACGCGTGCCCCGACCACCGCGAGAGTCGCCACCAGCAAGAGAGGCGCCCCGATGATCGCCATTGACAGCAGACACGCTGTCGACCCCGACTTTGCGCACGACTTCCACGCCGCACACCCCACCGTTTCACGTTCCGTCTTCTCAGGTGCGAAAACCATCTATACGGCTGTATGTTTCTTCAAACACTTCGATTTTAGATGTTTCATATCGTCCCAGAAATCAAAGCCAAAACTGGCGTTTGATTACTTGAAAACAGAGCAGATTCACACTTGAACACCCTACTTTGGAAGGCAAAAACTTGCCAATCCAAGAAAAATTTTTAAAACCCATATGAACAATTTTTGTTTATAACATATAGGGCTGTGAAAAGGAATTTATACTTTCGAACTAAATGGTCTGTGCAGGAAGTTACGAGTCTTGAGAAATCCATAAAAACCTGTATATTCTGTTTTTAAATTTCTAAAAATTTCTCCGATACGATGTACGCCCCGACAAACTGGGCGACATGGTCGCATGCTATACGCATCGAAAGACGCGTATGGACATTGAAAAAGTGTGGAAACTGACGGGACTCAGTTTCGTTGCGTGTGCGCGACGAAACCAACGCGTATCCGTCGAGATACCCCCCGTATCGACGTTTTGCAAACTTGCCCATAATTTCGTGTATAGTCGTCGAATCGAGATGAAACTTGTGCCAACAGGTCCGGATCGAAATTCTGGTCCTGCATGCCAAGTTTGGTTCGATTCTGAGAAGGTCGAATCGGAACCCATTTTGGCGGGCCCGCGATCCACTCAAACGGGCGATTTTGTACACGGCTCATCGGAATCCAAAACTGGACATACCGTTGAGTTCCTCATCTCAAACTGAATCCGTAGACATATAGTTTGAGGACTTTAGAGACCATAGACTTTGGCACGCATTTTGGTACAAAGTGGGTCCAACGGCGGACATCGTTTTGACCCAAAATTACGATTTTGCCCCTGTTCCAGATTTTGACTTTTGGACAGGCGTTTCCTAGGTATATCTTCTTCACCGAGATTATTTTTGATGTTTGTTTCAATGTTTGGAGTCATCTGTGATTTGTGAGTTTTGTGCTGACACTTGCTACTCTAGGATTTGCCCTTCTCGCACCACAGGCAAGATACCTTGCCACCTTACTCTGTGATTATTATATTCTTATTTTTAGTTGTTATTTTCAACATTTGTTTCGTAATATTTAAACTGTGCATCCAAGTCACACTTGGGTGCAAGCGACTATAACGGTCGTTTTTTTGCTTGTTTATTCTCTTGCATTGACTTAGTTTATTGACCACACATTGATGTTGAGGTATTGGTATATCTCATACGGCCTTAACACTTGTTCTATCACGTGATATGAGTCACATATAGGACACGTATCTGCGTAGTCGGCTGGCCACCGATACGTATGGGGCGTGCGACGGATAGGAATAACTGCCAATAGTATTGCATATTAGAAGACTTGGCGGTTAATAGAGTTTCATATCAGTCATGGAGATGATGATACTAGGCATTGGGTGGGGAGAACAATACCTGACGTATGGGCTTCTTTACACTTCCCTGATTACCTGTGCGCTCCTCCGGAGACGCAGGCTCCAGGCGCCCTCTGACGTTTCCCAGAGCGTTATGGACGTAGCCCTTGCACATGGTGCCCTCTAACGCTTCCCGAGCATTATGGACGTAGGCCCCTAGTACCCTTTATGGGAACTATATTGATCCCATTTACAGCCAGGGCTCATGCGTCAAAGGATTGTATCTCAACTGCATATTCACAGTAGAATGGTCAGGAACCCGATTGCATGCATACCTTTTTCTCTTATTATATTATCATAGTTTATTTGGCATGGTGTTTTCTTGTATCTTGCTATGTCCCCTGAGGACCTGGTTATCTCTCCAGATTTAGACGATTTTCCACAGGAGTACGGAGCAGCATTGGAGCTATCTTATATTGATGACGAGGCAGTCACTACTGATTTCTAGTCCATTCTATATTTGAGACATTAGTAGACATTATTTTACATCTCTTTTCTTTCTATTTTGTGGAGGTTGGACTCCGATCTTTTGTGAGACTATTTTTCATAGCTGTTTGGAGTGAGTATGTTCACCCGGCTATCTTTTGATTCTCTGCTTTATTCATTTAGACTTTATTATCTTCCGTGTTGAGCTGTGATGAGATTAGATATGTTATTCTGGCATGTGATCATTTTTATTTACAGCTTATGTACATATATGAGGATTCCATATATTGGTGTATTCTTCGTATATGTGCAGCTGGCATGTTCACGTACTTGGTCCTACGTATTTTGGGACTGGGGCGTTACAAGTAGTACTCTATTTTGGCTCCAGTTCCTGCTCCATTTGCATTAATCTACGGTACGACATGGTGATCATGACATAGTCCCTGCAGCCATTCGACTGGCGAGCCAGAAACTATGTAGCCGTAGATAAAGTTGACTGTCCTCCGACCCTCACCCCTCAGCAATGATGATACGACAACCTATCACTATATCTTATATAGTAGTAGATAATGTCTTAGTATTACATTATGTGAGTTCATCTTGATTCTGTTACATTCTTCAGATACTAGATACGATAAGAACATATACTACACCATATGTACAGAACATAGATGATTCATACTAATGTATGCTAGAATGAATCTTGGGTTGTGTTCTGAGCCATCCGTTCTCACACTTGGCAAAAAATTGAATTTTCTGTACTTTATCTGATTTCAAAAATGTACTCAAATTACACGATGGTTTATTTAGTTAGCTTGCTTATGTTACAATTATATTATTTGTGAATATCGATCTTACCAGATGGCACCCATGACCCGAGGAGCGGCATGTCGTTTGAGGGAAACAGTGAATGCTGAGGTGGCTCCTCCTACAGTTAAGGAGGAAGTGGCACCGGTAGCTAGTGAGATTGGGAGTTCTATTCATCCAGCACCGGTAGCTAGTGAGACCGGAAGTTTTATTCATGCAGCACTTGCAAGGGACTACATCCATCCAAACGCCGTCGATCCTAATTTTTCGAGGTGGTTGCGTGATCGTATCACTGAGCGTTTGCGTGAGCTGCGTGGTTCTCATTAGCTATTAGTACTTATTTGTATTGGACTATTTGTATTGGGTTATTTTTGTATTAGACTATTTGTATTAGACTACATATATGAATTAGTACTTTGTTAATCTCTAGATTGCATTGGACTACGACATGGTGATCAGGACATAGTCCCTGCAGCCATTCGACTGGCGAGGCAAAAACTATGTATCTGTAGATGAAGTTGACTGTCCTACGACCCTCATCCCTCGGTAATGATGATACGACAACCAACCAGAGAGGATACTCTGAGAGATCCATCTGAGTAGGACGTATACTCTGAGAGATCACCTTTACAAGAATGATATCAGTAGTGGGATTGAGTGTTGGAGGAGATATTATCAGAGTATACGTCCTACTCAAATGGGTCTGTCACCGTTACTATTTTTTTCTGACAGCGTGGTGGATGTGCTCCGTCAACAGATTCTTGCTCCGAGCCAAAACTTTATCCCGGAGCTCAAGTGGACATCCTTCGTGTAGAGCTCGAGTGAGCGGTTCCTGACAGCATGGTGGTCTCCTTTGTCAAAGTATCCGTGCTCATCCCATATTGTGGGACGAGCACAGATACTTTAACAAAGGAGACCACCATGCTGTCAGGAACCTCTCACTCGAGCTCTACACGAAGGTTGTCCACTTGAGCTCCGGGGCAAAGTTTTGGCTCGGAGCAAGAATCTGTTGACGGAGCACATCCACCATGCTGTCAGAAAAAAATAGTAACGGTGAGAGACCCATCTGAGTAGGATGTATACTCTTATAATATCTCCTCCAACACTCAATCCCACTACTGATATCATTCTTGTAAAGATGATGTCTCAGAGTATACGTCCTACTCAGATGGATCTCTCAGAGTATCCTCTCCAGTTGGGTTGTGTTCTGAGCCAACCGTTCTCACACTTTAAATACATATGAATTAGAACTGTGTTTTGTATTTTCGGCGAACCCAGGGATTTGATTCTGTATTTTGTATTTTGGTTTCTGTATTTTGACTCCAGCTCAATTTGCATTAATCTACGGTACGACATAGTGATCAGGACATAGTCCCTGCAGCCATTCCACTGGCGAGGCAGAAACTATGTAGCCGTAGATAAAGTTAACTGTCCTCCGACCCTCATTCATCGGCAATGATGATACGACAACCTATCACTATATCTTATATAGTAGTAGATGATGTTTTAGTATTACATTATGTGAGTTCATCTTGATTCTGTTACATTCTTCAGATACTAGATACGATAAGAACATATACTACACCATATGTACAGAACATAGATGATTCACACTAATGTATGCTAGAATGAATCTTGGGTTGTGTTCTGAGCCATCCATTCTCACACTTGGAGATACATCGAATTATAACGATGGATATTAGGTTACTCTTCAGGATAATTGATGTCTATTTATATTAATTTGGTTTGGTCTATATGATTCTTAGATAATTGGTGTGCATTAAATTCATATGTGCATATTTGGTCTATGTGATTCTTGGATAATTGGTGTGCATTATATATTTGGTCTATGTGATTGTTGGATAGTATATATTGGTTTGGTTTATGCATATTTTTATGAACAGGGAAAGTGCTGCAATTTTTTTCCCAAAAAATCTCAGTTAGCGACGGACTAGTGACCGGTTAGCGACGGATATTTTCAGCTCCATTTGCATTAATCTATGGTACGATATTGTGATCAGGACATAGTCCTTGCAGCCATTCGACTGGCAAGGCAGAAACTATGTAGCCGTAGATAAAGTTGACTGTCCTCCGACCCTCATTCCTCGGCAATGATGATACGACAACCTATCACTATATCTTATATAGTAGTAGATGATATTTTAGTATTACATTATGTGAGTTCATCTTGATTCTGTTATATCCTTCAGATACTAGATACGATAAGAACATATACTACACCATATGTACAGAACATAGATGATTCACACTAATGTAAGCTAGAATAAATTTTGGGTTGTGTTCTGAGCCATTCGTTCTGATCAAGCATCTTCCTTCTCCTCTCCTCCACCATGGCTCTGAACCCATCTGCTCCTCCCTACTTCCCTTCTTCTTATTTGACTCTCTCAGCCACATATGATATCCACCTCAAGTGTAGAGTCGGGGGAGAAGAAGTGGGCAGGAAGAGGAGGGGGAAGCAGCACAGCCGGCGGTATGACCCGGAGGAAGTACATATGTTTTCTTCAACATTCGTAGGAGAACTATAAGGATATATCTTTTCACAATATGTCACCTTGTCAAAGACCCTTAATGTGAATATCATGTTACCGCGGTGTCGGAAGACTAACATGTCATAATTTTTTAAGCCGTATGTTTTGACATAATCCTCCCAACTCTTTTCTCCTATCCCTACAGAAGTTAAGGAAGAATCGATGACCATCAGGGAAGAGATTACTCCCAAGGTTGAAGTTAAGGAGGAGCCACCGTCAGAGAGTAGTAGCAACGGGACCGACCCTCCTGTCCCTACAGAAGACCTCAACCAGATTGAGCCTTCGTATGCAAAGTGGTTGATAGAATAGTACATACCTCAATGCAACTATGATCTCTGGCTGTGAGAATTCATTGTCTGACTTGCGATCTTTGCTGAGGCCAAAGTCGATTTTTCTATGTGTTTTGGAATTTTGGAATATTTGTAGAAATTTTAGAATATTTGTGGGAATTTTAGAATATTTTGTGCTATGATCGGATTATAACGACGGATATTAGGTTACTCTTCAGGATAATTGATGTCTATTTTATATTAATTTTGTTTGGTCTATATGATTCTTGGATAATTGGTGTGCATTAAATTCGTACGTGCATATTTGGTCTATGTGATTCTTGGATAATTAGTGTGCATTATATATTTGGTCTATGTGATTGTTGGATAATTGGTGTGCATTATATATTGGTTTGGTTTATGCATATTTTTGCGAACAGGGGAAGTGCTGCAATTTTTTTTTTAAAAATCTCACTTAGCGACGGACTAGTGACCGTTTAGCGACGGATATTTCCAGTTTCCGACTACTATTCGACGACATATCCGTCGCTAATTGGAGATTTGAAAATGTTTGCAGGTAGCAACGGATTTTCGACGGCATATCCGCCGAAAACAATCTGGTGGTATATAGTTCGACGGCATGGCGACGACTTATCCGTCGCCATGGTTCTGGAAGTAGAAAGCATTTCCAGAACATGGTCGACGGATAATCCGTCCATAGTCCGTCGCTAGTCCGTCCTTTGTTAGCGACGATGGTCGACGAAGTAGCGACGGCTTATCCATCGCCATGGTTCTGGAAATGCTAAGCATTTCCATAACAAGGTCGACGGATAATCCGTCCGTTAGCCGTCGCTAAGCCGTCCCTGGTTACCGACGACGATCGACGGAATAGCGACGGAATGATACACTCTGATACGATATTACGACGATTTACCGATAGACCATTATGTCGCTATTGTCTACACAGTTAAGTATTTAATACTTGTAATGGATAAAAGTCCGTCGGAAAGTAGTCGTTCATGCTTCGTATTGTGAAGTCGACAAGCCGTCTCTATTCCGTCGCTTGACGACTGCGTAGCGACGGACCTTTATTAGCGACGAGCTGATTGCCAACAGATTATTTTGGCCAAGACCCGTCAGTGATCGGTCGCTAATACAAATTCCCGTCGGACGGACGATGGATCTGGCCGTCGCTAAATCGACAAATTTTAGTAGTGTTAATTTGTCTCCTAGTGCTCTTTTGCAGGGTGATATGCCTGACAAAGTATGGTACGGCAAAGAGCCGTCATACAATCACCTGCGAGTGTTTGGCTGTAAGGCCTTCGTGCATGTACCGAAGGACGAGAGAGCCAAACTTGAGCCGAAGATGAGGCGATGCGTATTTGTCGGCTACGGTCGGGATGAGTTTGGCTATAGACTCTACGACCCGGTAGAAAAAAAGCTCTACAGAAGCAGGGACGTGGTGTTCGTCGAGGATCATACCATGACCAACACTCAGGATTCTGAGACACCTTCTGAGGATGAGGAATTGCTTGAGTTAGAGTCATTTTGCTTCGAACAGTTTCCAGAGGACATCGCAGAGGATCCCATTATGGGAGAGCCAGTACATGGAGTTGCTCCCAACCTTTATTATCAGCCTGCTAATGGTGGTCAGGGTGTCCCTCAGGAGGATGAGCATGCCGGGAAGGCAGTTCCTGAAGGGGAGGAGGGTGTTGGTATACAGCCAGCACCAGTGGCACCACTGAGAAGAAGCGACAGAGATCGTCGACCATCTACGAGATACTCACCGGATGAGTATGTGCTATTGACTGACAAGGGAGAGCCCGAAAGCTTTGCTGAGGCTATGGAAGACGAACACAGGAAGGAGTGGATGGAGGCCATGCAGGAGGAGATGAGTTCCTTGCACACTAATTCTACTTATGAGCTGGTGCGGTTGCCAAAGGGCAAGAAGGCTTTGAAGAATCGATGGGTGTTTAGAGTGAAGCAGACGGATGACGACCTCCTCCACATAGTTGTGAAGGGGGAGATTTGTTGGAGTGGGTGGGGTTTCAACCTATATGGAGAATACCCCGGAGAGCGACGAGCGCCATCCGTGTGTCGAAGAAGCTTGGGGAGTGCATGGATTTTATTTTGGTACATATATGGTAAGGAAATATATGATTGGATTTCCATATTTACTTTGATTATATATTTATGATTGGACCCTTCATATAGTAGCTTTCTATATTATTAGGTTTTCAATTATGGTAAGCTAATTATGATTGGATTTCCATTAAATATATGATTAATTTATATTAGAAGTTTCCATATATATTGGCCTTCCATGTATGGGTTACTAAGGGCTTATAAAAGGGTGATGCATGCTAGTTGTAAAATCATCTCAAAATAAAGAGTGCTTTACAATCTTTGAGAAAGATAGAGGATTAAAAACTATTGTGAAGGAGAGATTGCTTCGAATAATTTTTCGGCATCTCTTGTTCTTCGGAGTCCGCAATCAAAAAAATTCTTCTTTCAAGTGAGTTATGGTGATCCGTGTTGGATCAGGAGGAGCTTGTAGAGGGTGTATTCTCTTTATTCCATTAGTGGAGGTTCTTCAGGATTGGACTCCGATCGTCCCGTGGTTTTTCCTGCAAGGGTTTTCCACGTTAAAAATCTTTGTGTCTGCGATTGTGTTTGGCATTTTTGGTTTGTGTACTTTTGCTCGGTTCTCTCGCAGGACTTTCTGGTTTGGAGGAACGGTTTCCGTACTTCGTTCCCAAACACTTCTCTACAAAGTAAACAAAGAATAAACTATTCTCACGTGAGAACAATTCAATCTTTCCTAACGGCCTCCCAACTCGATGCAAATAAGAAGATAGAAGAAGATATCACAAAGGAGGCCAACTATATACAACGCTATGTGGAGCATACCCTAGGGTAAGTGTACCTTACACCTAACCCATAAGAGAACTAAATAGATTATAGAAGAAATAGAAGAAAGAAATAAAAGGGCAACATAATAGAATCCAAAAATAGATTATCGAACTAAGAATTATTTTTATATGTTCCAATACAATAAGTCCATAATAGAACTGTTTTTGTATTAAAGAGAAGATAAAGTACCAACAAGAATCTTAACATGAATTCTGAGTACAAAAATATCTAGGGATTGGGGCGATGGAAGTTAAGTCCGCGGTCGACTTCTTTACTCTATTGTTGATCCAATGTGAAGATTGTAGAAGCTTGCAACTCCAGCTGACTAGAAGAATCTTGGCAGCACGTACACTTTTTCATTGAAAGCTCTCTCTAGGGGTTCATATCATATGTAGCAATGCCTGTAGGAGGAAGACATTATCCTATATTTATATATTTTCATCACTGGAATAGCTATGCATGTATAGGCAGAGAATATATTGTTTGTTGTCTCAAAGGCGCATAATTGTGAGTAGGCGCATAGGCACCTGTAGTTCATGGGGTGAACATGCACAAAAATAATGTATGGTTTGACACGTAGCTTGAGACGTGCCATACAAAATAGTGTCATGTTTAGCACATGATCTTTTGATAAGAGGAAAGGCTATGTGCCTGATCATATTTGGCGCATAGCAGCTTCTACTGTATACTGCAAATTGGAAGACGCATAAGATACTGTCATATATGAACGGTCTTGTAAGCATGTGAAGGAAAAATATTATGGTGAATAATCACTGACATCTTCCTCATAATCTGTCACCTTTACATTATTTGAGAATCGACTTTATGTCAGACTATTGACAGGACATCTATGTGCCTCCGATGCTATTCTCCTTGTCTTCAAAGTTCACTGCTTTAGGATGCTGCTGCATAAGCTTTATATTTGTTGGTCAAATCATGAGTTCTTGGCTCATAGACGCATGAAATATGTTATACGCCTCTTAGGTCTGTGTTTTTTATTTTTTATGCTTCTACAGGACCCCTTCAAATTTTTTAAAACTTGCACAATTTTTAAAATACTTTGAAAGAAGCATGAAAGTGGGATTGTCACATATAACTTTTGACGCATAGGATCACTATCACGCTGTCACTTCTTTGACTTTCCTCCGAATCTTAACAATCCTTGGGATTCGTGGCGGCTGAGGTCCTTTCAAACTGTCACAATGTGATTTCAGGAACAAAAAATCACACAACAATTAATGCTGCTTTGACTGATTCAACAGAACCTTGACGCATATTGTAGCATTATGCGCCTAATGACCCTCACTACTATAAATAGGGGGAGTGTTTGGCAGAATTTTTTTATCACATCTCTTCACCATGTACTTGCAAATTCGAGTTTCAAATGACTCAAGCAAGTTTGTAGGAGAATTGAACATCATCTTGCCGATGGCGCTGCTCTTCGGATGTGCTAGGAGCCGAAAAAACACCGGTCTTCCTACGGTAAAACGTAGATCCCCTTCCCGAAAATTTTTGAAATATTTTTAAATTTTTATTTGATTAGTTTACATTTAATTTTCTATGATCATAGAAGTTGTGACTAAGCCCACAGGTGATTTATGGCCAGCTTATGGTCACATTATCTCTATATAGCTTATATATGTATTATTTAGCTATTTTATATTTTTCTACAATTTTTGGATTTTTTAGGCATTTAATATTTAAGGTTTTATTATTTTTAAGGACTTTCAGGATTTACTGTAAGGTCATACAAGAGTATTTCTGGACCAAATATTTTTATTTGGGCTCTAAATGACTAAAAATATTTTCTAGAATATTTTAGAATTTTTCTGGATTTTTTAGAATTTTTGGAAATTTTTATATAATTAAAACCTATAGAAATTATATTTTATAGGCTTTGGAAATTTACTGTGTGATCACACGATGATATTTTGTGTTAAATTATTTTATTTAGATTCTAGACACTTAGAAATATTTTCTAGCATTTTTTTGAATTTTTCTGCAATTTATTTTAATTTATTTGGACTTAAAATAATTTTTAAATAATTTTCTGAATTAAATAAATAAATACCCAGAAATCCAAACGGGGGGAGGGGGGCCCACCTGTCGGCGCAAAATGCTACAGTGACAGCCGCTCTCTCTCATATATATATATATATATATATATATATATATATATATATATATATATATATATATATATATATATATATATATATATTACATTCGTCCACCCTAATTAAATTTTAGACGCCTTTTGTGGGAGAACTCATCTAGGGTTTCCGAATTTCCGAAGCGATTGCCGTCAACTCCGACGTGATTTTCGTACGCTGTTTTTTTGTTGGATTCGTATTGAGGTAAGCTTTCTGAATATATAATTTATTTTTGTAGATATTATTCCTAAATTTCTGGAAAATTCGCAGTGTGTCGGTTGTCCGAAACTTGACACGTTTCGGTGTTTTCGAGATTCCGGGAGAACCAAAAATCGAAATCATGAACCGTTTGAAGTTTCGGAAACCTAACACAGAGCTCTACGACATATATGTTTCCCAGAAATTATTTCGTTCGTCTAGCATTGCATTTATTCTGTTGAACTCATAATTGATCGGTTGATCACCGTTTTGGTGACGATTAGCCATAACGACGATATCTTTTGACCAAGACATGATTTTGTGGCACGGTCAATTCCAGCACACTCATGGCACTAAAATCTACCAAGATGCTCTTTCAAAACTCTGAGTTCATGATGTTTGACTAGATAGTCAATGGTACATCTCGATTTGCGTGCCATGGTTTCCAAAATTGGGAAACACGACTTTTGATGGCCAAACTTGCACGTTTAGATTATATTTATATTATTATTAGGTTAAATTAGGTTTTTAAGTGAATTATTACAGAATTAATTATTATTAGATTAGTAACCCAACTAGCCACTATTCTATGAATTTAGAACTAGAACATTAGAATTGATTTATAGTTTTCGTGCACGGTTCATGGTGCGATATGTGTTATAAGTTGACAGCACCTAGATCGACATCCCCTCACCCTCGACTTGTTACTACGGTTTGTGCAAGGACCACAGGCAAGATACCTTGCCTCCCTCTACAGTTTAATTTCACGTTTATAGTTTTCTTGTTATTATTGTATTATCATAGATACTCTATTTGTTATAGATTTTATATGATATATTAGCTTTCTAGTTGACCTAATTTATCTAGTATCTACATACCGTGTTCACCAGTTTATGGTCTTGCTTGACTTGACAGTGTAGTTATACTGGACTTGACTGTGTCTTGACTGAGTCGTACCTTGTCTCACCAGTACCTTGCATGAGTCGTATCATAGAACGAGTACGTGTAATTGAACTACTAAATTCTTGTTATTGTTTCCTTGGCAACAACGAGTCCACACTCAGGACGAGGGTGTTTGCCTTGATCTGTTTACATCCACGAGTCCATACTCGGGACGAAGATGTCGATTATTTGTACCAGAGAGTCCACACTCGGGACGAGGGTGTTGACTTGACTTACATTCGTGAGTCCACACTTGGGACGAGGATATCGATTATTTGTACCAGAGAGTCCACACTCGGGACGAGGGTGTTGACTTGACTTACATCCGTGAGTCCACACTCGGGATGAGGATGTCGATTATTTGCACCAGAGAGTCCACACTCGGGATGAGGGTGCCTTGCCGTGAACTAACCAGAGAGTCCACACTCGGGACGAGGGTTAGTGATTAGTTCAAACCTGCGAGTCTACTCGAGACGAGGGTTTGGTGTTCCATTGATCTCATGTTCGCTTGTTCATCCAGCAGTTCAGTTATGCGTAGTTTGTTCTAATGTCCATGTTCATAGTCACCTGTCAGTAGCTACGTGTCGTTAGTCATTTATTAGCATTATGGTCGTAGTCTCTTGCCATGTTAAGTGTCGTTCCTTGTTATATCCTATTTATATTATCATGCATGATTAAACTGCTAGATAGGCATGTTTATATGTATCTTGCTATGTCCTCTGAGGACCTGATGATCTCTTCAGGAATAGTGATTGCGTGGAGTTAGTTAGCAGTTCTGGATGCGGATGATTATGATACTTGGGAGTTTCAGATGATTACGATATCGCTTGCATGATTCAGGTATTTGTCAGTGATGTTACATTGTTATCCTTTCATGACTTTACATTCCTTATCAAGATATATCCTGCTTATTGATTCACTTTAAAGGCTCTTTTTATATTCTTTGAGTCTTATCGGACATATATGCTAGTGGACTGCAGACCACGACCTATAGTGTTCATTCATGTTTCGTACACTTATTGTGGATTTGAGATATATATTTACTTTTGCCATGATTTGGCAGTTTACCATAGCCGTGACAGCGTTTACGTATTCGAGTCGGGCTAGAGTCCGCTTGATGCGTAGCTGGCTTGCTCACGAGCTCGCGTCTGAAAAGCGGGTGCGGGTCGTGACATGAAAGTCCATAAAATATCATTCAATTTTACTTTTCTACGGAAGACGAACCTCATCAAAAACATGCTGCAAAAACTTTATCAAGATGGTGCATCGCATTAATGGAGTTGTCACTAAACATCCATCCACATTACAACCACACAGGCACCTAAGCTAGACATACTTGTCCATGTGCCTGGTTGCGTGAATGGTAGGAACCAAAATTTCATATCTTTTTTAGAAGAACAACTAGCACTATGCGCCTGACTCCCTTGAGCTTGTCATATTTTGCACCTTGGATGACTCGAGCTCAGATGGAGCATGGAAGACATCATACAATGTCTTGTTCAACATGAACAAACACATTACATGGAAGCCATGGCCATCTTCAGATCCAATGGGTTGTGCATATACATCAAATGGGGCTCTATACTATTGGTCCGTTGGTCATAGTCACACGTAATCTCGATAATCAAGATAAACTTTGGACAATACGCTAATAATACATTAAAGGTACAAAAACAAAATGTCTACTTCCAATGTGCCACTATTTATCTTTTTTATCAAACAAAAACATCATATCAAGACTTGTTTTTACATTTTATTCTGTAATTTTTTTTTTACTGAGTCTAGAAAATGGAAGGTTGATCGGATTGGCAAATGGCTTTCTACTGAATTCTACTGTCGAAATAAGCCTACATATCTACCCCATATTCTATACTAATTAAGCCTATACCAAATTCCATATACCAAACCTATACAAAAAGGCTAACAAATTTGAGTAGATATTTATGCGAAAACTCAAGTTGAGTTTGGCCCTAGTTTGGTCCGAACTCTGCCCGAGTTCTGTCATGTTTGTTCTAGATTGTTTTGGTTTTCCTGAATACACTACCAAAATAAGTTACATTAGTGACGCAACAGGACGTCGCTAAAAGGGAAAAAATGTCGTTGATTTGATTTAGCGATGAAATCTCCATGTCGCGTATTACATGGTCGCTAACACAAAATACGTCAATGTTCGTCGCCATGGTGACAATCATTTACGACGTCTTGACGTCGCTAGCTTTTTAGTGGATAGCGACGTTTGTCGACGAGGCGTTGCTAATTAGCGACATAGATATTCGTTGCTAATTGTCACTGACAGTTTAGCGATTAGCGACGTAATGTGCGACATTTAGTGACGTACTATATGAAATTTTGGGTTTGCTACATCACGATATTAGCGACGTTTGGCGACCGTTAGCAATGCCTCCGACACAGGCTAACGGCGTTCGGTTATGTGAATAGCGACGTCATTTGCGACGTTAGTGGACTACTTTGCTGACATGTTTATTTTGCCATGTCAGTAACTTAGCGACGTCTAGCGACTATCTGCGACGTTTGCTTTTCAGGTTAGCAACGTATTGATACATGTTGGCGACGTATTGGCATCGCTATTCGTCGGTAAACGTCGCTAAGCGTCGCTAACACATAGATGAACTGCTGAACAAGGACGAGAGAACTCATGTCAAGGTGTCGACGGATGACCGGATCAAATACTCAAACCCTCGTCCCTAGTGTGGACTCGCAGGTTTGAACTACTAACACTTGCCCCTAGTGTAGACTCGCAGGTTAGCATCACCTCGTCCCTAGTGTGGACTCGCAGGCTAGCATCACCCTCGTCCCTAGTGTGGACTCGCAGGTGTGAAACATATACTACTAACCCTCGTCCCTAGTGTGGACTCGCAGGCTAGCATCACCCTCGTCCCTAGTGTGGACTTGCAGGTGTGGACCAATAACAACTAACCCTCGTCCCTAGTGTGGACTCGCATGTTAGCTTAAGACACTGATAACTACTAACCCTTGTCCCTAGTGTGGACTCACATGTTAGCTTCAAGGTTTCAAGACACGGAGGAAAAAGCAGTTCAGTTCATGACTCACGACACGACTCGATCAAGGCTCAATGAATACGTCCAATAAGATATAAAGCTAACTGTGAACACGGTCTATATAGCAATGATACAAGTATAAAAATAGGATATGAAAGATACATGGCAACAATATGATAAAAACTGCATAATAATAAAAGACAGTGCATGTAAATAAAGCTGTGTAGAAAGGCAACGTATACTTGCCTGTGGTCCTGAGCTGTGGAAATGGTTCACTTGCTGAGTCAAAGTCCCAAGAAATCTATAGTATGAATTAATTCGAATCAACACATGAATTAACCAAAATAAATTTGTTTTTAATTATTGCTAATTACCCTTATATTACACCTCTATGTCTAACTATAGTTTCTTAAGGACACCACCTATTGTCAATGATACCCCTATGCATATGTACAGGTTAGTAGTTAAGCCTAGGTAAACATTCCCTGTACCACCCACAATTCTAACTCGTATCTACCATTAGCTTTACCTCTAATTGTACACTTGATTAACATTGGTTACAAGTCATTCCTATCCGTGTCACACATACTACTGCCACACTCCGAAAATCTTGAACCAACCCGACCCATGCTAGGCCACCCTTCCTGTTCCCTGCGTAACATAATACCTAAGGATACCTGCTATCTACTGATACTTTTTTTTAATCTTATACCTTACCATGCCCTGACCCCTTTCTATACTTGTGTCCCTGTCGAAAGGCTCATTTACAGGGCATCTTAGCTACAGAGCTGTAGCAATACCTGCACTCTTTACTAGGCAAGGACTGACACCTGTTATTCTTGATCTGCAATACACATGGTAACCCAATCTTGTTATACCCTTCTGATATAAATAGGTACTCGACACATGGCTCTAATATATGTACACATATACATTTCACTTGTTTGTACAGCTCAAAGTCTGTAGCATTCACAGGAACAAATTCTTGCATCTATGCTACTTCATAGAGACTGCTGCCCAAATCTTAGCCTGCACATAGGCAATCATATTGGCCTATATGTAGTCCCATCTTAACTTCTAAGACTAGTATCCACTGATACATCATATGCACTAGTGCACCCTGTGCAATTGATACATAATCTGATACCAACCATCTTCCCTGATACTCGAATATACCTTGCTACACCATATTTCCTATAATCAATTCATCCATCATCATAACCTTAACCCCACGAATGAATACTAATACTTCTCTCCTACAGTGGTACAACTTGACACTCCTTGTATAGGTAAGGATATGACTACTAACTGCTCTACCCTATAGATATTTGGGTACTAACTGCTGTACCTAGGAGCCCCTCTACTGGCACAAGATAAAACCCATGCAGACCTGCTGCACCTATATGATATTTGTAGATTACTCAGTCCTAAACAAAAACAGCTTTTTCCTCTTTCAAGGGTATACAAACGAACCTAACAGTCCAACCAGTACCTAGGAGCCCCTCTACTGGCACAAGATGAAACCCAAACAGCCCTGCTGCACCTATATGATATCTATAGATTACTCAGTCCTACACACAAGCAGCTTTTCCCCTTTTAAGGGTATACAAACGAACCTAACAATCCAACCAAGGTAGGGTGCACACTGTTCGTGTACCCCTACATCAAGGATGACTGTAATGTACCTGTGTTCCTATCCTTGTATAGGTATACTCATACCCTTTTGCTGCAGATACCTAATCTATGCATGTATCCACACCAACTCTCACCTATATATATATATATATTCTCTATACTCATCATACACAGGTTAACATCATATGGGTGCATCTGTTGTTGTTAAACCCAGATTTCCTCATTGTAGGATCTACACCAGGTGTCTGCATCCTTATACATCGTGGCCCTGCTTGGTATAGACAGGACTGGTGAGGCACTAGGTTCCCCTATTCTAGTCTCTGTTACAAGGACAAACCCCCTTCTAGACTGATACCTACAGCCCTTATATAAACATATGCCTCGTGTCTGATACATTACTTATTTAAACCCTTTGACACATCTGACACAAGATGAGACCTGATATCTAATATAACTGATATAAAGTGCAAACTGGTGTAGAGTGCAACTGATAATAATCATCCGACTCTTTGTGCAATTGTACATGACTACCCAGGATGGCCCCCACCCTTATCTCTTTGATACTCGAAACGGTATCATAGGCACTCTTGTGTCAGATACACGAGTACACCCCCATAAATCTCTTACTAAACCTTAAGTCGAACACCTACAAATCATTCCCTTATTGTGTGGTAAATGATAGCAATTGCATGTTTTTCGGAATAGATTAATTTACCTCTTTTGGATTTGAAGACAAAAACTCAACTGCTCCTTCAACTCCTTTTGCTTATGCTTGTGATAGGGAAGAATTAGATCATTTTTTTATGGTTTGAAGGGATCATGGGTTGGCTGCCAACTCCTCTCTATAAATAGATAGGGTTTGGATTTGATCCAAGGGAAAAGGGATGGGGAGATCCTTCTTTGAATCAATTTTGGTTTTGATTCCTATAGATATGAGTTTATCTCCTATTTGGAGTTTTGAACAGGAGGGGGGTTTGAGAGTTATCTAACTACAATTTGAATTTGAAACAGGGTTCGGCTGAGAAAGAATTTGAGTCAAGACCTTTTTCATAAAAGTCCCTGTCATCTCATATATTACCCTTTGGCTTTTCTATTTAGTAAAAATAATTTTATTTATATGTAAGACAAATGAATAAATAATTAAATTAATTAATTTGGTAAAAAAATTACAGGAGAAAAATTGGTCAAGGGGTTGACATAATCAATTCTATGACGTAACAAGTCATTGATGGAGATATCGTCACAGATATATGGATTTGACGTAACAAGATTTGTTAATTGAAAAATAGATAAAATAGTTAGTCGCTTGCAGACGAAACTAAATTGAGTTAACAAAATATTAGATTGTATTAAATCCCAGCTTCTTCGCCGGAACATTATCCGGCGAAGGATACAAGAGGAAAAAAACTGTAAAAAACTAAAAAAACAGAAAAAGAAGAGGTCTATGTAGACCCCTCACTAGCCTCGTGGAGGACCTCCGCAAAGTCCTGCAGGGTGCGCACACCCGCCCTATGGCACAGGCGGCATAACCCTTCCCTCTTCTCCAAAGAATCCCGTTCCTCCGGAGTGATCGACAACAGGTCAAAGTTGGGCGTCGGATCAAGAGGTTGAGCAATAACCTCCAGTGACAACCCGCAGGAGGTCAGAAAGTCTGCAGCCTCTGCCAGCCAGTCATGGGCCGGAGGCGGCACAGAGGGTGCTCCATGCGGAGTGGCTAGACGACGACGGAAAGAAGACTCTGGACATGGTTCCCAACCAGAAAATTTTTTTGGAGCCATGTTAAGTGTGCAACCTACCCAAATGAATGGGGACCCTATGCATATATATACACGTTCCTAACCGACTCTTCTTATTCCTTATTGGAAGTTAGGGATATTCAATGACCTCCAGTGACTCTTCTTATTCTCTGACAACGACCTATTTGCCGTGTAGTATATGGTCAAGCAACACGTTTGACATTATTTATGATATAAATAATTGGAAAACATGGGGATTATCATTTTTTGGGTGTCATTTTTCATCAAATGTAAGTCCCAGCTTAGTTTGTTGTGCTGTTTGATTTTTACATGGAAGGCCTAGGTTCAAGTCTGGTGTATGGGTTCTATAGAATTTTTCTATTATTATCATTTTTTTGGGTGCTATTATATCCTTTTAACTTAGTATGGAACAATTTGGGACGGGTAATGGCCATTCTCCGTGCTTCTAACACGAAGAATGGCCATTCTCCGTGATTTTAACAAAGTATGGTACATTTAGGACGGGAAATGTTCAAGTATATACAAAATATTAACCCTAATTTATTATTTAGAGTCCGGTCTACGTAAAGATTTAATGTAATGCAAATCAAATTAACAACCTAATATTATAAAAATTAAGAATTCTAATTATAATCAAATTTAATTTGTTCTAATACACAAAAGAAATCTGAGTATGATTAATCTAAACTAATTTTGAGTCCTTTTCTTTTGCAGCCTATAATAATATAAGAACCTTGTTAAAAATGTGGAAACACATTTTTTGATCAAAGCCAACACATTTAGCTCGCATCATAAACATTTATGACGTTGTTAAAAAATATTAGATTCAATCATAATCCCGTATAGTCATATAATTTAGCATACAAATAGCCTTGCATTGAATAAGAATCATTTAGTATTAACAGTCAGAACAATCATATGTATTTCGTAATCCATCCACGGTTTATCACCTAGTTCAAGTGAATCATCATTCTCCTCCTCCTATGGTTTCTGATCCTCGAAGGGATCCGTTACAAATCTACCAAACCATGTATGTACTTGAGGCCCCATCTAGCCGCACATTCCATCATCCTCTTAGGTTGAGTACACGAATATTCATGCACTCCGTCATGATAGCTCTCAGTCCATTGTCGTCGAACATGCCAAACTTTACCTCGAGGTGCTCGAGACATGATATCGAAGAGGCCACCGCCATGGCCTCTGACTTGTCGAAGGTGTCCTTCTTGAATCCCTTCATGATCATGAACTGCGGAGGTGGCATGTTCCTCTACAGCTAGGGAGGTTAGATTTCCCTCACTGTGCGCCACTAGCTTGTTCACCGCCTCGTCAATTTTTGAGGTTAGATTAACCCTGCAGCACCACTGGGTCAACTTGATGTCCGACCAGAAGCATGGACAGTAGAGCACCTTCCACCACGACCGACAAACAAAAGACAAGCGGACGACCTCCTCAGACGACATCTTCGCTAGTACCAAAACCATAGCTAGGATCTCCTCGGGGATGTTGGCCCATCCGCAAATGTAGGTTTTGCTCTTCTCTATTTTGAGACTGTTCTGAAGGGTTGTGAATTTCAAATAGTTTGCCTGTTTAGTTTTGTTTTGAATCTATATAAATTGGTTTTGAAGGCTAGTGAAGATGAATAGTTTGGCTGTTTGGTTGTATAAATAGATTTTAAAGGGTTGTGAAAAAAAACCAATTTTTTCGTATCTCTCCTGGGCCATTCTTCTTGTATAAATGTATATCGATCACCATTAATTATGGTGAATGGCACTGATACCGTAAATATGAGTGGAATTTGCACTACCAAAATTCATCTTGAAGAAGGTAAAATGTCATCACTGTGCGGGAAAATGTCAAAATCTCTTGGATATGAATACACTGAGATATTGTATTAATGTTAAGATACTGATATCATATAAATATGAAAAATACAAAGAAATACATGCAATCATGCTAATGTCAGAAGAACCATTCACCTCAGGACTGATTGATGAGATCTAAATCACTATACATCTCGTATCCACGTTCCCCTGGGATTACATCATCAAAGTGTCGTTTAAACGTCTGTATTAAATCATAAATTTTTTTAAGGTCGTCGTTGAAGTGCACGTTGAAGCACCCACGAATGTCGAGCACGCGAAGACCCTTGTAGTTGTATATGATAGATCGCAGCGTGTCTTCATTGAACATGCCTGAGCTCATCTCTAGGTGCTTGAGATGCGACATCGAATCGGCCACGGCCTTTTCCTTCGTCTCGTTCAACGTGTTCAGCACGAATATGTTCCTGACCAAAAAATATGGAGGGGGCATGTTCCTCATCATCTTGACCAGACGGTGGCAATACTGCCGACGGAAAATATTCCAGTCGACGTGACATCGAGGCAGTAGCTAATGTCGAGTTCTTCCGGCACCGAGAGAAACTCCAAGTGTCTCACAAAAGTTTCATCACTCACGTTGCACTTCAGAATGCACATCACTCTTAGAAATTTCCCACTGTATTATAAAAAGAGGAAAACATCAATAGAAATTAACAAAGTATACATAAATTTTGTAATAGAAAAAATAAAGTATTTGAATAAGACAAAATAAAATTTTGCACAGGCCTTAAACATGCAAAAGGGAAGGCTGCTTTGTCGAGCTTGTACGCGGAGAAGGACAGTAGATATCCCCTACTGCGAGCCACGAGCTTCTTTACAGTCAAACTAATCTTAGCGGTTTGTTGGGTCCTCCAGTACCACTGTTCCATGTCCACGTTGGACCAATAGTCTAAGGACCATTGAGCGCCTTCCACCACGAACGGCAAACTGTGGCCACGTTGCACATGACCTCGTCCGTCGGCATCCCCGACAGTACCAGTATCATCGAGAGAATCTCCGTAGGGATGATGGCCCATCCAATGCAGTTGATCTTTCTCTTGCTCCTCTCCATTGTGACTCTTCTTCTTCTCCCCTTTGTTTCTATCTAGTCGGATGGGTTCTTTTCTTTGGAAAAGGCTATTTAACCCGCTCGTTTTGGGGGTGTAACCCGCTCGTAGAGGGGTATGACCGAACAAGAAAAATACTATTTGGAAATAATAGTAATGCCACTGTATTAATATTAGTTTCAATTATATTATAAATTTTAAATTAACAGAAATGTCACTGTAGATTTAATATTAATGCTAGTTCCAATAATATTGTAGATTGTAAATAAAAAAGAATAGAATTTTAACTTTAACTAATTTTAAGTTGTGAATTTAAATCTATGTTTAAATGTTAAATCAAAAACTAATTTAAATTTTAGCATTAATATTAGTTTCAATAATATTATAAATTTTAAATTAACATAAATGCCACTATATTAGAAACCTAGCTTGTCATGCCTCGCTCTCGTAGGAGCGATCGTCCTCGCTAAGGCATGATGTCGCGTGAGCCTAGATTGCGCTTATGCAAGGTAGGTCCATAACAGCCGATTACAGGCTAAGCAACGGGGTCGTCGCACAGAAGTCCCAAGTAGAAATATTGAATAACAACAACAGAAAATTAAATGCAAAACATAAGTCATTCAAAATGCTCTTTATTGATATTGAAACAAAGATTACAATTGTGGCACAAGGCCAAGATTACAATCACTCAAGCTCACTCTTCTCACATTATAAGTCACTCTTCTCTCTCTCATCTCTCAATACAATTTGAGTAGACCAGCGAAAGTTTTGGATAGGCGATGTCCATACATTATGTCTCATATAAGTCCAGCCTTTAATGCGCCCGTGCACCTCGAAACGCCAAGGAACTCCTTGCCTCGACGCATCCAAGCGAGCTTTGCCCCGAGCAAGCAGGTACCTATCACCTGCACATGAAACTGGTGGGGTGTTAGTACGCAACTGTACTGGTGCAGTGAGCTCCTCACCCACCCATACAAAACCAACACGTTACTTTACTTTTGTGCAACATAGTTCCCTTATGATTGTCTTTCTAGTCTTGCCTTAGGATCAATTTTAATATTAAGACGTAGACATCTTGGTCTATTTGTGTCTCTAGACCGTTCGTCGGGCTAACGCACCGATAACTTCCTTATCCTTACCTCTAGACCATTCTCGTATTTGCAACGTCAACTTATCGACTTGTACTTGCCCTATGGCCCATACTCTGGGATATAATGACATGATTCGTGTCAACGACTTGGTTCTTACTTGAACATTGAGGCCGTGCCTCGCAACTTAGCATGACTTAACCAAACTTGCCTTACGGCCATTCTTGACTTCACTCTGTTAGGGTTATATACTAAAAGCATCACTTTTGTAGTAACCTTATTTCCTTAAATTTTGAATGAGAATCATATGGGCAAATATTTGCATATTGTATTTGTTGCAAGTGTTAATGCAAATGTTTGATATTCTATATTATAGATAATATGGTGTGTGGTGTCACACAGAAGATCATATTATCAGTTTCCTATGGAGTATATAAATAGTTCACAACCTAGATGGACTTGGACAATCTAGTGGAAAGGTTGTAGTATAATCTGGTATTAGTCTATCTTGACTATAGGTTTACACTAGTACACTTTGTGTGTATTGAACAGAACCACTTGAGGTTGTTCTCTTTGTACTGACTACATAAGTGAACAAATACCTCTGTTATTATAGATGCTTGTACTCTTAATCCGGATATAATAACGGACATGTATATGCAATGTGCATTACTTTGACTCATAAAAGAGTGAGATTCATTATGGATCAACAACCTCTATGAATTGGGTAATAATATTGTATGTATGATGGGCTGTTGATTATAAATGGAATCCATGTCCCGATATATCGGGTTGATGATGTCCTCTTAAGGAGCTCATAAGGATTGTCATGTAAACCCTGCAGGTGGATTATATCCGACATGACAAATAAAGTTGAGCGGTACTACTTAAGGATAAAAGATGTCGAATCAATATAGTTGTCAGTAACTTAATTTGATCGACGGACATACGATATCTTAACATGGGGAGCCAAACGAGCATATAATAAAAGGAGCCCACAAACATAATTTGGGATTAGGAAGGTAGTGCAACAATAGCTCATTAGTGGACCGAGCTATTGTTAATGGGCCTGGATTGTGTGTTCGGACTGAACACGGGATATCCAGATCCGTTAGGAGGCCTAACCCTAATTTCTCCTTATGGTCCCTGCCGTAGCCTATATATATCCTCTATTCTCTGGCCGCCAGATTACGGATCAGAAATCTGAAGTTTTCTCTAAATTCGTGATTCACGTAAGGAGAGAAAGAGAGTGCTGCCAAGGAGAAGAAAAAGTTGGGAGATCGTCGCCCACACGACGTCCAACTCGAGGAAGGAATACGTGCAGAAGATCATGGGGTCGTCCGCTCGAGATTGCCAAGAATTACTTGTCTCCTTTCCGTCGCAGGTATAATTCGTGAACCCTAGTTTCTGCATATGAAGGGTTAGAACACGTATTAGATCTGTTTAACATTCTATCGATCAATACGCACACCAAAGGAAGGGTCCTGGGAATCCCCAGTTCCATCAATTGGTATCAGAGCCACTTAGGATCTACGTATTGATTGATACGTCCATGTTGTCCAATAAAACTTGCGCTATGTAATAGTCGGTAGATGTAGATCTGTTCTAACTCGGTTTTGTAGGCATCTTAGATCCAACTATTACGGTCCAATGCATGTTTTTTGATTGTGTTGTTTAAACCACGGACATATCGTGGATGTTGTTGTTACTGTGGATGTAATTAAAATCACGAGGGTTGATCGTGCTTATTAATTTAATTTTTCAATCTAGATTATGTGTGAACTCCTTTGGGAGGCATAGGATTGATGTAATTTTAATTATTTTTGATCAATCGTGATGGCGGTGGTGGCTGTTTCTGACGCCGGACGAGATGCTGGTTTTGAGCAATCCAGAGGTCGAACCCCGTATAGATCTGCGCAGCGCCAGATTTTGGATTCGGATAGTTGAGGACGGAGCAGCAAAGATGACCATAATAGTTGGATATTTTCTCTTATTTTTGTCATTTTGCTTTTTCTAATTATGCATGTTTATTATTGTGTGGTTGTTTTTTTTGAAAAAAATAAGCCTACATTAATAATGGACAACATGGACATAATATCAACTAGTAGAAAAATCCTCATTGTTAAATAACTAAGTGGGAGAGGATTTTTATTTAGTATAAATCCTATGGTCTCCATTACTGGTTTGTAGGTGATGTAATTATACTTGCGTGTTGGCTTTAGTGCTTTCCTCCATATCGGATGAGTATAATTATTGTAGCATTTGGATTCCTAAAATTTATTTTCTATTTTTGGAGATTTATTTTTATTTTTATTTTAGTTAAAATCAATTATTAGATAGGATGTTGATATGGGATCGTAAGATTTTTGACCTAAGTCTATAAGTTAGATCTAAGGATATTAGGTTGTGTATAGCCTCTGGGGACTCTAGATAGTCCCTAGAATATTATTTTACCATTTTAGAATTTTTGGGATTTTATGAAGATTTTTAGATAATTTTTATATGCGGTTTCATTATTTTCTTAAGCTTCTAGGAATTTCTGTGAGAGCACCCGGGGGTATTTTGAGGTCAAAGATTTTATTTAGGGTCTAGAACCCTTAAATTATTTTCTATATTTTTCTAGGAATTTTTAGAAATTTTCTGGGATTTATTTGGAATTTTTAGGATTTTTCCTGAATTTTTATTTATTTTTTCTGTAATTAAAAACCTATTTTCTAAAAACATTTACCCAGTCAGCCGAGCGGGGGCCCACACGTCAGCCGCTGGCGTGCGGGGTGCGGGCCCACGTGGCAGTGATTGGGTCGGGGGCGGCTCGGTCTCCGAGCCGCAGTAGGTTTTTCTAAGCCGAACTGGCTTAGTACTCCTTAGCCGAGCTAAGCTCGGATTGACCACAGCCGTTCGATCCAAGCAGCGGGCTCACCAGATCGCGCCACGTGGCCCCCTAGCCACCGCTTGGACAGCAGCCACCGACCTAGCCCTATATATATATTTATATTAGTTATTAGTTTTCCGAAACCCTATTTTCTTCAGCAGTTTTTTGTGGAGAGTTCAATTGGAGTTCTTCGACTTTGTGGGGGGATTGCCGTTGATCTAGACGTCCGTTTTGCGCGCCGTTTTTTTTATTGGAAGCGTATCGAGGTTAGGTTTCCGAATATATAATTTATTTTCTGGTATTTTGATCTCGAATTTCTGAAGAATTATTTGAGTGTCGGTTGTCCAAAAATCAACACGTCGTACGGTTTTCGAGATTCCGAGCAATCCCGAACTCCGTTTCGCGATCTGTTTGAAGTTTTGGAAAGCTGACACAGAGCCCTAAAACATATAATTTTTACAGAAATTCAAAGTTTCATCTAGTATTTTATTTTATTCATAGAAGTCAGATTTGGTCCACGATTCATCAATTTGGTCATGGTTAGCCATAATGGCAATAACTTTTGACCAAAGCGTGATTTTGCGGCACGGTTGATTCCAGTACACTCATGGCGCTGAAATCTACCATGTTGCACACTCAAACTTGGAATTCATATTATTTGACCAGTTAGTCAACAGTATGTCTCGGTTTGCGTGCCACGGGTCCCGAATTTGGAACCGTGACTTTCCTTGGCCAAATATTTTTGTATAGATTATTATTTCAGAATTAAATAGGTTAAAATAGGATTTTAGATGATTTATTCCAGAATTAGAATAGATTAATTGATTTAACCCATTAGCCACTTTCTAGGATTTTTAGAGTGGGATTATATATCTAACTTGTGGTTGTTTGTGCGACGGGGTTCGTGGGATGATGGCTTGATTTGATAGATTCTAGGCCGGAGTTCATATTGTCTTCAACTTGTGAAATAAATCCGTCCAAGAGTTCAGGCAAGTACTTGTTGACACCTTCATGTGCATTTACTTTATATTGTCGTATTTCACTTATACATGCTATCTTCTGTGTCTTGACTGTTACACACACGAGAGTTGAGTGTTTGACTATTGATCATGTTTTCTCATTGTTATCTTGATCGTTATCATGATCGTGTTTTTGTGATTGTGAGGTATGGATATTGGAGGGGTACAATTACTAGGCACGTGGACAAAGCCCAGATGGTATCGTTGGCAACTCTCCCGTTTACGGGGGCGGGCCTTATAACCTCATCGTTCGCCCAAGCCGTCCATGTGTAGGAACGTTGTACTTCTCACGACACGTGCACTACGAGTGGTTACTTGAGTCTCTTTACTTTTCACGCTTGTTACTTTTCTTATCAGTTTCTTCCATCTCATAATTTCTTGTTCATATTGTTCATTATTTCCATTGATTCTTACTTTCCATGTTTAGTGTTTTATTACTTTATATTGTACTTGTATCATGTTGGTTTAGACTTGTACTTGTTCCAATCCTGACTGGATAACCATTTTTCAGTTGTAGACGACGCGATCTGTCCAGAGGTTTACGGTGAGTATGTTGGAGACACTGACGTCACTGGCGTACCCGGTTCCAGCACTGATGTGAATTAGCATATTTTATTCCTTATGGATTCGCATTAGTTAGTAGTTATAGTTATGAAGTTAGTTGTCCATTTTATTTTCTATTATCCGGGTTTGTTCCCGAGACTTTCTGAGTTGTAGTGGATTTTTCATATTTATAATATTGAGACTATTGGATATTTTAGTAATTTTTGCTGGCTTAGTTGTGGATGATATATATGCGTGTTGTGCTTGTTGTGGACCATTGTTATCATAGACAGCGTACTACCGCCGATGCCGCGGCGTAGGCTGGACTTGGCCACGTACTCGTATCCCAAAATTGGGAGCGGGTCGTGACAATTATGGATCACCAGTACAAACTTCCTTAGGGATAATTATAGAAAGTTACCTAGTATGTGTTCACTTCTCCATCTGAAGGAACTCATTACAAGGTAATGGACTTAGTATTAAGTAATGGTATACACTTAGATACAAATAATGGTATCCTCCCCATTGGAGTCACTGCTATTATTTGTATGACCAGAGCAAGACCAGCATATTAATTTTATTTATCATAAAGTTATATTGACATGATAGTAAAATTAATAAAAAAAATCTACTTGAACAAAGTTGAATTTGTATACGTCCACACTATCGTGGCATGCTAAATTCATGGTGTTCAAGGTGTTGGTGAATTTCTTATTATTATTTTGAGGGAATCAATATTTAGTTAATTCAAAAAGTTTTTTTTGCCCTACATAATTTTATTTATGTGATTCTCAGGATTTCAAAAAAATGGATTCTTTCAGTCCACTTATGGTGATTCTTAAAGAAAACAAACTTACTGGACCTAATTATATTGACTGGAAACATAATTTGGATATTGTTCTGACTGTTGAGGAGTACAAATATGTACTTGTTGAGGAATGCCCACCTAAGCCTGATGCTAACTATGATGAAGAGGTCAAAGAGGCTTATAAGAAGTGGAAAAGGCAGATGAGATGGCGTGGTGTTACATTCTGGCATCTATGTCAAATGTACTGCAACATCAGCATCAGGCCATGACCACAGCTTATGACATAATGTATAACCTCAAGGAACTCTTCGGACATCAGAGTAGAGCAGCTAGGCAGTTTGCTATGAAATGTTTGATGAATACAAAAATGGCTGAGGGCACACCAGTAAGGGATCATGTTCTCAAGATGATGGGTCATCTGAATGAGATGGAGATCCTTGGTGCTGAAATCGATGGGGAAACCCAGGTCAATATCATTCTCGGGACTCTGCCTAAAAGTTTTGACAATTTCTGCCTTAATTACAACATGAACAAAAGGTTGTATAGTTTGGCAGAACTTGTAAAAGAGCTACAGGATGCTGAATCTCTCTTTAGGCAGAGTGGTCATGTTTTTGTTTCTGAAAAGGCTTCTACTTCTAAGCCAAAAGGCGGTAAGAAGAAGAATAATATTCAGAAACAGACAAACTTAGCAAAGAAGGGCATAGGACCTCAAGGCGCGGTGAAAAAGCCGAAAGGCAAATATTTCAAGTACAAAGGGTCAGGACATTGGAAGACTGATTGTCCACTTCTCAAACAAGAGAACAAAGAAGGTATATCTCATTTACTAGTAGTTGAAACATGTTTAGCGGTGTTATCTACCGGTACCTGGTGTGTAGATACAGGAGCCACTAATCACGTCTGTAATACATTGCAGGGGTTCCAGAAAACCAGACGGCTCAGTGATGGAGAGATATGCTTGTTCATGGGTGATGCTACAAAAGTATCGATCATTGCATTAGGAGATGTTACTTTATCTTTTGGTAGAAATAAGTCTTTGACATTGAGAGATTGTCTTTATGCACCTTCACTTAGAAGGAATTTAGTTTCTGTTTCTATGTTAGTTAAGGATGGATATTCAGTTTATTTTAATGACAATATTGTTATTAGAAAGAATAAACATTTTATCTGTTCTGGTGCATTGGTTGATAATTTGTATGTCATTAATCCTATTTCGCCCACAATGCAACTTATGGAAATGAATAATATGTCATCTAACTTAAATAAGAGAAAAGAACCTTCTTGTATGAACCAAACATATCTTTGGCACTTACGATTGGGGCATATTAACCTAAGAAGGATTCAAAGACTGGTTGAAGATGGACCTTTGAGTTCATTGGAAGTGGAGGCACTACCAGTCTGTGAATCCAGCTTGGAAGGTAAAATGACCAAAAGGCCTTTTACGGCAAAGGGGTATAGGGCCAAAAATGTGTTGGAATTGGTTCATTCTGATTTGTGTGGACCCATTACTATCCAAGCTAGAGGTAGCTTTGAATATTTTGTCACATTTATTGACGATTATTCAAGGTATGGATACATTTATTTGATGCGCCGTAAGTCTGAGTGCTTTAAGAAATTCAAAGAGTACAAGGCTGAAACGGAGAAACGTTATAGAAAATGTATCAAGTCATTTCGATCAGATCGTGGTGGCGAGTACCTCTTTGGAGAGTTTAGGGATTATTTATCAGAGGCTGGGATTGTATCCCAATTGACTGCACCTGGAACGCCCCAACAGAATGGTGTAGCCGAAAGAAGGAATAGAACTCTTATGGAGATGGTTAGATCAATGATGAGTTATTCAGATTTGCCAGATTCGTTTTGGGGATATGCCTTAGAGACTGCAGCTTATATTTTGAACTTGGTTCCTTCTAAGTCAGTACCTCTTACTCCCACAGAGCTGTGGATTGGGCGTAAGCCTAGTCTGAAACATGTTCGCATTTGGGGTAGTCTAGCACATGTGCTGAATGGGAAAGCAGATAAGTTGGAATCTCGTACAGAAGTACGCTTGTTTGTAGGCTATCCAAGAGGAACGAAAGGAGATTTATTTTATAGTCCTAAGGATCAGAAGGTCATTGTTAGCACCAATGCCCGATTCTTAGAGGAAGACTATGTAATGAACCATAAACCCACAAGTAGAGTTGTTCTAGAAGAACTGAGACGTGAGACACCAAGTACTTCAGTACCAACAGTACAAGAGGATGAACCACAAATAACTGCATACCAAAGGAAGGGTCCTGGGAATCCCCAGTTCCATCACAAATAACTGTTATTATAGATACTTGTACTCTTAATCCGGATATAATAACGAACATATATATGCAATGTGCATTACTTTGACTCATAAAACAGTGAGATTCATTATGGATCAACAACCTCTATGAATTGGGTAATAACATTGTATGTATGATGGGCTGTTGATTATAAATGGAATCTATGTCCCGATACATCGGGTTGATGATGTCCTCTTTAGGAGCTCATAAGGATTGTCATGTAAACCCTGCAGGTGGATTATATCCGACATGACAAATAAAGTTGAGCGGTACTACTTAAGGATAAAAGATGTCGAATCAATATAGTTGTCAGTAACTTAATTTGATCGACGGACATACGATATCTTAATATGGGGAGCCAAACGAGCATATAATAAAAGGAGCCCATAAACATAATTTGGGATTAGGGAGGTAGTGCAACAATAGCTCATTAGTGGACCGAGCTATTGTTAATGGGCCTGGATTGTGTGTTCGGGCTGAACACGGGATATCCAGATCCGTTAGGAGGCCTAACCCTAATTTCTCCTCATGGTCCCTGCCGTATCCTATATATATCCTCTATTCTTTGGCCGCCAGATTACGGATCAGAAATCTGAAGTTTTCTCTAAATTCATGATTCACGTAAGGAGAGAAAGAAAGTGCTGCCAAGGAGAAGAAAAAGTTGGGAGATCGTTGCCCACACGACGTCCAACTCGAGGAAGAAATACGTACAGAAGATCTCGGGGTCGTCCGCTCGAGATTGCCAGGAATTACTTGTCTCCTTTCCGTCGCAGGTATAATTCGTGAACCCTAGTTTCCGCATATGAAGGGTTAGAACACGTATTAGATCTGTTTAACTTTCTATCGATCAATACGCACACCAAAGGAAGGGTCCTAGGAATCCCCAGTTCCATCACACTCGAGACGACTCAATCCCGATTTACGCAACTCTATGCCATCAACTTAATACTCAACGCTACATTCGTACCGAGGTACGTGTCATTGCTATAGCCAAATCTTAGATTTCTTAAGACTTGTGATGTACCCGTGCATACTATATTTACTTTATGCATGTCGTACTTGTACTTTCTTTGATTTGACCGACACCGTGTATGCGGATTGCCGCTTAGCACACCAACTTGACTTATATGAAAGGTCGCTTGTAATTCAAGCCATCTTGGATATGTAGGTAGTGCAAGATGAGGCCCTTGCAGCTAAGGGTAGCTAGCCCTGCTCAAGTCCTCGAATTATCATCGACGGCGTGTTCTTGTCTGCCTACCTTGCTCCCCTCCTAGGCTGATACGGTCCTGTGGCCCCAGGTTTCCGAATCGTGGGTGCAAAAACTTGTCGACAAGTTGTCCATAACCACGCACCTATGAGAACTCCTAGACTCAACGTAAATGCATGGCCTAGCCATCACAACTTAGCTTCCTTAGCTTTACTTCTTGTACTTATCATACTTCTTTCGCAGAGCCCAAACCAGGATTGTCTCGGCAACTGACCTACAGTCCCGTCATGTTCCTCCTCGACGACTGATCTACAGTCCCGACATGTTTACAGTGTTTCCATACTCTTATTGACTTAACTAAATTGCGCTCACGCAAGGCATTATTTCCATACTCTTATTGACTGCGACTGACCTACAATCCTAACATGTTACAGTATTTCCATCGCCCAAGTCATATTTATATGACGAGTCTTGAGATCGTAGGACTAAATGACTTGACAACCGCAGACAACAGGGGATAGTGCTTGCTATGACTTCGATATCCCAACAAAACTCTTGTCTAACGTGTTCGTGCAACGACTTGACAAGCAAGAGCTACGTCAAGCCTTGCATCGAGGGAACGTATTGTGCACACGTTCGACTTGAACAATCAAGTTCTTTGGGTGCCTAGACTTAAGCCGCAAGCCGTGCAATACGACTTAAACTACGAGACAAGCGAATGTTAATATTAATGCTAGTTCTAATAATATTGTACATTTTAAATAAAAAAAGAATAAAATTTTAACTTTAACTATTTTTAAGTTGTGAATTTAAATCTAAGTTTAAATGTTAAATCAAAAACTGATTTAAATTTTAGTATTAATATTAGTTTCAATAATATTGTAAATTTTAAATTAACAGAAATGACACTATATCAGAAACCTAGCTGATGTCACGTTGTTCGGGCTTGGTTAGTGTTCGTCTAAACTCGTACGTGAGAACTAGTTATTAGTAATGAAAATAAAAAATTAAATTTTAATTTTAACTATTTTTAAGTTGTGAATTTAAAACTAGTTAGTAAAATGAGCTATTAAAATAAAAACTAGTCGAGCTCGATCCTTTCTCTTTATCCCATCTCCCTCTCTCTCTCTCTCTTTCTCAGGTTCTCTCTCGCAGATTGTGTTCACTAATACCATATTATTTGAAATAATTACACAATAGTAAACGTAGCATTAAATACTGCTGCATGCTTTATCCTACACAATTTAATAATACATGTACACAGAAGACGAGAAGGCTGTGTTGTTGGAAGTTGTTTCTTTAAAATTATGCATGCTTTTAGGATCACTCAAGCATTTTCATGAGCCAATAGAAGAGGGCCACGTGGCGGAGGTACAAGGAGGAGGGAGTTTTTGGAGTTACTAAAAGCATTTTTATGCATGCTTTTAGGATCACTCATACCAGTTTCTTTTTGTATTGTTTCTTGTCCTTCGTTTCTTCTGTTGGTTTCTAACACACTCTATTTTCTTCAATGGCGACGTCACATGCAGAAACTGATCGTCGTGTGGAAGAATTAGTTGATGAAGAAAGCTTTGCTTCAAGATCAGTGTCAGATGATTTGGATGATGAGCAAAGTTTGGAAGCTGTTAACTTAGGAGACAATAAAGAACAAGAGGAAGAAAACAACGGAGGAATGTATTATAACGATGATGATGACATCAACGCAAACAACGAAATGTTATTTCGCATCACCCTTTCTAATGGATTTAAGAAATGTATTATACTTGTACATTGATTTCTCATACTTACTTTATTTAATTCTGTTCTTAGGGACGATGGTGAATCTCCATTGGATTTTGATGCAGCAACGATGAAAAAAATATTGTAGTCTGCCAACATTAACAAAGACCCAAGGGATCTCTTAGATGAAGATATTGTTGGCTTACTGTTCAACTCTATTGAATAAGCAGAGACATTCTACCGAATTTAGTAAAAAGCAGTTGGTTTCAGTATTAGAAAGAACGAAGTAAAGAAAAACAAATCTGGGATGGTGATGGTCCGTAGTTGGTGTTGTTCAAATGCGGGATTCAGACAGAAAAAATACAATGAAGCTCCTAACAGGGTTCGTGAGCCAAGAAATAAAAGCAGAAGTGGTTGTAAAATAATTTTTCGTATTGGGTACACCAATTCTACAAATCTGTGGGTTGTTAAAAAATTTCAAGTACATCACAACCATAATTAGGCGAATGATTTTGAAACAGTTTTTTGAGATCCCATCGTAAGATATCATCCACAGAATTGGAACAATCTAAGCTTATGAAGCAATCAGGGATGGGGACTGGAGATATATGGAATTTACTTGTCCACTAGAAAGGTGGCTGGGATAAGGTTGGATGGACGAAAAAAGATTTATACAATGCTTTAGCTAAAGATAGTAGAGCACTAGATGATGTTGATGCTACGACAATACCTACATTTCTTCAATCTAAGGAGGGCATTGACCCATATTTCTTCTATGCGTACAACGTAGACGAAGATTCCATATTGACCAATCACTTTTGGGCTGACGGTACATGTCGATTCGATTACGAATTATTTGGAAATTTACTAGCATTTGATACTACATATAAAACAAATAGAAGTCAAATGCCATTGGTAGTTCTAGTGGGTACAAACAATCATGCAATGACTTGTGTGTTTGGGTTTGCAATGATCCATAATAGCACTGCAGAGACATATTCTTGGGTTTTACAAAAATTCCAAGTGTGTATGAATGGCAAATTACCAGTGACAGTTCTTACGGATGGTTGCAGATCCACGAATAAAGCAATTGAGGATTTAATGCCCAGCGTAGTTCATCGAACGTGCTTATGGCATATCCTAAACAATTCAGCCAAACATATACACCGAGATGGTTTTGCAAATGAATTGAGTATTCTGATTAAAAGTTATATTGTACACTTGCTACTTTACTTTGAAGTATATTGTTGTTACAATATTAAAACTTTAGTTTCTCTCCATGTTTTCTAAACGGATACTATTCAGTCGAAGAATTTGAAAACCGTTGGCAGCAGATGCTAAGGAATTATAATATAGAGAACAATGAGTGGACCACTGCATTGTACAGAACGAGGGAGCGATGGGCGGACACATTCCTACGTTGGTGGTTCTACTGCAACAAATAGATGTGAATCTATGAACGTATTTCTGAAAAAAATTTGAATGAGAAGCTGCCACTATGGAAGGTCCTTCAAAATTATGACAACGGTTTGGCGGCCTTATGTTTCAGCCAGATAAGTAAGCATGTCATTGATAAACTCTCAACACCAATTGTAAAGCAAACTAAGCATGGCCAAAATAGAAGATAAATTTGCCGCAATTTACACTAAAATGGTGTTTATAGAGATAAGGAAATCACACGTTCTGATACATATACTGTTCTCCACCATCACATCATAAGAGAGGCAGAAGTTTGCACTATCCAAAAGTATATGTCACCAAACAGTATCAACCGGAAGGTTATATTTGATCGGGCCGACAACATCATAAACTGTGACTGCTTGTGGATGGAGACCAAGGGAATTCCTTGTAGGCATACTTTTTCAGCAATAAAAAGATTGTAATTGGGAGATATTCCAAGAAATTGATAAAAACTCGTTGGCTCAAGGATTGCAAAGAGAGTTATCTCTACGGACCTGGCGCAGAAAGAACCCAGATAGTATTGAGCGCAGAAGGTATGGTGGTATTAATGAACAAGATAATCTGTTTACGTATTATTCTAAAAAATTAAGCAAAATTCAAGAGAAGGGAACGGAGTTGATGTAGTTTGTTCTTATGGAGTTGAAAAAAATGGTGACAGATATTGGTGAAGAAGAAAAAATGGTAGCTGATGCAGTTCATGGAGTGCATGAATCTTTTAAAGAGCCAAATCCGGTAGCAACAAAAGAAAGGCCTTCTCAAGGAAAATCAAGCCAGCCTAAAGTAAGTCAGACTATCCCCAAGCCTAGAATTTGTAGAGTTAAAGAAAACTGGGTCACGATTTTCGTAATTGTAAAGTACGGAAGCAAGATAGCGACAAAGAGCAAATGGAATCAAATGAACCGTCGTTGACTTAATTATCAACTTTTTTTTTACAATTCTCCGTCAATTTAACACGGAAAATGACAATCCTCAGTCAATTTTAACGCGGAGGATGGTAATTCTTCGTCAATTTAACAAGGGGAATAGTCATTCTCCGTCCTTTTAGCACGGAGAATGGCAATTTTTTGTGTTATTTAAACGGAGAATTGACATTCTCCGTGGTTTTAACACGAAGAATGTCCATTCTCCTGCATTCTAACATGGAGAATGGCAATTTCTCGTCAATTTAATAAGGAGAATGGTAATTCTCCATGATTTTAACATGGATAATAGTGTTGACGGACGCACTGGCCAGTGCTCCATTGGACGCATCAGTACACGGATAATAGTGTTGACTTGGTAGAATTCAAATGGGCAGATTCATTGGTATTAATGGCATATAAATGGCATTAGTTGGGAGATTTTGTTCTCGTCTTACTTAGCTTTTCTTGTGAAGGGCAGATGCATTGGTATTAATGCAAATTAATTGAATTGAATTCTAAGTGACTGCTACTTGGCGCATAAGTACGAGTTGTCCTTGCCTATAAATGGCAGTAGTGTAGGAAGAGTTTGTTCTCATCTCACTTAGCTTTTCTTGTGGAGATGGACTCGACCGATCCCTCGCCTTGGCAAGATGCTTTTCTGTGGGTTGTCGATCTCCTCGTTCGAAAAAGCTTTGGTGGTAAAGTCCTTCAGAAGACTGAGATGTGCCTAGTGGAATGTCCGTGTTCGTGCACTTCATCGACTGTGTGCCATGATGTTTGTTACTGGAAGAGCCCCAGGGTTTGGGTTGATTACGAACCCACACTCTGTCAAAGTGCCCGCACGTTGATTCGCTCTGACTATGCACGGTGTTTCGTCTACGCACGTTAACGATGAAGTGATTTGCTCTGACGATGCACGGTATTTCGTGTTCGTGCACTTCATTAGAAGACTAAGATGTGTCGAGTGGACTATCCGTGTTCGTGCACTTCATCGACTGTGTGCCATGATGTTGGTTACTGGGTTCGGGATCACCGCAGCCCAGTTTTTGTTATGTTGAAAGAGCCACAGGCTGTCGAAGGTGTCTGTTGCATCCAAAGATCGGGGTCGGACGATGGAATGATTTGCTCTGACGATGTTATGCCTACGCACGTTGACGATGAAGCGACTGTCAACCCACACTATGTCGAAGCTGTAGCTTTTAGGCTTTTTTCTTGGTAGTAGGATTTTATGTAGTAGTTCAGACTTTCATATGTAAATAAAAGTCAAACTTTTTGTGGTTTTGACACAGAGAATAGCCATCCTCCGTGGCTTTAACAATGTAAATGTAATTCAAAAATAATTTTACTATAAAAGATAGAACATACCAGACGTTACAAAAGACGCAGACGAATAAAAGACAAACAAATGATATAGAAAGAAGTTCTTTTCCCAATTATATTGTTGTTTTATAATATCATTGCTAGGTTGGTAGTGTTATATATTCGCTTGAAAGCAACTTCTTAGCCCATCCTAACCTCATCATTGTAATCTTTTGGTGAGTGTCATCGTCATTTCCTTTATATATTTCGAAGGGAGTAGTCATCAAGCTCTTCATATAATACGTCGTGTACAAGAGGTAGTTGGGTGCCTGTTGTTGTGGGCATCGTGGAGAATAATTCAGCACTGTGCTCTCATACTCCATCTTCGTCGGGCATCTCTCCTTCATCATATCAACTTTCCTCCTGACGATAGGCTCTAAGGTCTTCTTCATTAATTCTGCATCCACCTTGCCCTTTTCGTACGTGGTTTGCCTCAAAGAGTTATAGTATGTCCAGTCGTAGGAGATAAAGTTTAATGTGAGCAGCGTGTAGTGTTTGATGGATACATTAAAGAGTGGGATGAATAACAACTCTATATCGTCCTCTAAACCCATGACGAAGTCTTCTACATCTGTTTTGAAAGTGTCAAGGGTGCCGGCTTTTGCTTCTGGTTCAATGGCACGTTCAAAAATGTTCTGTTTTCCACAAACAAAACACAATATCATGAGTAATTTTTTATGTCATTTTTATCGGTGTACACATGAATATGGATTTTTCTGTTTGGATTCTTACCAATGTAAGGGACATCAAAAATGCAGACCACTTATGTTGCACGTCCTTTGAACTTGACTGGGCATACTTTCTTGCATAGCCTTGAATTTCTCTCAGCTTCCTTATTATTAGGTTGAGTATGCCAGCCTTCATGTCTTCATAGTTGAGTATGTCTTGCATGTCTATTGCCGACAGCTAGATTTTAACTTTATTTTTACCCTCTTTCGGCACACTCAAGTATATAATATCACTGCACATAAATTTAGTTTAGATTAAATTAATAAAGATTCTCAGGACATAATTGTGAAAAAAGTCTAGAAAGGAAAAGAAGAAAAAAGGGTCATTCGTCGTCCAATAGATACGGAGAATGATAATTCGCCGTCCAACTGACATGGAGAATGATTATTCTCCGGACAACTGTCATGGAGAATGGTGGTTCTCCGTTATAAATTGGTCGGAGATTGGTCGATTTCAGAATATATACTTTGGACTCATCTTTCTGGGGAATACGATGTCGATGTAAAGCTTCTTCAGCTCTTCATCTGCATCCATCCAAAGTATGAGTTCATCGTATTCCCTTAGTATGACACCCTTCCTCTTTAGTTCAGCCATTTTGGCATCTTCTCCGAATTTCGGAGCGGCATTCATCTTCCACTTTTTATTAGCCTCTCTAACAGTATTCTTTTTCAAGGGAGTAACATCTTCATCGGCTAATGCTGCTGATGGTTTTCTTGACCTCTTTCCACCCCATCCTCCTCTTCTCTTAACTTCTTTTGGAGCAGCAAGTTCAGCAGCTGCTTGAGTCTCCTCATGATGCAATGCTACAACAATGGCTTCAAGATCAGCAATTTTTGCATCCTTTTCAATGGCTTCAATATTCAACAAATCAACTTTATTTTAAAGCTCCATTTTCTCATTAACGAGCCTTTTATTTGTTTTTCTGAGCTGCTCGATTATTTGCACTGAAATAAAATAAATAACAGTGAAATGTATGATGTCAATCAATATGATGTGAATCTAACACAGAAAATGACCATTCTCCGTGGCCTTAACACAGAGAATGGTCGTTCTACTGCATTCTAACATAGAGAATGGCCATTCTCCTGCATTCTAAAATAGGGAATGGCCATTCTCCGTCTTATTAACACGGAGAACGATCATTCTCTTTCCATTTAATACAGAGAATATCCATTCTCCGTAATATTACCACGGAGAATGGCCACTCTCCGTGGTAATGAAACGGAGAATGGACATTCTCCGTTATTTTAACACGGAGAATGGCCATTCTTCTGCATTCTAACACGGAGAATTACAAATCAAAACTTCGAAAAAAGAGAAAATTTTACCTTGCGTCTGTAGCTATTTAACCTTTTCACTAAGCTTTCCATTCTCAGCAATAATATCAGATTTTTCTCTTCGCAAGGAGTCCAATTCCTGCGCAACATCTCCATCGAGGTGTTCTTTTGAATTTGTTGGGCTCCTTGTTCCTCTAGCTCTTTAAGCTTCTTATGGAGATTCTCCTTCTCAGTAAGAATCTCAGATTTTTCTCTTTGTAACTCCTCCAATTCATGCACCGAGCCCTCCATCACAACGTTGACTGGACGTTGTTGGGCTTCTTGTGCCTCTAGCTCTCTGAACTTTTCATTGAGTTTTTTATTCTCAGCAAGAACCTGAGATTTCTCTCTTCTCAACTCCTCAAATTCCTGTACCGATCCCTCCATCACGGTGTTCATTCCAAGTTGTTGGGGTCTCTCTTGTTCAGTATCCTCATCCCCACCAGTTTGGTGGTGTCCCCCTCCCCCAAATGCATCTTCTTCTCGTATTTCTACATCCTCTTCTAGGTGGCCTTCCTCTTTCCCGACAGTTATAACCAAATCATTGAATATTTGTTTCAATCTAAATTTAATGTGATATTCGCGTTTGAGGAAGACCGAGATTTTTTACCCATTCCATGTGTAAAATATCGGGTATTCACGTATTGGTGCGGACTTCCTTTCCACAAATGTACTATGTTCCGCAAACCAATAGAGGAAGCATATTGTGCAACCTTCCATTTTGGAGTATGCATCGGAGTAATCCCCCTTTAGTTTTATTTGTAGTCCTCTTGATGCTCTTCATGACATACTCCAAGATTAACCTTGGCCAGCACATTCTGTTGATAACTTCTATCCTGTCTACCAAGGCCAAGAATCTGTATGGCAAATTTGAACCGCCAGACTTTATGAAGAATACTATTTGGCACAAGTGGAAGATTATTAGCTTGGCCAAATCATCTGGATTAACAGCATTATCTTCGCCACGAAGCCGTTGTAACAATTCAAAGAACTTTTCTCTCACATACTTATTCGTGACTTCTGAGTATTTGCCCTTAGAATTAGCCAGCAATCTTGTGAAGTGATCTCTATATAGGCTCAACGATGCTGTTGGTGTGGGCTGTTGTTGTTTTTCAATTATCAATCTTCTGTAATTAGCATCATCCTCACTATCATCTTTCAGCGGTAGACCGAAAATGGCTACCATATCGCCCATACTCGACGCTATTTTAACAGTAGTGCTCAATTGAAAGTATCCGATACTAGATTTGTCTTCCACATAAGTTCCTATTAAATTCTTAAGACCTTCTGAAACCTTGGCCAATTCTTGAGTGCAAACTTTATTTTTGTAGAATACCTCGAAAAAATTGTAGAAACTGTTATTCTTCAAAGAATAAATAACTGGCTCGAGCAAACGATCACCATCTTCTTTGATATCATCCATAAGAGTTTGCATCGTCTTAAAAGAAGAATGGAAAACTCTTTAATCTTTATTTCTGACAATTTTTTTCTACAAAAAAGACAAAAAATTAGGTTTCTGTCAACTGTTCTCCGTCAATCTAACACGGAGAATGGACATTCCCTATGATTTTAACACGGAGAATGGTCATTCTCCGTGATATTTGCACGGAGAATGACCATTCTCCTAAATTTTAACACGAAGATGGCCATTCTCCGTGATATTTGCACGGAGAATGACCATTCTCCTACATTTTAACAAGGAGATGGCCATTCTCCGTGGTTTTAACACGAAGAATGGCAGTTCCCCTTTATCTTAACACGGGAATGACCATTCTCCGTCAAGTCAACACGGAGAATGGAATTAATCCTTCAATTTAACAAGGAGAACGGTCATTCTCCGTGATACTAACACGGAGAATGACCATTCTCCGTCAATATAACACGGAGAATGGCAATTCTCCTGTATTTTAACACGGAGAATGGCTATACCCCTCCATTGTATTAAGACAGAGAATGACTATTCCCCTTCGTTGTCTTAACAGAATCATGAACACAACTTATAGATATACCTTCTTTTTTTCCCTCCTTCTTGATTACTAGCCTCTGGCTCATGTACAACTTTCTTAAATCTCTTCACAACAGCTCTCTCTTCTTGCATATCTATATCTTCTCCCTCTCCTCTAACTAGGGTTCCATTTGATGCTGATGTTTGTGACATGGTGTGAAGATTGCGAATGGAGAGTCACTGACGAGTTTTTGAAATAGGATTTGAAGATTTTGGAGGATAAAACCTATATACGAAAAGGAGCATCGTATGGAAGAAGAGGAAGAATAGAAGCTTTTTGGTTTTGAACAGTAGGTTTCGTGAATGTTTTGAAAAAATTAGATGGGCAATAAGGTCATGTCGTACCCTTTTATATATTTTTAGCTAATTTTGGGCACGCGATGAAATGTTATTTTGCGGTATATTTTTTCATAAAACTTTTGCGGTTTTTAGGCATTTTATAAATTTTCTCTTGTCAATAACTTACGAATTTTTCTCGATACATGCTTAGGAAGAAATTACTTTAGCATGAAGAGAGGGTATATCCATAAGATCTGATGCATAAATCACTTTAACATGAAGAGAGGGTATACCCATAGGGTCAGAGGCACATGTTAGGATATTTTAGGATTATATGGCAGCAAGAATATGAAACAAATGAAAATTTTGATATCATTTTTATCCCACATTTTAAGAACATTATAACTCAACAAAACAAATGAACATAATACATTAGATAAAAGAAGAAGAAAAAATTGATCGTCTTCCATATTCAATCATTTTAGTTTGGACTCCTTTCTGCTTAATTATATTATATTGTTGTGCAACTTGGATAGTTCTTCATTGTGCTCTGAAGTTGCAATCCATTCAGCAACTTTGCGTCTTTCCATTCCCGAATCAAACTGCATATAACAAACATAACATCAAAAATATTGCTCTAAAAGTGTAAGTTTTTTACGACATATTTTCAGACTTACATTGAGAGAACGGAAGTCCAGACTACATCCGTCTTTCATGAATACAATTACAAAAATTCCACAATCAAATGTATTACCTTGGCGGGGAACATAAGGACGACGGTTTATGGCAAAAGCAGAAAAGTTGAACCTAACATCTCCCAACTTCAAAATCTCTTCTTCGAGAAAGAGATCCAAATTTAAAAGCTACAATTACCAGAATACAATATGTATTAATATACCGCGGATCTTGTACGCAATTCATAAAAATTGATAAATATGAGCTTACTATTTCTTTTATGACTGATTTGTTTTGAATCGGCTCATCTGTAGATGCAAGTTTGTCCCAAATTTCAACAGTCATTGTTTTAACCATAACTCTTGCAAGAGTATAGTGGTCAGACAAAAGAATGGGTATGTATATCTGAATCAGGATTAATTAGGTAAAACAAATTAGTAAATTTTCAAAAAATTAGGATTAATATTTAAATAGAAATACATCAATACCTCGTTACAAATGCTTAAAGATCCCATATAATCCTGAAAATATTTGTACTTCTTCCATATTTTATGAAGTTGTTTGTCAGATTGAGGTAACCTTGCTATCTACATACACATCAATTAATACATTATGAAGGACAAACAAACGAGAAAATTGTTAATGCATAATCATTGAAGAATAAAATGCTCACTCACCGTTAACCTTATTGGTAAATACCATACATTAGCTTTATTGAAAGTTCTTTTCCGTTCCTCCGCGTGAGAAGAGCAGAGACAAGGGTTACAATCTGAGTATCTTATTAAAAATATCAGCAATAGAATCGAAGTAAATATAGATGGCATCTAAGAAGAAATATACTATCTATACATACCCCATCTTTAATTCTTATTTCTGGAGCTAAGGACTTCATCTCAGCCTGAGACACATAGATTTTGTTGCAAGATGATATTATTTCACTAAGAAAGAAACGAATAGATTAGAAAAAAAAACTGTTTGAATTAAATGAAAACTCATATTACTTACTTGCAGGTCTATCATCCACAAAAATATAGTCATAAAAACTCGAAGAAATACTAGTACACTGACTACGCTTTGAGGTTGACGTTCTTGTTAAACTTTTCAAAGGTATGATCGGATCTAAATTTCCTTCCATTCTTTTCGAAGAACTGCTAAAGTCAGTTTCTTCTAGAGTATACATTTCGAAAATTCAACTACTAAAATATAGCGAATTAGCGACGACCACATCCGTCGCTAATCCATCGGCAAATTGACATAACGACGGATTGTCGACAGAATTTGGCTGGAAAAATCCGTCGAAAAATAGCCCATCGCTAAAAAAATCCGTCGCTAAGCTGTCGCCATTCGATGGATTAGCGACGGATTACCGTCATCAAGAATCGTACATTTAGCGATGGCTAGCCGACGTATTTCTGTCAAATCAAGTATTAGGAAGTTTCTGATACTACTTTTTAGTGACGAACAAGTCCATCGATAATATGTCGGTAACTGCATATCAGAGAGTTTCTGATACGCAAAATCCGTCACCAATAGTCGCTAATACTCGACGGCAAAGCAACGGATTAGCGACGGGATATTCGTCGTTTAGGCTTTGGAAATATTATTGTTTTCAGAACCTTGGTGACGGTTAATCCATCGCTAGGTTGTCACAAATTAGTCGCTAATGCGACGACGTAGCGACGACTTAGCGACGAAATATCCGTCACTTAGGTTTTGGAAATCTTCATAGTTCCAGAACCTTGTCGACAGATATTCCGTCGCTAATCCGTCGACATCCGTTGCTAACTGGAAATTCTCCAATTAGCGACAGATATTCCGTCGCTCAGTCGTCGCCTTCCGTCGCTTGGTAGACGCAAGTCCATCGCTAACTGAAAAAGTTATGAATTTTTTTGCATAAAACAGAGCATTCCCTGTTCTTATAACATCCGTAACATCGAAACATCACAATATGCATCACACCTCACACAAACCAACAAAATAATATACATCACACACCAATATACAAATATATGTCATAAATACATCACACAAACCAACATACATCACTAATATCCAAACATCTATCACAAACTAATATCCAAATATCCACCATTATCCTAAACATTCACCAATATCCATGTGACAATATCCGAAATTCACAAATATTCAATATTTAAAAAACAACATTAAAATACAATAACATCAATGAGAAGGAGGAGGTGGATCGTCTGTTGATGATAATCCCTGCTGCGTCCGACGAAGATACTCCTCCACCATGTGTGTTGGTAGGGTATCAAAGACATGGCCTGGAAGTTGGCGTAGCTGCTCTGGCGACATCATGTCAAGGAGTGTCGTCACAGCAGGAGACTGTAGCAGAGGGGCAGTAGGGTCAAAAGAAAGACCCCCGACGGAAGAAGGACCGGGAATATCTGAAGCACTGGGAGCAGCAGTAGATGGACCAGGAGCAGAAGAACCGGGAGCAGTAGAAGGACGCGAATAGTATGTGGTCATATGCTCTCGCAAGTACGACAACACCTCGGTCAGAATCGTCAGCTTTGTCCTTACATCATCGCCTACCGGGGTCGCGGAAGGAGGAGGCGAGGGCGGTGGAAATTTCAGAATCGACGCCTACAACGACGCCAGGAAGCCGCATCCGTAGAGGCATCCTTTCCTAAAGCCGCCGACGATATCTATGAACATGTCGTCGAAGCGAACGGCCATAGAAGAGGACGCTTAGGCGGACGTCGTTTTACCGACATCCTCGACAGCAGGGAGCTGAACCCGTCTAAGGGCCTCACGATACGCAGCCTATCAAATGAATGTGTTTAAACTATAATTTTTCCTAAGTTATAATCTAAATCTTATATTTCCCTAAGTCTGAATCCTAAGTTTACCTAATTAAGTTAACAATACTTATAATTCTAACATAAATATCATAAACGTAAGTACTTACATCAGTCTCCTTGGCCCTCTCGTCGACAAAGCTCCCATCCTTTCGCCTCTTGTGCGGATACTGAAATACATCGTGCATGGTGACCGAGTTTGCCTCTTTTTTCTCCTTTACCGTCCGTTAAGCCTAGATACGAAATATTCGTAGAATTTAATTAACATCGTATATTATAGTACCGAATTAGATAGTAGAATGAATTTGCGATATCTCACCAGATCTGCACTCGTCGCTGCGTGGGGCCTTGATCCTCCCCTATGCAGACCCGCGGCCCATCGATTTGCTTTCGCTTTCTCTGATTTCTGCTTGTACGCAAGAGTATCCATCTTCTCCAAGATCTGATCATAATACTCCTGTCGGATCCAATCCTTCTTCGAATGTCCCGAGCGAAGGTCATACACCGCGTCCCGTATCTTCTTTTCGGTGGCGCTTCTGTAGGTCCTGCGGACCGCCTCCTCGCGATGGAGGGCCACCAGAACGCCCTCTAACATACAAATTCAATTATCACGTAATTAAAAAATTGTGGATTAAAGAATAATTAATAATTAATCACAAGATATATATATACCCTCATTTCGTCGAGCCAGACATACTCCAAGTCAAGGGGCACCTCAGAAAAATTGAGGTAGGGGCCATAGTAGTTGTCCCGGATAATGTGCCCTAGAATCCTGGCAGCATCCTACGAAAAAAAACCTACAAAGAATTAATGACTGGATTGTTAACTTGAATAAATGAAACAAATTTATTAAATTAACTTAAATTTACTTACGATTCACCCGCGGGCCATAGCTCTCGTCGGAACTCGCCCATCGGCCTCTCTGGTGGCGTCGGAGGATCCGCAGTTCCACGTATGTACTCACCAGTAACCGGATGTAACTGAGTCCGGGGGTACTCCGGGGCCCACCTTGCAGTAACTGGTGGATCCGCTGGTGGATCTGCTAGCGGAACGGATTTGTCAACGGATGTAGTCGCAGGCCTCGACGAAGGTGACGATAGCCCCGGGATAGATCGACGACGGGATGAGTCTGTGCCCGGAGTACTCTCCGGGTCGGGATCGCTAGATGGGTCACATCCGGGAATGCTGAAGGCGACCACGACCACTACCACCAGCACCACCACCATGACCACGCCCACGACCAGGACCACCAGCACCACCACCAACACCACCAGCACCATGACCAGCACCACCACCACCACGAGTGCTAGCCACCATGACCTGTAAATAGAACACATAAACATAATTAACAATATAAAAGTATAAATGAATATAAAACTAAACTAAAATATATATACCACCAGTAGGACGACGAGTGCCGCCGCGACGAAGAGGACTAGGAGTGCCATCTGCAAAAAGAAAATCATACAATAAGTAGATGATCGAACGAAAAAAGCATGAACTGAAATAAGAATGCAGAAGTTTGAACTGAATTCACTTAGTTGTAAGTGCTTTTATTAGGTCAAACTAAATTCACTTAGTTAATTATTAGGAAGTGTTTTTATGAGGTAAAAGTAAATTCACTAAGTTAATTGAAAGTACTTTTAATATATACCGATATTTAATCTAATCATCGTCATCATCCTCGTCCTCGCGGCCTCGTCTTCATCCTCATCCTCATTCTCTTCCTCATCGTCGACTTAATCTGTATCCTCATCCTCATCAAGTTCTTTTTCTTCTTCTTTAGCCTCAATACTCGGGACACGAAGCCTCTTTCTCCCCTAGTTGGCAGCTAAGTCTTGTGTATCAACCTCTCCCTTTCCTATATTTTTCTCAACAATATCTTCAGCATCCATAGTATCCGACTGTTGTCCCAAGTATTGGGGCTTTTCGATCTGGTCCTTTTGGTATGCTGGATCTTCAACGTTGAATGTATTTCTAGATTTAATCTTGCATACTGCCCTCAAATAGATTTCTACGACGCCTTGGGTAGCTTGTATAGTAGACTTGAACAGCCTGACTTGCTATCGCAAATGTGTCGGACCCTCTATACCTCCTACGATGATTTATATCGACGAATCCAAATTGTTTATCGATTCTCCAACCGATATTTGGTGTCGTATCGAATCACTCATATTTGAACGTCACAATATTCATATCGTTTGGGGCAGTATATTATAAATCTACAATATCCCGAAACACTCCATAATAGTCAAAGTTCAGCTCGTCGTCATAGATGGTGGCTCTTATCCAAATACCAGAATCCTTGGTACTGAAGCCGTCATTGATCCAAAATCATTGTTCGGCTAATGAACAGTGGCTTCCAGACCCAAACCTTAGTATTGGATAATTTCGAGACCAAAATCCTAATATCCACTATTATGTGAGATCCTAATACTAAATAATCCTTTTTACTACACTCCGTTTACATTGCGGTCCAAAATTCGATAGGTCGCTTTCAAAACTTTATAACTTCTTTCTATATAGATTGGATCTATCAAATCGAGTTCATCGTGAGCACTGTAAGCATAAGCCCACATGCCACAAGGATCAGACTCATAATAAGATGCCCAAACATGCATTGACAATTTCTAGTTTACACAATAGATGTCTATTAAACATGACAAACAAATGACTTCAAGCATGACTCGTATGATTGCAGCCTAAGAACTCCTAACATTTTTATACATGCATTACAGAAAAATATGAAAAAAAATCAATCTTGACCGTGCCATAAAAAATCAATCTTAACCGTGCCATAAAAATCAATCTTGACCGTGTCATTACATTTTTATACATGCATTACAAAAAAAATATGAAAAATATTAAACCCCAGCCCACCTCCGCTCACCTAGCCCCCCCTGTCCCGAACCCCCGCCCCCCTGCGACCTCCCCACCCGCCGACCCCCACCCTAAACCCCCCCGGCCGGGCCCCCACCCCCCCTCTCCTCCCCCCCGACCGCCAAGAACCCCCGGCCCCACGACCTCCTCACCCACCGTCCACCCTAAACCCCCTCCTCTCCTCCGACCACCAACACCTCCCGGCCCCCTCCCTCAGTTCCCCTACCCCCCCCCCGATCTCCCCACCCGCCGACCCCCTCCCTCTGCTCCCCTAAACACCCCCCTCCCCGAGGCCAAGATTCCCCTCGCAGGGTGCACCCCCCGACCACCAAGAGAGAGAGAGAGAGACATACCTAAGCGCGAGAGAGAGAGAGAGAGAGAGCGCGCGAGAGAGAGAGAGGTGAGAGAAAATTTTGGGGGGAATGAAAATTTTTCCCCCCGTCGGTTCGTTTATGGTAGGGCACAGTATTTAGCGACAGATTAGCGACGGATATATCCGTCGCCTGGCCGTCGCTATACCCCCGCTAGTTTGTCGACAGATAATCCGTCGCTATGTGGTCGCCAAATTTTGTGCCAATTTTTTAAATATTTTTTCGCAAAATATTGACCACTAGGCGACGACATAGCGACGGGTTATTTGTCCGTCGCTATATGTTCGACGATATAGCGACGGATTTTTGACCGAGATTTATCCTTAAAATTAAAAAATAATTTACTGCAATTCAACGGAAGACCATCGTTGTTCCGTCGGTAGTCCGTCGCTAAATATCTGTCGCTAAAGCGCTATATTTTGGTAGTGTTCGGTCCATTGCTTTATTATGTTTCTTTAGCTGCACGTCCTCCTCATCGAAAGATTCGACGAAAACCTCCTCCACATTATTAATTACTCCAGATGAAGATGCTTTCTTCAAAATTGAAGATTCTTTCATCTTTTCCAAACGTCGAGATATATTCGTTTGTTCAATTTCGATAGAACCAAGCTCAGAATTGATCGAAACAAGTTAATCTGAAATCTTCGACAGTTGTTCTTCAAACCTGCGCATCATACGCAGAATGAAGGTTTTATTTGGAGCTGGCATCCAATCTTCTACGTCTTCTACATATTCCATATGAGTAGACATTTTTTTTCCAGTACTACAAAATGAAATAAGAAAACTATTCTATGTATTTTCGAATAAATAATAATTGAAATAAGAAAACTATTGTATATATAGCAAGAGAAAAGTACAAAAAGTAGAAGGAAGATGGAAAGACAAATAAATTTCGAGACGTGCAAAGAATCTACTAGCCGTTTGAAGGGTTATCATGATTAACAATTTGAGGAACTCTATAAGAGGTTTAATTCCACTAGTACTCCTCGTTGTTCGAGGAGGGCTCGACGAAGTCCGTCGTGAACCGAAACTTCTTCTTCTTCATCTCTGTTTCCCCTTACACCACCACCACCATGACCTGTAGATTTATAACCAATATATTAAATTGTTAGATGAAACAAAAAAAAAATTACGGAAAGATTACTAAATCAAAATCAAACAGAATATATATTCATAGAAAATATGAGACTAAAGATGAAAATGTTACAGAAGCAACACCATAATTTTACAACAACTAAAAAGACTCTGCTAAGCAATAACTAAAATTTAGGATTGTGTCCTCCTTGGATTTAACTTACACAAAGAAGAGATTTGAGAGAACGAGCTTTTATCGGCTTTCTACCCCTCTTCTTCCTCTGAATTCTTCCCTTACTATTATCCACATTGGCTACAGGATCTTCGTCCATGTCGTCGTTGGTGTCATCGTCTAGATCGCCAGCAGCTATCGGTGCATCGGTGGTGCCGTCGTCTATATCGTCTACAGACCTGGACACATTGTGTCCTTTCTTTTCGGCCAACACACAATTATTGTTATATATACATAGTTGCACAAAATATTAAATTACATAGACGAAAGAGAAAGTAAATATGAGTTAATTTAGGGTGTTCATTGAAAAAATTGCATTGAAGAATGACCTGCTATAGCAAGTTAACAAGAGGTCAAAAGTCAAAAATAATATTAAATGATGTCTCATGCATTATTTAATCTGAACCATTTGATGAACATCCAATGGTTCAGATTTGGGATGTATCGATACATCCCAAAAGAGTGGACGTATTGTAGAATTTTTCAATATATATATATATATATATATATATATATATATATATATATATATATATATATATATATATATATATATATATATATATATATATAAAAGCCACCACCACACACAGTCACGATCAATCACTTGTATCGTTCAAGTCGTGTTAGGAAGTAGAATACTAACAAGAGCACGTTATTTGCCTTTCCTTGGACAACTCATGACAAGTAATCATCGTCAAACGTACCTTATGTCCAAAAATTATGTGAATGCTAGTCATCATTTTGTGACGTTCCTTACACTAGTTCCTTACACTAGCTTAGCCACTATATGCTTAATTAGTATTCTAATTGCACGTGTTAGATGTAGTTAGTGCATGCTAGCTCTGGTACTGTTCTATGCTTTACTTATTCATGTTTAATTTATTTCTACTTGTATTTTTTTACTTATTGAATCATATTGTTTAGTAGTTTTAAGATATACTATACTTTGCTCCTTTCTAACTGTATATGTTGACAATAGGTAAGGATGAGGACTTGTAACCTACCTATTACGAACCCGTGAATGAGGCACTTGGAGAGGCATGTCCAGGAACATTGGACAACCATGAGGCTATCCCTGGAGGGATATAATATAGGACCATGTGTACATTTTCTTTACAACATTTTAGATTGTTGCAGTATGTAATTGGGGATGTTGTACGTTTTCTTTCATGTGACGTTGTTGCTTAGCGAGTCATTTGATTGGATTTATCTCCGGAGAGGACTTTAAAGGCATATTATAAATATTAAACTCTCTGTGATGTGCATGGTGATTGTGATTGGATCCCTTACTTGTTCTTAGTGCTGTGTTGAGTAGATTGATCATATTGTTACATGAAAACTCACAAGGTCTAGACAGTGTACTACTGGAGATTTCGCACCGTAGGATGGATGCGCTAATGCACTCATATCTAGATATTTGGGAGCGAGTCGGGACAGTTGTAGAACTAATTGTTTCATTGACAAAAAAGTACAACGGATTGATAGGGGCACTACTGTAGTAAATGGAGGACAACTTTAGTAAATTGAACTACTTACAATAGAAACAAACAATGGGAATGTTGACCCTAAATGCATAGAATAAAATTGCAGAACAATAAATAAAGAGCTTGTAGATGAGATTCGAGACAAAGTTAGAAAATACGATGTTCTTACAATAGATTATTTACTCCCGAGATACAACGACCTGACTCGCTTCACCGCATATATCTGAATAATGCGTGTGGAAGACCATGAACGGTAACCTAAAAGAAAAATAAAAATGAGATATGAAATTGCTTTTTTACCGTTGGTCGCAGAAGATCCTGGCAAGGTCTTTGCTCAGAGGAAACCAAGAAAAGTATCCATAAGAAATAAAAACATGATATGAAATTATAATTTTACCCCTAGCTGCCAAAGATTAATAAAAATGCACCCCTAGAACCACATAAGATCCACAAAAGCATAATTAATCGTGCACTAAGCATACAAATTGTTGCATGGGCTGTAGCCCACAACCCAAAACTCATATACGCACTAATGGAAAAAGAAGCATTATAAACAAAAAAAAGGTATTTATTTCTCCGAGGTCGGACTAAAACTTCCATTTTGAATCACATGCAACAAGTTATTGCACCAATGAGCAAACGACAACACCAACAAAAAAATGTTTATTTATCACACTTAAGCATTGCGCATGATCCACCTGCAAAAAACCCTAACACCCCCTGTGCTACGATGCCAATAAACGCACAACACGCTATACATAATTCATATCAGACCAACAAAAGAGCAAAGTGCTCTAAAAAAAAATACTCACATCTGCCATTAACTTCAACATCAAGCGATAATGTGTGTGTGCAAATCTTACGATGATATGTTGTACCAGAACAGTTAGCCGATCGAAATCATAATGCACAATTGGATAATCAACTGTTGTGATCGGTGCCGCTGATCGACTTCTGCAAGCTATTTATATATTTTTTGGATTCTTTTTTTTTGCGAACAAGTATGATATTCAAAGGCGAAACCAAAATTTTAATTAGTTTACCCTAGGCTAAATTTAATTAAAATGTCTTAAAAAATTTAACAAATAAATGTTGTGTCAGTATCGTAATGTCTATATATCATCATGTTCATATCGTATGTGTTTAAGCAATATAGAATCGTATCCAACATAGCAAAAAAATGGAAACCAGACAAATTTTTTTGGGTTTATCTGTCCTCAACAAGGATTGTTACTGTTTTATAAGTTGTATCATGCATGTAAGTCCTCAACATTACTTCTACCTTACAGAGAAGAACTCTAGTAAAATTCATATTCTAATTTTTTGATTGTATTTCATTTTCGGTTGAGCCCTCGAAAAGAAGGTGACAATGGAGTTGAAAATTTAGTCTCACATCGGGTATGAGGTGGGATCATGAAGTGTAGATAATTGGAATTGATTCATGTCTTACATGAAAATTTTCTTTTAAGGCATATGGGCCCAATCCAATATTGCACCTTATGGACCAATTGAGGTTCGGGTCACCCCATGACGCAGCGAGATTGTGAGACTCGTCTCACAGTATCGGTATTTATATATATGGATACGCATTTTTCTACTGTATTTCATATTTTCTTGGTTTTTGGAACGCTTTAAATTTTTTCCAACTTATAGATTTTTTCCGTAACCAGCATATCTCCAGTATACCGTTGTATACCGACGGCATACCGTCCGGACAGATTTTCCATATTTTAGATATTTTCGATTTCAGATATTTTCATGAATAGTGTTTCTGATATTTTTGTGAATAGTGTTTTGGATATTTTGATGAATAGTGTTTAGATATTTTCGTGAATAGTATAAATGTATTCTATTATCCAATGGATACTTGGTTTTTTTTGGATGACCATGATTGACTTAGATCTTCACATGGATCACCATCCGACGGTCATGATTAATTCCTCCTTCTACAAATACCTTTTCACTTTCTCTCTCCTCTCTCTTTTCATTATTTTCTCTATTCCTCTTCTTTTTCATTCATCTTCCTCAAGCTTAGGAATTGGCCTTGAGGCCTAGAGTGTGGTTTCGTACCCCTCTCGGTGGTGGAGTGGAAGAATAGGCTTGAAGCTTAACCTATGCAAGTACATCTTGCGAAATTCTTGAACCATATTATTTTGTTGTCATTTTTGTTTTCCTTGGTATTAAATGCTTAGAATTGTCCTAAACTCATTTTGTTAAAAATATTTTTCTTGTGATTCTTGTCTATATGTATGTTTCTAAATTTGGTTAGAACTAGGTTTTGATTTTCTGTTAAAATTCAATATTGACTTAGTAGAAAATCTCGGTATCAAAAGTGTTACTGGTGTTACCATCATGTATCTCGGTCACATATGTTATATGAGTCTCTCATCAAGCTTGTATTCATAGATTTTGAGTTTGGTGAAAATTAGAACCCATTTAGGTTTCCCGAGAACATATTTTTCGAATATTTTGAGGTATTGATCTACCAAATCTTTGAATTTGTGAAAACTAATATTCCTATGTTGTAGGGAATTAAATTTCATACGAATTTGACTTTTGAAAATCTGAATTTCGATTTAAAATGAAGTTTTTATGGCCGAAACAAGTTTTGAGTTTTCAAAAATCAACTTCTTATGACGGTTCGGAAAATCCGTCGAAAATTCGCAGGAATCCGACAGAAAATTCGAACTTGCACCACAAAACTTGCTGTAGCACTTCAAAAAATCTGCCAGTAATCCGCCGGATGATCCGGTTAGGTTGTTTTTGTCTGTTTTTGTCCGTTTCTGTCCATTTTTGTCTGTTTTGATATTTTTTTTTGATTGTAATGAATTCTTAACATGATTAGATGAACTTGTATAGTTAGAGAATGATTGTACACCCTATATACACTTGACACTTGTACATGTACAATTATTATTCTATGTCATGTATTTACTTTTATTTATTCTTTCTTACATGCCATGATGTCTTTTCCATCGATTCTTTCCTTATATGCTACGATATTTGTTGCCATGTCTTCTATGCTTACTAGATAGTGGTCCGTCGTGGCGCACTTGTATGTCTTCTTTGCTTACTAGATAGTGACCCGTTGTGGTGCACTCTTGTACATGTCTTTCCTTGCTTACATGATAGTGTCTGTCATGGCGCACTCCCTATTTCTCTATAGTGGTTCATCGTAGTGCACTCCTAGCTTCCAATTTATTATATTTTTTGTTGTGGCTTGTTGTAGTGCATATTCTTGCTTTTTGTCCAGTCCTGCATGTCTCATCAGTACAAAATATGTTAAATTAGCGACGAAATTAGCGACTCCAGTTAAAAACGTTGCTATATTTTGTGTATTTAGCGACGTATGAAAATGACATCGCTGAACGTCACTATCAGCGATGTTTAGCGACTAATTGTGACTAGAATTGTAGTTTGGAAAGAACAAGTCACTATTTAGTCGCAAAACGTCGCTGATTTATTTTATTCAGCAACGTTTTGTGACATTTAATCATGTCCGTCGCTATCCTATTACTGAACAGCGACGTCCAGCGACGTCTCTCTCAGACGTCGCTAAAAACTTTCATATAGGGTTCTGGGAACCCGATCGATTTCATTTTAATTCACCCAAATTTTCGATCTCCCGTCTCGAGCCCCAAATCTCTCACCCCCTCCCCCTCTCGTCTCCGGCGACCGCTCCCCCCGACGAGCTCCTCCCCTCCGGCGAGGCCTCCCCCCGGCAACCCCTCCCTCCGGTCCCTTCCCCCTCGTCCCCTACCCCGGCGACCCCCCTCGCCCCCTGGTGACCTCGTCGTCGCTCCTCCACCACCGACCCCCCTCGTCCCCTGTTCCGCTCCGGCGACCCCGACCCGACCCCGTCCAGGTATACCTAACCCTAACCCTATCTCCTACTGACATGGCACAGACACACTGACACACTCACTGACACGACACCGACACACTTACTGATACGACACTGACACACTGACACACGACACACAGACACGTATACATATGTATACTCATTGAAGAAAACTCTTATACATATGTATACATGTATACATGAAACTCTTATACATATGTATACAATATATACATATGTATACTCATTGATGGTTCCTTTATATACATATATACATATGTATACAATCTCAGGAAAAACTCTTATATAACTATAACTATAACTATAGCTATATCTATCAATCTACATATATACATATTTATACAATCTCAGGAAAAACTGAACTAAACACACATAGGTACACTCATTGAAGAAAACTGAGATTTCATAATGGAACTTGGGTTTTGATATATGAAACGAGATGATGGTTCCTTTAGTTAGCTTGCTTATGTTACAATTATATTCTCTGTGAATATCGATCTTACAAGATGGCACCCATGACCCGAGCAGCGGCACGTCATTTGAGGGAAACACAGATTGCTGAGGTGGCTCCTTCTACTGTTAAGGAGGAAGTGGCACCGGTAGCTAGTGAGACCCGGAGTTCCATTCATCCAGCATCTGCAGTGGAATGGCGCTTTCCCGCCGTCGATCCCACTTTTTCGAAGATGTTGCGTGATGGTATCATTGAGCATATGCGTGAGCTGCGTGTTCGTCATTAGTGTAGTTCTATGGATATATTTTGTGTTGGACTATTAGTACTTATTACCAGCTATACTTATTTTATGGAGATGAGTTTATGGACTTAATTATGGACTTATTACCAGCTGTACTTGTTTTATGGAGATTAATTATGGAGATTAATTATGGACTTATTACCACTTGTTTTATGGAGATTAATTAGGCTAAGTCTTCTGTGTGGTCAATTCTGATACACTATGGTTATATAGTTATGTCATGTGATACACTATTACCACTTGTTGTATCATGATTACTTGGGATTCTATTTCAATGTTTAGGATATGTCATAATTAATGCGCCTATTACTTTTACAAGTATTTCAACGAGTGCATGTATCTATCTTACAGAATTATCCTCAAATGGATATGGATCTGAATTACTATCTGCGGAATCGTTCTTGGATGTACAACCGCCATCCTGATGACATGTGCGGTGTGCGGGATGAATTCATAGAGGGTGTACACCAGTTCCTGCAGTTTGTCAAGGCGTTCCCTCAGTACATGGACGGTACCAAAATTAAGTGTCCGTGTGTGAGATGTCGCAACTTGAAATATCATCCAGAAGTGGAAGTCACGTATCATTTATACTCGAAGGATTTTATGCCGAATTACTATCAGTGGAGCGCATACGGAGAACTTGTGTCTTTAGCAGCGGAGTATGAGCCTTATGTGGATGTCCACAACTATGCTGCTTACGACGATGGGTTGGTGAACATGGTTTTTGACACAGCGGGACCTAGTTTTGATCCGGACAATCATGATGCACCTGAGGAGGCACCGAACACCGATGCTGCAAAGTTCATGGAGTTGCTGGAGAATGCAAGGACTCCATTATATCCTGGTTGTGAGGATCATTCACCGTTGGAGGTGGTTACAAGATTGTTGAGCATCAAGTCCGATTTTAATATGTCGCAAGATTGCTACAACCGAGTTATGGAGTTGATTATAGAAATATTGCCTGAGGGTGCTAAGTTGCCTAAAGACTTTTACCGGTCTAAGAGGATGGTGAGATTGCTCTGGATAGGATACGAGAAAATCGATGCATGTCGTAACGGGTGTATGTTGTACTACAAAGACGACAAGGATGAAGATGCCTGCAGATTTTATGGTGCTGATCGCTACAAGGGAAGTGGTAGAGGAAAGTCTATCGGTGAAAGGAAGCCTACCGATTGGATACACTACTTGCCGTTGACGCCGCGGTTGCAGCGGTTGTTTATGGTGAAGAAAACTGCAGAAAATATGAGTTGGCATAAGCGAGAACAGACCGAAGGAGTATTGGATCACCCATCTGATGGAGAAGTATGGAAGCACTTTGATCGAGAGTATCCAGATTTTGCTTCTGATCCGCATCATCCGCATAATGTCAGATTGTGTCTCTGCTCCGACGGTTTTACCCCATTCGGACTTTCGGGATACCAGTATTCGTGTTAGCCTGTGATCGTCACTCCGTACAATCTACCACCTTGGATGTGCATGAAGACTCCGTATATGTTCCTCACCGTTATTATCCCAGGTCCGAACAATCCGAAAAGGAACATCGATGTGTATTTACGTACAGCCATTGATTGATAAGTTGAATCAGCTGTGGGAAGTAGGTTCCAACACGTACGATGTATCTAGAAAACAAAATTTTCAGATGCGGGCAGCACTTATGTGGACCATCAACGACTTTTTGGCCTATGGTATGTTATCTGGATGGAGCACGCATGGTCGTCTTTCATGTCCGTATTGCATGGACCGCACTAAAGCTTTCCGTTTGAAATATGGAGGCAAACCGTGCTTCTTCGATTGTCATCGACAATTCCTGCCGAAGGATCATCCGTACCGGAGGAACATGAATGCTTTTCGTGCTGGCGTTGTGAAGAAGGCTAATCGCCTGCCAAGGTGGCCCGGATACACGATATGGAAAGAGGTAAAAGATTTACCAAGAGCTATTGAAGAGCCTGCTATGGGCTACAAGTGTGACAGATTTGGTCGCACTCATAACTGGACGAAGAGGAGTATATTTTGGGATCTGCCATATTGGAGCACCAATCTGATTAGACATAACCTTGATGTCATGTATATCGAGAAGAATGTGTTTGACAACATAATTAATACTGTAATGGACGTAAAGGGGAAGACGAAAGACAATCCAAAGGCTAGATTGGATTTGGAAGAAATATGTAGACATCCTGCATTGCATTTAATAGAGGAGGGGAATGGAAAGTTGAATCAGCCTAAGGTAATTTTCTCACTGGAGAAGGAGGATAAAGTGAGACTTTGTAGGTGGATTCAAGGTCTAAAATTTTCAGACGGGTATGTTTCGAACTTGAGAAGATGCGTCGACCTCAAGGAGAACAAATCGATAGGTATGAAGAGCCATGATTGTCACGTATACATGGAGAGGTTAATTCCGATTGCATTTCGGGAATTCTTACCCCAGGTTGTTTGGGATCCATTGACCAAGCTTAGCATATTCTTCAGAGATCTTTGTTCTATTAAGTTGCTCGTCGATCGTCTAGAAAAGCAAGAGAACGATATTGCGATAACACTGGGCAAGCTCGAGAAGGTATTTTCTCCTGGATTCTTCGACTCCATGGAGCATTTTCCAATTCATCTTTCCTATAAGGCACGTGTTGGTGAGCCCGTCGGTTATTGGTGGATGTACCCGTTTGAGCGGCATTTGAACCACCTAAAGAGAAAGGTGAAAAACAAGACTCGGGTCGAGGGTTCTATTTGTGAAGCCTATATTCTCGAGGAGATTATAAACTTCTGCTGGACGTATTTTAAACCTCATGTTGCTACGAATAGAAGGAGGGCTTCGAGAAACGACGACGGATATCAAGAATCTAATGATGGAATACTGAAAGTAGTCAATACGTCCGGAAAGCCTTCGGGGAAAATGAAGAAGAGATATTTGAATGATGAAGAGCTAAGGGCTGCTCAGTTGTATATATTACTCAATTGCGACGAGGATGAAGTGGAGAAGCTAGAGGGGTAAGTAATTAATGATAAGTTTACATCATCTCAATGTAATAGTATAAGCTAATATTATTGTACTAATCGGCGGTTGCTTCGTTATTTTTCAGCACATATATTGATGAGTTGAGATCGGTTAGACCCTACCTAACAGGCGAAACATTAGAACAAGAAATGGGACGTCATTTTCCTTCTTGGTTGAGCGAATATGTAAGCAACTCGGTAATTATTGGCCTCTTCTAATGCAACTGCGCAATAAATAACTTACTATCTCTTCTTTGGTATTCAGGTCGATCGTCTAATTTTACCAGAGATTGAATTAATTAGAACTCTTGCCAAGGGACCAATTACTTTTGTTAAAATATGGCCAAGTTACTGTATCAATGGCTTTAGGTTCAAGTCGACAAATGCTCCGATCAGAGACAGCTTCCTGGTTTTTGATTCCACGAAAAACAGTTGTTTGTGTATCAAATCTTCGAACTACAAAGACATCGATCCAGAAAATGATTTCTTTGGCATCTTGCGAGAGATTGTGGAGTTGACATATAATTATGGGAGAGAACCAGCAAAGATCGTGTTGTTCAAGTGTGAATGGTTCGATCCGATTGAAAATCAAGGTTGGAAAATTGACAAGCATGGTGTTGTGGATATAAACTACAAGCGTAGATATCAAGGCTACGAACCATTTGTCCTATCAACTCAGGCACAGCTTGTGTACTTTACAGCTTATCCGAGACGGGGAGCAACGAAGTCTGACTGGTGGGCAGTATGCAAGACTAAAGCTAGAGATACTTTTGATGTTGATGAAAAAGCTTATCAGGAGGACGATCTACCTCTTGTAACCAATATTATTGATGTGGACTCTACGGAAGTTACGTATTATACGACTAATGTAGAAGATGTAGAATTATCTGAAGAGGAAGGCGAATCCGACGAAGGCAAAGATGAAACTGAAGATGAGGAGGAGGAGGAAAAGGAAGATGAGGTCGAGGAAGACGAACAAGATGAATATTCTGAAGATGATTGAGAGAGATGTACTTTCATTTTTTAGATGTTTCTTTTAGAATATACTATCTGGACTTACATGTTTCTTGTAGAATGCACTATCTGAACTTAGATGTTTCTTTTAGAATATACTATCTGGACTTAGATATTTCTTGTAAAATGTATCATTATATGTTGTCTTGGTTATTATCTTATCTTTGTTGTACTTTCATATTTCTAATGTACTATTATTTGTTGTATCTCATCATATGTTGTTATCAGGTATGACAGGTCATCGCAGATCATTTCGTATGTTCTGACATGGGACACGGGGTACTGGTACTGGCAGAGGCATGGTACTCCTTCGGTACCTCCTATTGGTACCGGCTCTGGATCCTCGTCGTCCAGTACTCCTGTGTATCGGACAGTACCTCCGCCTGCCCCGACGCTACATGGCATATCTCCTGTGATGAGTAGTTCCAGGCCATAGACTGCTCCATCGTCTAGCGTTCCTCCTGCTGATACGACGATGGAGACAGATGAGCAGATGGAGGAGGCTGAGCCGACGGCCGACCAGTATCAGGCAGATGATGCATGCATACCCCCGAAGGAGACGAGGACGGAGATCTGGGCCGACGGTACAAAGTAAGTGTTTTGGTTTATCATTTTTTTCTTTGTTTATCATAAATTAACTTTTTCATGAATATAATATGTCTGTATAGATATCGTCCCCCGTCGGTACAGAGACGCCTGGACCACTTATTGAGGACTAATTATGGTGGTCCTTGGATAAACTACTCTGATGCTCTGGACGAGAGGACGGCCTACTGGTTTGCGCGCTTCAAGGTTAAAATATATTTGCTTTTAACATGAATCATATACTTTTTACATATTATATATAACTGATAAATATTTGGTTTGCACTCTTCTAGGCTATGTTTTTCTATCTACCGCACCGGGCCGAGCTGATCGAGGGAATGTTTCCTGCCGTCACTGCTAAGCTGATCCGCGACGCTATTAATGACCAGGAGACTCGTGATCGTGCCGGAAAGCCGATCCAAGGTTGGATCACCCCTGAGCAGTGGACTGCGATGAAGGCTCGATTCGACGAGCCAAGGTACAAGGAAAAGTCTGAGAAGGCCAAGGCGGCTAGGAAGTAGGGATCAAAGTGGTACGGTGGGTCGATTCCGATGACGGAGTATTTCCGTCGTTTGGTATGTCTTTTTATTTCAGAAATATTATTTTAACGCAAGTCTGATAAATTAGTAAAAGGTGATATATTTAATTACTGATAAGGAGGGGTGATGACGCCCATATGGTGACTGTCTTCATGGCCACACATCGGAAGGGCGGGAAGCTTATTGACGAGAGGGCGGAGCAGGCCTATGTAAGTATTACAATTCTATTTATTAATTTTAATACTTCGTGTTAGTTTTGATATAACTTAGTAAATATGCATGCAAATAGATATTTATTTAGTTAGTAATAATAAGTACATTAGACATTAGAAGTTATATAGTATCTATGCTTTCTAGGCCGAGTTTCAACGGCTTAAGGAGCGGGCGGCTACTAGTGCACCTGTTGTGGGAGAGGCCGGTACTTCTTCGCAGTCCGCTCCAGCTCCGTCGGAGGACGAGCTGTGGGTGACCGCCGCTTGTAGTCTCCACAGGGGTACGTACTATGGTACGGGATCCTATGGCACCCTAGTTGCGACACAGTCCTCTAGGGCCTCCCATGCTAGTGTGCATAGCCCACAGCCCTCCCAGGAGTCTGCCCGAATCCTGTAGATGGTGGAGTCTGTCTGTGACGAGCTGCTACGACGGATCCATGAGCAGTACCAGACGGACAATGCTGCGCTCATAGCACGATTGGATACGCTCGACCGCAGCATTATGGAGCTCAAGGATGTGACTAAGAGGACAGAGTGGGACGTCACTGATCTTAGAGCATCGATAGAGCGCAGCATGACGGATCTGCAGGCATCACAACTGTCCATGGGCGAGAGGCTCACGTGGATGCAGGATTCGATGGTTGATAGCAGTATGAGGCTATTATCTACCATGGATTCCTACCACCAGCGACTAGCAGCGTTGGAACGTTATTGTCCTCTGGGTGCGCCTTCATCGTCGTCGACTCCGCCGGCGTCACTACCTTCGACGTCACTACCTTCTTCATTGGTGACGATTTCACGGAAGGAGTACGAGATGTTCCTATCCTTGAGGCACGGCGGTGCCCCTCCTCCTCCAGATCCGCAGTAGTTCGAGTTAGGACTATTTTATGAGATTGTAGTATTTTTTTAGTGTTTGTTTATGTTGTTTCAGTATTGGTTATGGATTATTTGTTTGTGTAGACTTTTATTATTGGTTGTGGATTCATGTAGATATTGGTTGTATACTTTGGATATTCGTTTACTGACTTTGGATATTTTAGTGTTCGTTGTGTTGGTATCTCATCATATGTTGGTTGTAGACTTTTACTCTTGTTTGCGTTGATACATATGTATATTGTGATGTAATGGTGTTGAGAGTTCCACCGAAGGGGTCGGCGAACCCAGGAAGAAAATGTGCTTGTGTTTTTTTTGTTATTTATTGAACTGCAGATAAAAAATATGATTCTGTGGACATTCTATAATTTATTTTTTTTAATTTTTTTTGTAATTTAGCGACGTTTACCGACGCAGCTAAACATCGATAAATGTCGGTACATCACCAGGTATACCGATGTTTAGCATCCCAGTATTTCCCTCGTCTACAGAGTCGGTGAACATCGGTAAAAACTAGACATACGTCGCTAACTGTTCAGGAGTCACTGACGTTGACCGACGTTTGAGACGTCGCCATATTTTCGACGGGTCGTCGGTGAACTCGGTCAATTATCGATGTTTAATAACGTCGGTAAGCGTCGGTAAGGGTGACGATTACCGACGTTTTGCCTGTTAGCGACATGGCTTTCCGCGACCACAGGAAAACATCGCTAAATACGTCGGTAAACAGTTGTAGCGACATTTTTTGTCATTTTAGCAACGTTTTCTGGCGTCGCTAATATGACTTATTCTGGTAGTGCATGTCTAGGATGGATTTTGCGGAATGCTATACCCAGAATCCAACAAGAAAATATTAAGGACTAAACAACTAGCTTGATTACCTAGATGCATTGGGAGGTGAGAATTTCTCGGTTGTCTGCAAGCCCTTTGTTCTGGCCCTTACATGATGGATTTGGAGCTATTTGTCATGATGAGCAAACTTCCAGCGCACCGTCGAGTGTTGCACCTTTTATATGTCTATAGGATACATTTGTCTCCTGGGCGATGTATCCTCTATGCACCTACACTTAGGGTAAATTTATCTCGTGGGCGATATACCCACTATTATATATCTTAGGATACATTTATCTCCCGGACGATGTACCCACTATTAGATCTTAGGATACATTTGTCTTCCGGTCGATGTATCCACCATATATTCTCTTTGTCCTCGGCCTAGATAAGTCAGGTAGTCTGCAGGATAGGTAACTGGAATTGGATTTCTCAAACTTGCATAGGTTAGTAATTAGGATTGTGATAACCCTAGCTAGCTAATGTATAAAGTCATACTCATTGCTTGGCCGTAATTGTTGTATGGAGTCCAATCTAGTCTAATTTTGTCTAGGCAGTGTCCAAATTTGTTTATTTCAGTACATCATTGTTTATGTCTTACTTTTGTCGGTAAATGATTAGAGACAAAGTTCTATTCAGGAGAAAGTTACAACCCCGGTCCTTCTTTGGTTTACGGGTAGTAACTTGGATTCCGAAATAGTTCATAAGTTATCTTATCATTTGTATTCTATATAGTTCTCACATGCTCACATGTTCCAGTTATCTAACATGCTCACATGTTCCAGTTATCTTACATGCTCACATGTACCATTTCTTTTATATTGTTCAGTTTATCTCACATGTTCACATGCTTTCGTTTAATTCACATGTCCATAGTTTACTTTATGTCATATATTATTTACTTTATGCTTCATGTTGCTTTGCTTATTGTCTTTCACATTTTTGGGATAAGTGCATTGGTAGTGCACAAGTCTCGATCCACATTTGCTTATTTATGTCTCTATTCGTTGTTATTTAGTTATTGCTGGTTTTAGTTCATAGTTTGACTTCCTTTGTAGTACTTGCTATTGGGGGTCTGACCTCATTAGTTTTGTCTGGCCAGATCTGATAGAGGAGCCCGAAGGATCTTTCGTACTATCTACTCGACGGTGACTACCCGGAGCACCAGAGTACCTTAGTAGAATTCCTGTATCATTCTCCTACTAGTTATGTACATTATTCTTTTGTGGCGTTTAGCCTCCGAGCACGTGTTTAGCTCGTATTTTGGACCATGAGTTTTAGCCTATAGGCCTAAACATAATTTGCGTTATTCTAGACTATAGCTAGAGCTTATCATGTATGACTATTACTCTTGTTAGTTCTTCATTTTGTATTACTAGCTTCATGATCGTCTATGTATATATAGTTTGGAACGCTTTACTATTTTATGTCTGATGATCATACTTCTTGTTCTTTACATATTTGTCTGTGATTGAGATACCTAGGATTGCTTAACCTAGGATTGATTATTGGCTTGTAGTAGTAACCCCCATGTCTATACAGCTTATACGTTATTTCGGAGTACTGGAGTACTTTGGTATATGTAGCTAGCCTAGTCTGTCCTTATTTGCCATTATTCTGGTTCTGGGGCGTGACAGAGATAGCGGAATAGGCTTACCTTCGTACTTGGCAATGGCTAAGTCGATCGGTAATGATGATAACTGGACCACTGTTCTTGGTGAGAGCGAAGCGGTGCCGCAAAAACTTCGACGGAGGGCCTTGTGAGGGGTACGCACGAAGGTTGCTTGAAAATCTCAAGCGAGAGGCTTCTGAATCCACGGAACAGTCGAGTCCACGACCAAGAGAAGAAGAGAACAAATCTAATACTTGAAAGAAGAATTTTTATTGATTAAAAGTTGTTCCTCAATTGCATACAGAAGGTGGCTATTTATAAGGCTTTTATAACAACCCAATCCTACTTAAATAAAGATAAAATCTATCCTAATAAAAGATAGAGTCAAAATAAGAGTCCTAAAAGGAATAGGATTCTTATCAACTCTTAAAAAAGATAAAACAAAAGAAAAAGAATCCTAAAAGGATTCAGGGTTGGAATCCACGCTATATCGGTCTCCCCTGCTTCAAAAGAACTCGTCCCCGAGTTATTCTTGCTTCTCAAGACCACTTTTACGTTCTCGACCGTCAACAATCATAACAGCCTTTTGTTGTTGTGGATCGGTATAAGGAATATCATCCGATGCTAATGGATGGAGAGTGAGGTGTCGACCATCTTGAAGGAAGGAATATGTGTGGTCTCTTCCCTGGTACGTGACATTTTTGTCAAATTACCAAGATCGACCGAGGACGATGTGGCAAGAGTCCATGTCGACAATATCAAATATGATTTCATCTTTTTGGACTTTCCAATGGAAAAAGGTATGCAACAAACATTAGAGACAACCATGTTGTGGCCATGTTGAATCCATCCAATCTTATATGGAGTCGGGTGTTCTTCTTTGGTCAGTCCCATCTTCTCCACCATTGCTCTTGAAACAATATTCTCTGTATGCCCATTGTCAATGATGATGTCACATAACTTGTCTTTGACCTTGCATCGGGTTCGAAAGACATTGTGGCTCTAGGGTGGTTTTTCAATCTTTGGGGCTAGTAGTAGCCGCCTAACGAAGCACATTAGACGTTCGCCGTCACCTTCGGGAAGGACCTGTTCTTCTCTTGGATGTTCTTCTTTCTCCTCCTTATCTTTATAGTCAGCAAAGGCAACTTGTGCTCTGAGGGGACAGTTGTTGGACAGATGTCCAATTTTATTGCAATGGTAACACTTGTTTCCTCTTGGTTTGCTGTATGGATTGACAGTTTGTTGAGGTTTGACAACTTGCTGCGAGGCCTGTCCTCTTGGAGGTATAGTTGGTGGAAGAGAATTAGAATCTGCTTGTCCTTTATCCTTGTTGGAATAGCCGATAGCTTGATTTTGTGCCCAATCTTTCTTTGTTGTTGGTCCACGGTTGTTAGCATCAAAGTGGTTTTGTGTACTCTTGAACCTTTCAATTTGTTTTTCCACCTTCTCTGCTAAGGTGATTGCTTCGCTAAGTATGTATATATTCTGTAGGTAGAGTTGATCATGGATGTCTTGTCTCAGGCCGCCAAGATAATGGGTCGCCTGTTGGAGATCCGTCTCGTACATGTTGTTTCGGGATAAGAGTCTGAAGAATTCTTCAGTGTAGTCAGCTACAGGTCGTGCACCTTGTGTACAATTCTGATATCGACAATAGAAAATCTAATGATAATCTGGAGGTAGAAATCTTTGTCGCAGTGCATCTTTGGCCAACTTCATACATGAGCTTTGCCGACTCTTGCACGGATGTGCTCGAGTTGTTCCCACCAAGAAGATGCGCCTCCCTTAAGTCTATAGGCTACGAGGTGAACCTTCCTCTCTTTGGAGATGTTCATGTACTCGAAGAAGCGTTCTACTTCTATGAGCCAGTCAAGAAAGTCTTCAATGTGTAGTCTACCGTTAAAAGCGGGAAGATCCATCTTCATTTTGAAACCACCTCCTCCTTCGTAGTCACCTTGGCCCCGTCATTGGTATGCATGGCACCGTCGTTGTTGGTTTGCATAGATGGTTTGGGGTACCTGATAATGGAATCCCTACAGGCTGAAATCATCGTCGTCGTTGTCTTCGCAGTATTCCTTGTGAGGGGACCAATTGTTGTGAGCATGTTGTGATCCCTTTTGTGGGTGGCTGGTAGTGAGTCTCCCGTCTCTGTATGCGGTATTCTCGCGATATCAACCACATCGTTGGATTTAGTTTATAGACACCCAAGTACTCTGTCCAGTTTGTTAGACAGGACATCAACTTTGCTTGACAAGGCTTCTACATTGCCCGACAGGACATCAAACTCTTCACGCATGACGAATATCACCATTGTTGTTTGTGAAACAAGGATTCCAATTTTTTTTTGAAAATTGGAATCCTGGATCTGTAGGGCTCTGATACCACTTGACGTAGCGAGATAGCAGAACGGGCTTACCTTCGTGCTTGGCAATGGCCAAGTCGATCAGTGATGACGATAATTGGACCACCGTTGTTTGGTGAGAGCGAAGCGGTACCGCAAAAACTCCGACGGAGGGCCTTGTAAGGGGTCCACACGAAGGTTGGTTAGCGAGGGGCATCCGAATCTACGGAACAGTCGAGTCCACGACCAAGAAAAAAAGAGAACAAATCTCAAACTTTAAAGAAGAATTTTTATTGATTAAAAGTTGTTCCTCAATTGCATATAGAAGGTGCCTATTTATAAGACTTTTATGACAACATAATCCTACTCAAATAAAAATGAAACATATCCTAATAAAATATAGAGTCAAAATAAGAGTTCTAAAAGAAATATGATTCGTATCAACTCTTAAAAAAGATAAAGCAAAAGAAAACGAATCCTAAAAGAATTTGGAGTTGGAATCCACGCTACATCACCCCATGTTCCCAACAAGTGCTATCAGAGCCCATGGTTACCGGAGCTGATTTGTAATTTAGTCTCACATAGGGTATGAGGTGAGATCATGAGGTTACAAAATTCACAAAAACCGATCACTAGTGATTGGGCGAATTATTATTACCCTGATTTGATCAATGAACCATTCTTGTTAGAATCCATCAAATTCTTCACCACACAGTAGACCTGTAAATGGACCGGATTTGGAGCGGATCTACCTAAATCCGGATCCGTTTAAATTTAGAAAATTTTGATCCAAATCCAATCCATTATCCGCTGGATCATTGATGACACAATCCAAATCCATATCCGATGGATTAATGGATATCCGATCCGTTACCTTGATCCGTTTATAACAAATAATCTCAAAAGAAATCTATCAAAATGACGATTTCATCAAAATTTGAATTACATGATGACCAAAATATTTCTTAAACCGATAATCAAATATAACTAAAATACTAAGTCTCCAACCATACTTAATTGATGTTTTTGGATAAGACTTAAGAGTACAAAAGGAAACCAAATATCTATATCACTGTACCTAGAAAAAACGTTTATGTATCCTAAATTCCTAATATAACTGTTTAAATTTTAAAATTATAATATATTTAATAATATATTTAATATAATTAATATTTAATTAATGGATTTGGATCATTAATGGATTGGATCAACCTAAATCCATATCCAATCCAACTAATAAATGGATTAATGGATTTGGATCATTAATGGATTAACGGATCAAATTTTCAATCCAAATTCGTTTAAAAGCCATGGATCTGGAGCGGATCAGGATCAAAATCCGGTCCATTTACAGGTCTACCACACAGGTTCTAAAAAAATTCCTTTAAGAAGACCTAGCATGGAGCATAGCTAAACATACAATTTTGAAGCAATAAATTTCATCAAACAGATGGTGGGAATAGAAAGAAAAAAAAAAATACCAACCTCTGATTTCCTCTTCTCGGACGATAGCATATTTGGCACGCATTGACTCAGCCTCCTACCTCTCGATGTCGGCGAGGGCCTCCCTCGCCCTCTCAACTTTCAGCAGCGTCACCTCCAGTCCGTCAAGTAGCATGCGGTTCTCCTTCCTTGTGAGGAGCTCGTCCACCATTGCTGACACTTTCTGAAAGTCAAGAGCCAAGGAACAACTGCTTCTCCGACTCGAAGTGTTTGCGGATCATGACGACCAAGTATCCGATTCCAATCGAATGGCGGTTTCCATATAGTTGGTACTCTTCTCCTTGGTTGACGGGTGTGCTAGAGTGTGGGCAGGCCTTTAGTGGACAAGGCTTTGCCCATAAAAAATTTATATATATATATATATATATATATATATATATATATATATATATATATATATATATATATAATTGTGATGACTAGGTGGGCTTGAGTCTGCCCTAGCCCATTAAGTGGATTTGCCCAGGTCCAATCTTCGACCGTTCTTGTCATGTATTTACTGTTGTAGGACTAAATTAGGGTATCCGCTTAGGATTTACTTCTTCTTTTTGTAAACCTTATATAAAGTCCAAGAATATAACAGTTTTGTATACAATTCATTGTAACACCTCTCTTTGAGAATAGTATCTTTTCACGGTGGATTCAGAATACTCGTTCATGGATTCAAACAGACCCCAAGACATTATTACTTTTTTCGGCTCTGTTTTGGCATCACAAATACTTTCTTGTACTATTTGGAACAATCTGGACAAACTGAAACTTCTAGCAATCACTTTGCCTCTTTTGCTAGGGATGGGGAAAAAAACGTCTCCAGAAGAAGAAAATGGGCCTTGAGGTTCATATTGACTAGCGTGAGAATTAGCACTTACATTCTGTCAACCATTACAGACCCAGTAAGACATAGTACAGTATTGTAACAGGCAAAGAAACCATCATTCCGAAGATGAGCCTGCAAATTACCAACATTGTGATCAGTTACTTAGTTCTTCAATGGCTATGTCAAATGAAGCCTACTTGATGAATGCTAGAGTCAATAGATCACTTGTAAGGTTTATTCACTTACGCTGTGCTCAAGACCTCTGGGTGCAGATTGTACTCCCTCGCGAACACAAACGGCACGATCCCTTGCGGCAGAGCAGCCTGCAGGTGATGTAAATACCAAAGTTATTTCATACGATTGTCATGCTTTCAATTGTGCTATATATGTATAAGGAAACTCTTAACACATGAATCCTTATTTAAGATCAACAACGTGGAATGTGAATCTAGCTGTCTGGACCAAATGAATTTCGAACCAATGCATATATACTGTGCATCTGAGCTCACCTGAACTATGGCGACTTTCAGTACTGTGCCTCTGATGCTAACTGCAAGAGAAGCCAGTGCCATCACAGCAGGACCAACAGCAAACCTCATCACCATCCCAACTACTGCCTGCTTATTTCCACATGCTATTATCCTTGGCTGCAGAGCCATAAACAATCCTGAAAAAAAGAAAGAGGTCTCCCCTTGCTTTTTCAGTACATTGAAATATAGGCTTCTACAAGTTAAGCTCCTCATCCATAAGTAAGTATATCTCACCTAAACTGAACATAGCCATTCCCAAGCCAGCATTTGATAGCATTGTCACTGAGTTCTCCAAGATCTTAGGTTTCTTTATACCCCATCTGCATTAACATTTATATTTCAAAGAGAGCCGCGGGCTAGAAGTATACCTAAATGCACATGGAATGAAGTTTTAAAGAGGATGTAGATTTTGCTAGTGTTATCGACAAAGCTGAATGGAGGAAAATGATTCAAACAACTTACCACAAGAATGTATAAATTTTTTGTTGTGATTGTTGTGTTCGATATGTGGCCCAAGTGGTTCATATTTAGGGATTTCTTTGGTCCCATATCGGATATGAGAGATCACTCTCCTAGGTATAAACTGTTTTACTTACTTTGTTTGGTAAGTAAGTTTTATGGGGGATGGGTTCAAGTCCATGCAACTTGCGAGCGAGTGCATAGTTTTTTTTTATGTCGTTTTATATTCACACACTTAGCAGCTAGCAAGCTTGTGCCCCGCGGAACGGTAATTCCTCTCTCTTATAGTTTTTTGTTTGGTTGCCGCTTGCGCCATGGGACTATTGTTGGACAACGAGTTTCCTGGCTAAACGCGAGGTTCCTAGAGGACTGCAGGGTGGTTCCTAGTCATCAGTAGGATCCTATTTTATCGCGGGTTAACTCCTGGTCTTTAGTTAAGATTCCTGCGTATTTTTTTTACGGATTAGTAGGACAGTTAGAAGATTTGGGTTATAAAACATACTTTCTGTCTTCGTCTTCTCACTGAGAAAAATCACATAGAGGAGATAGAACTCGAAAAACCTACCAGCACCAGAACTTTTTTCCTCCGTCATCTTCTCCATCAGGCGGCAAGGCCACTTGATCGATCTCTGGATTCAGCACCGGGTGAATGGAGTCGTTGGTCATCTAGATTCGTTGTATCTCAGGATTAGATCGCCATCTTCCCATTGCACTGTTTGTGGGGGAGAAATCTATTCTAAGGAGGACAATGTCTGCAACGTGTCTCGAATACTTAATACTATCTGGTTCTTTGTTTTTCTAGTTTCTGTTGTTTCTCTTATTGCAATTTTGAAGTAATATATCCAACATGTTGTAGAGAAGAGTTTTACCTGCCAGAAACCAGAGCCCAGGTCAGACCCAGAAGGCTTGCATATGAGTTGGGGTTGGTGACAAGCTTCAATAAGACCATCTTCATGATCAACATGAAGCCAACCCCTGAGATCTCCTTCTGTTCATCCTCTGCTCTCCTTCTGTCCTCCTCGGTGCTGCAAACTTTAACTGACTTCTCACAGAGACCTGTTAATAATTAATAATACTCAAAAACAATCAGCACGCAACATAACTAAGACAAAGAACTAGTGGTGTTCAAACTGCTATCTATCTAGCCAAACTATCATACCATCAGAAGACACACAACAGGCACACTTCCAAACAAACATATGGAGCTCCTTGCTGCCACATTCCTCCTCCTCCTCCTCCAACCTCTCATCTCCTGAGTCAGGGGCAACCTTGCTTCCCATCTGCTGCACCCTCTGCTGCTCTCTCTCCAGCGACGGCCTCGCCACTATGACGTGCACCACCTCATCCCCCTCTTCAGTGTCACTTCGTTCCGAGCCGCCGGCACCCTCCATCACCAGGCTCCTTGCCGCCCTGTACTCAAACAGGAACAGCAGGAGGGTGTACCATATCACGCTCTGCAGCACGACCATCTGCACCATGAGCCCCTCCTGGTCGGCACCGTACATGGACTTGATGAGGGGGATGCCCACGACGATCGTGTTGGGGAGGGTGGTGAGGGAGAAGAGAGTGATGGACCAGTCCAGGCTCCCCCAGGGGGAGAGGTTGGCCAAGGAGAAGAGGACGAGGAGGACAAGGACCTTGGACAGGGAGTCGGCCGCGATGAAGTGGAGGTTCAGCTTGAAAGGGTTGATGCGGGAGATGAACTCGAAGGAGAGGAGAGGGATGGCGAAGGTCGCGACGAAGCGGTTGATGCCGGAGCACTGCTCGGGGGTGAAGACCTTCCACCACTTGACCGAGGCGTAGGCCAGGAACATGGTCACATAGAGGGGGATCACTGCAGCTAGCACATTGTAGATGTCCGCGAGACTTATCATTCCTGCGTCGAGGAGGCGGCTTTTGCTGATGGGAAGATTGCAGGATAGCTAAGAGGAGCAAGTGTAAGGAATATCAATGTCAGTTGCTCATTCAGAAGTATTCAACTGTTGCAGTATATGTAGTGTGAACTAGAGCAGCTTGATAGAATTATTGTGGTATTGGTACACTTTTATAGGACTTTTAAAAAAAAAAAGTTGCTTTATTATTAGGGAAATTTTGAGTGGCATTTCACTTTATTTTACCATATTTAAGGTGCACCCCACAAGTTTACACAAATGTAAGTTACCTTCCACTTTGGACGATAACCGTCAAAAAAAAATGAGAAATTTTGAGTGGCACCCCACTTTATTTTACCATATTTAAGGTGCACCCCACAAGTTTACTTATACGAAACTTGCTATTTTATTTTTTGATTAGTATAATTGTAAACATAGAGAGAGAGAGAGAGACTTGACAATTTTTTTTTTACTTAATCATATTCAAAGAAAGAAATGGTGGAAGATGAGTATTACCCGTGTTTCTTTAAGCATAGTTTTAACGTAACTACATTCACTTACACCAACCACAGCAACCATTATACAAAATACACTTTGATGCTGACGACACTAAGGTTTTATGGCACAAGAGATTCATGATTAGAGAGAGGGTGATAATTTTACATGTTTTTTATGGGTGTTTGTCGGTGTTGGCACCTGACCCAAAATCGGGCCATCATTCCAAACCGAGTCAGGTTTGTTTGGAATGCGGTGTGATTCTAAACCAAGTTTATCCATGATGTATGATATTGAACGAAGCACATATGTAATAAAAGAGAATTCATATGTAAGACATGAAACAATTTCAATTATCCACACCTCATGATCCTATAACCTCCTACCCTATGTGGGACTAAATTATCAACTCCATTGTCACCTCCTTTTGAGGGCTCAAACGAAAAGGAGATACAATCCAATAATCTCCACATTAGCTCATTTTCGTTAGCTGAACAACCTTAGCACCCCTGCTACCTTTACTCGTTTTCGTCAGCCGAACAACCTTAGCACTACTACCTTAGCTCGTTCTCGCCAGCCGAGCACCTAGGAGATCCAATTTTTTTTTATCTCGATCTGTTTAATCACAGAACCAAACCGACATGTATCCACACCACCATTATGTGCCAACCACAACGTCTTTCTCTACCGTTGGCGCGTCAAACCCACTTTTGAAGCCAATCCGTGTAGTGCATATGCTCTTTACTCCATCTTGAAAAAAGAGCCCACATATCCGTCTATACACATGAACGTTAAGCACCATTGTCTCGAACCAGTTAGAGTCGTCTAAATCAGCTCTCCCATAACCACGGGATATGATACCACATGTTAGGAATGCGGTGTAACCTGAACCAGAGTTGACCAATAATGCACGATATTGGATTGGTCGCATATGCCTTAAAAGGTAATCCCATGTAAGACCTGAACTAATCCCAATTATCTGCACCTCATGATCTCACCTCCTACCCTGATGTGGGACTAAATTACCAACTTCATTGTCACCCCTTTTTAGGGCTCAACCGAAAATGAAATACAATCCAACAATGTTCAGTTGGACGGTCGGCACAATAGGAGTCAGGGATATTACAGTATGTACGTCCATGTAGGGTGCACTACTAGGGTTTCCTAATCACCCATTTGTATATGATTGCTCCCATATGGAGAGCCCTCTCTAGAAACCTAAAAACTTGCCTCTACCTCTAGAATAACATGATCCATAAGCTATTCTCCCTCCTCTTCTCCATCTCCTTAAGGAAGATTTGTTGTGGGGCAAAGAGCTTCCTCCTTCGTATAAGATTTAACAAATATGATCTAGAAGGAACTTGGTTCAAATCGTATTGAAGGTGTAATATATATTTCTCTTGCTTCCATTTAAACTTCTTTCGTGTCATGACGTACCCATCGATGCATTACATATGGTATCAGAGCTACGATGACTCCTTCTCTCATCTAGCAAATCCTAAAAGGTAGGATGGGTTCCAAGTTTTTTATCTATAAAATTTTATATGATGTGTTAGGGGTTTAGATTATTATATATTTTTTCATTATTGATTCATGGTATATGCCCATATGAAAATTAACTTTCCTGCTATGTGTTTTGTGAGATCCATGGTGGATGCATATTGATCAATTTTCATGATCAATGTTGTAATTAATTTAATACCCTAATTTTTGGATGTAAAAGTAGCAGATCATGTAAAAAAAATTTGAATTCATGTGATGATTGCAATACCTGGAAAGTAGATGTCAGCATGCCCCAATTTTTAGCTTATTATAATATGAGAACCACACAATTTGTTTTGTCATCGGTTTAACATGGGCAATGATTCAGTCTGCGAATAATGATAGCCCAGTCGACCGACCTAAAGTGGGATCGAAAGTGGTAGAGATCAGCCCGTGGTCGATTTTTTTACTCCTTGGACGATCCGACGCAGCACTACTAAAATAACCCCTTTTAGCGACGTCAGAGTACGTCGCTAAAAAGGGCAAATACGTCGCTAATTTCTATTAGCGACGTATTTAGCGACGAAACTTGGATGTCACGTATAGGCTTGTCGCAGATTACAATTTCGTCGCAATTCGTCGCTATTTGCGACGTCATATTTTGTAGCACCCAGTTTTCCAAATGAGAGTAATTTTGAAATTTCGTGTTTATAATTATTTTAATAATAATATTTAATTCATGATATGATTTTTGGTAATTTTAAACTATTTTTAAAATTATTTAAATCAATGACTTGTGGTTTTGACGTTTTGCTAGTGAAACCCTAGAGACTGTTTGACCTAAAGCCTAACCATGTGATTATGATATTTTAATATCATTTTTGGCCTAAAAATATTTTTGTATTTGACCTCTTTGAATTATTTTGATATTATTTTATTATTTATGATATTGTTTTGGGGTTATTTGAGTCGGGTTCTAATTTCAACTCAATCCGACTTGAAACGGGGACCCGGGGGTAGTTGACTCTAGTGGGACCCACACACTAGTTAGGCATGGCCCACATGATATTAATTTTAGTCCACATGATAGAAATATTTTAGTTAGAGGTTAGACTAATTATTATGGATAAGGTTAGTGTGATTAGAGACTTTAGAATGACTAATTTAGCCCCAACCAATTAGCCCTTTCCTAATACTCATAGAATAGGTTAGTGGGGGCATTTTGGACCTTACCATAATAGGACAAATAGCCCATATGACCAGCCACTTTGGGAGAGGATAGACTCAAGTTCATTCATTATTCTCATCCACACTCTCTCTCTTGTTCTTCCCCAAATTTCTAGAGAGCAATCCCTAGCAATTTCTCCACCAAATCCTTCCATTTTGCCACCAAATCTTCTTCTTTCCTTCTCCATTCTAGCCAAGGAGGAAGCTACCAAAGTTTGGGAGGATTCGGAGCTCGTTCGTGTCCTTTTGGAATCTCTACGTGTCGGTGTCGCTCTGGGAAGGCTTTTCTTCGATTCGATCTATCGGGAGGTATAAATCTCTTCTCCTTTTCATTTCCTCATGCATATAGGTCTATTTTAAACCCATAGGAATGATCCCCACGGTTGTATCTCCATTTGTGTCCATTTGGAGGTCATAGGAGTGTCCTTTGTGTTGTGGATGTGTTCATGTTACATATATATATATATATATATATATATATATATATATATTGTAATGAGAGTGTATCTATATTTATATATGTAATAAATGGTTCATGATAATTATATAATCAAGTTTGTGAGTGTGGTTCCTCATATTATTATTGCTATTATTGTTGTGGATAATTAGGATATATATTGTGTATTCTTTTGGCTCAAACTATCTAAATCCGTCATGATTTTTATCCACGTTTTTAATTTCAGCCCTAATTTAGAAATGTCATAACTTCTAGCTCAAAGCTCGGTTTAATCTTCCGTTTTTTTTAAAAGAAGCGTATTGAAGTTAGCTTTCCAAAAACATGTATTAATAGGCCTAATTCTTTCTGTAACTTTCTGGAGAATTATTTGAGTGTCAGCTGTACGAAAGACAAACGTGTTCTCGGTGTTTTCGCGATTCCGGGAGTTTCCGGAAACGAAAACGCGATCCGTTTGAAGTTTCGGAAAGCTAACACATAGATCTATAACATACTTTAATCCTAGAATTTAATTCATGCTGAGTTGGTACAGTATTGATTATTAGTAGGAGTTACTATTCGGCATATGCATTTTGTGCACCCTTGTGTGTAATATAATGTTCTATTTGATTTTAACCCATGTTAATGTATATACATTATGTAACTAAATAAAGAATGCAAGCATGAGTAAATGCTTAAATAAATGATGTATGAGGTGTAAGTATCCTATCTAATGTAAGTATGTATAAGTATGGCTTGTAATGAATATGTAGGTTCCATAGTATGTAATGTATGGTGCATATAGTAGTGCAAGAGAATAAATGAATGATGAATGAATACAAGCATGAATGTAATATAATAATAGATGTAATGTATGCAATATACAAGTTAATGTGATGTAATGTTCTATGTTAACACAAATCATATATTACCTCATGTACCCCTTACACTATGTTGACACTATCACACTTGACACATTCACTTACACTTTGACACTCTTTGATATGTATACACTATGTATGCCCATTTAACCCTCACTTGACCCTTTGCCATGTTCACATACACACACATGGCCTCTTAAATAAGTATTTATGAATATAGTTAACTTAGCTATGTATGTATATTATATATATGTTAGCATATTGTGTTGTAATATATAAGTTTATATAACCATTTGAAATGCCATGATTATAGACCTAATATTGAATACCAATATATGCATGTGTATATATGTGTAGACATATATAGCTTAAAGTAATAGATTACCTAGTGTATATCCAATGTGAATTCTTGCCTATTTGAGTATTGAATAATTGTATGCTATATAGAGTTGGGTGTATGTTGGCTTGTATAGCCTTGTATTGATGTGTGCTTGCTAGGATAGTCTTGGTTAGGCCTAGTAAGACTTACTGGGTTAGGACATGACCTAGTTTGACCTAGTTTGACTAGTGTAGTTGACCAGAGTTGACTTTTTGACCAAAAGTCAACTGTAAGTCAACCTTTGACCCCGATTGACCTAGTTTGACTTGGATTGATTTCCTATGACCTTGTTTGACCTTGGTTGTCCTAGTATGACCCAGTATGACCTAATATGACCTAGTTTAGCTTGGTGTGACTTAGGTTTGACTTAGATTTGACCTAGATTGACCTAGATTCATTCAGAATGCATTGTAATGCATCTTATTATCTTTTGGACTCATAGTGACTTGTACTGTTCTATAGGAGACAGACACCACTCCTCGGACAGTATATTCTCTTCAGACACTCAGGCTATCAGGCGAGTACATTCTCTGACCGTTTCATACTTGTATGGATTTACATTCTTGCTCTAGATTACTGCACTTGATGCTGACACGATTCATTATCACGGATTGGTACTATATGGATCTTCTTCTGAGATGTTATCTCCTTGTATTCACTAAGTACATATTGTGATGTGCGTTTCACTTACATGTTGTATTTATTGAATACCCTTATCATTGTACACTCATTGTGCATATTGTACTCTCAGTATCACATTGAGCTATTGTACAAGTTATTGTACAAGCCATTGTACAAGCCATTATACAAGCCATTGTATAAGGTAACGTAACTGAATTGGATCCTTGTGTATTGATTGGGGAGGGGGAGTAGAAATGGTTATGTGATCAATCGTATTGTATAAGAAATTGTTTATGTCCATTGTACACCCACGTACAAAGGAGTCCCATTTTATTGTATAACCTAACCCGTTTACATAACCATATTGTGCTCTAAATCACATGTTCCTTACAGTCTTACTTATCATATTTAGATATTTTCTGTTATCAAATCTCTACTATTTTTTTATATATCTTCTTCTTTCAGCGTTTTATGTACTTTACTCTATTGCATGCTTTATATTTCCCAACTCGTTATGAACTGCATGAGATGTTTTGTGCTCGCTCCAGTCCTGACTGGACCTGTTGATAAATTTTACAGATAGCCTGGAGGTTGCCTGCTAGCCTAGAGGAGACAGTAGAGGTTGCATAGATAGCTAGGGTTTTTGCTTATAGTTTATTTTCAGTCATCTTGAGTTGTATTTATGGATTACTGTGGGTTTTGAGATGTATTTTGAGTTTGTATCTTAGACACTTAGACTTCTATCTGTTGTATCTCTTTTCGATTTTATGTTTTATCTATCTTCCTTTATGCTCTACCTTAGATGTGATTGAGTTTACATTATGCTATGTCACCCCCATTCGGGGAGTATAAACTGTTTAGTCTTATACTGTTAGATGCATTGAGACCTAGGACAGCGTTCTACCGCCGACACTGCGGCGTAGGCTGGGCGTTGTTACGTTCTCGTGCCCTAACTCTAGGATGCGGGTCGTGACACGTTTTTAGTGGTGGCCCACGCAGGTCGAGTTTATGTAGTGGTATTCAAACTTGAGTACCACTACAGCCTGCAGTAGGATTAGGATATATTTTTGAAGGTACTCAATCACAGTTAGGATCCCTTGAGAGATTTCTGGGACGACCCTTGAGAATCTTATTTTAACTTCGATTTGAAAACTCTTCTTCCCTTAATTTAATTATCTTTACTTTCTGTTGTTAAACTTGATTTTTATAGATTATTGTTGAATTCGAGTTGTATTTATTGATTTTGATGGATGATTGTCGAATTTGAATTTTGATGATAGCTATTGCATCCGAGTTTGTATTTTGATGGATTTTTGTTCATTTTTGAATTTTGGTGTTCGTTGATAAATTGATTTGATTTTTGGGTATTCATTGTTGATTTAATTTAATTTTTGGCAAGATAAAATTATATGGGCTAGGTCATCTATGTTATGGAATCTAGTCTTCTATAGTCGCATTAGCCGGCATGGTGAGGACATATAGTCTGACTCTGGATATATTTCTCGGGTGTGGGAATTTAAGGTTTTCGCAGCCAAGCTAGCGGCACCGCAAAAATGTTAAATACCATGATTCTAGAGATATGTGCATAAGTCAAGGGCTCTGTGATTATCGTAGCCTTGCTTACTAGTATGACGAGGATTTAGAGTACCATAATTTTGGATAGACGCATATGATTATCAGATTGCACCTTAAATTTTTTGAACATATTTTCTCTACTTTTGTTCAGTCATTCAAAAAAAAGAATTATTATTTGTTTGTTTGTCTAGTTTTCTATTATTTAACTCAGGGGTAAGTTTAGTTGGTTTTATAAACCTTGTGTAATTTCTTGCTATGAGTTTTTCATAATACAATGAATCGATGATTTTGTTAGACTTTATCTTGAATTTGATATTTTAACTCTGGATTTCAAAATGGTTCCTTCTTTAAACAGATAAGCAGAACCGATTTTATCGTTATTTCTTTCTTGCTATTATTCTTGTATTAAATAATAATGATAATAAAACTGTCTTGATTTCGTCAATCACCTGCTTGCAATTTTGGTAGGAATTCAAATGTTAGTCTTAACGTAGAATTAATTTTTTTTATATTGGGACATGAGAATATATATATGAATACATATAGCAGACACTTTGCTTAACACGTATGCATGCTACACTTGATTTTCCACCTACCTGAATACATATTAATATGTTGTTGATGTTAAATTTTCAAAACCCTAATATTTCTGATTCTCTGCTTTTTCTAGCTTAACCCGTAATTTAAATATAAAATTTTATGATAATAGTTTTATTTATACCACTGCACATGTATGTTATACATAGGGTGTCAATTCAAAAAAAAAATTTTGGTTGAGTTTTGTGTTAAATTTGAAAAATCTGAGACTGTGTGCATATTAACCCTTAATACTGAATTCCAAATGTTTAGTTTAAATTGCTGTTTTATTTTCTTTAATATAATATTTAAAGCTGTGTACATTGTTATATGTAGGGATATAATGTTAGGTTTCATATTCTTACATGTTAGTTTGTGATAAACATTGAGTTGGTTTTAATGTTCAAATTTCTCCAAAATCTTGAAAACTAGTTACATGTTAACATTTTTACATTAATTTTCATGTTTAGTTAAATTTCAGATTTAACATGTAATATCGAACTGTATGCGTAGATAAATATATTGGTAATATGTTAGGGTTTCATTTCTATCATGTTAGGATGTATTGGGAGCATTGAGATTAGTCGTGATATTTCTGTTGGCCCAATGATTATATTGTGTTTTTGAATATGGCTAATCAGTTAAGTTTAACATAATGATGTCACTAATATTCATATACTCACTATCATGTTGCTACTTAAACTTAGCATTGTCCTAATTGTCCTATATTATATTGCTATGCTTGTATCGTACTGCAACATATTTTGTTGGCCTAACATGCTATCATGTTGTTACTTAAACTTAGCAATGTCCTAATTGTCCTGTATTATATTGCTATGCTTGTATCGTACTGCAACATATTTTGTTGGCCTAACATGTATTTGTAGACATATAGTAAGCATGATCAAACGTGATCAAACAGGACATAGGCAATGAAGAATTAATGATGGAGCGAAGACGGCGTTATACAAAAAGATTTCTCCGAACCGCCTAGCGACCTATCCGGGGCCTCGCATCGGGGGTTCCGCTGTCCGGTCAGCGGACAAGGGTCGAGGGGGCAGCGCCCCCCGTCGGGGGTTCGGGGGTGAAGTCCCCTAAAGTTATTCAGATTTTCAGATCTGTTTATCTTTTGGACGACTGCTGTCAAGGAAAAAGACGTCTTCAGGGCTGCTCAAATATCAGAAGAAAGGCATCATCAAAGGGCTCTTGGTTTTCCTACTTGTTCCAAGTCTGTAATCTTCAATTTATTGAGTCTAGGAGAATGTGTACGTTGAGTCGCACTGAGTCATCTCAACCCCTAGATATATCTCTCCAAGCTCTACCATACAAACAGACCAATTCTTGAACCAAGCCCAAGCTCCACAAAGCCCAAAAGCCCAATGGACCAATTCTGTCTTCTGGAGACAGAGTTCGGGCCGAACTCTGTCCCCTGATTTCCAGCACCCTGATTTTTAGGGTCTGCTTGCTACAAGCTGTCCAACGGCCAAAAAAAAATATTTGAATTATTTATACCGAATTCTGGCCGAATTCTGCATGTCCCGAACCCTATAAATAGGCCTTGGTTTCTCTCATTTGAAACCATCCACTCTTCTCTTCTTCTTCTCTTACATAGCCTATATAGTCAAGAGCCTTACTCTTCCAATCTACTAGCCACAAAACTTCCTAAGCCCCAAGGTGCTCAAGTATGATTCAGCTAGAAGTTTTTGTGCAAGAGTTGAATAGAAGAAGTCGCTTGGAAAATTCCAAGCAATCGCCACTGCGATCCTCTGTAAGAAGTTGACGTGCTCTTCTGAAGAAAAGGTACGGGTTGTAAACTACTATTTCACAAATAGTGGATTTAATCCTGAGCTAGAGTTCTCAGGCCTGGACTAGTCCTCCACGAGGGAAACCAGGTTAAAACTGCTGTGTTTGCGTATGCTCTTCATATCTTTATTTACTTTCGCATTTCTCTCTGATTTACTTACTATCTTGATAGTTATTTTGTTATTGTGATATAGAGTTATTTTTTATTTTGTGACTATTGACACAAACTCTATTCACACCCCCTCTAGAGTTGCCTACACGTTATTTTAATTAGTATCAGAGCAAGGTTTCTATTGTTAGGCTTAACATCCTTAGAGTAGATCCTTGTTTATTTGTGTATGGCATCGTATTCTTTCTCCTCCGATGAAGAGGGTTTTACTTCTAGTAGCATAGACAATCATGTTTCTTCTAAATGCAATAAGTGCTCTAAGTGGAAAGCCATGGCTAACCAATCCTTAAAGTTTGCTAAGGCTTTTCATTCTACAAATGAAGAACTTGTAGAAAAGGTTATTCATTTAGAAGAAGCTAATGAGTTTTTGAGAAATGAAAACAATGTTTTATTATCTAGACTTGACTCTCAAAACTCATCTTGTGTTTCTTTAAAGAGTTTAAATGATTCTTTAATTTTGAAAATCAAATCTCTTTCCTCATCAATAGAAGATCTTAAGAAGCAAGCACATGAGCTAAATCATTTGCATGATTCTTCTATTGACTCTTTAAAGAAACAAAATGATGATTTTATTTCCAGAATTGTATTATTTGAAAAAGAGAATTATGCTTTAAATGCTAAATTTGATTCTCTTACTTGTTTGCATAATGATTTGTTATTAGAACATGATATTCTTAAGACCAAATCCATGCATAGTGATTCTTTTACTTGTGTGCATAATGATTTGCTATTAGAACATGATAGTCTTAAGACCAAATCTATGCATGCTCACTCTAGAAATATCCATCATTCTAGTATGTCACATGTTCATAATCATGCTCATTCCGATACATGTGCACACACTAGTATTAGGTGCTTCTATTGCTCTCGTATTGGACACATGAGTGTAACTTGTCCTATTCGTAGGAGTTTTTCTAGCAATGCTAGAGTAAATAGTATATGGGTCCCTAAAGCTAACAAATGTGGATCCAAGTTTATTTGGATACCAAAGTCTTCGCCTAATATTGTAGGTGGAGCTTCTTGTATCAGGACATAGCACCGAAGAAGCGTGTTGGTGGTTGCAAAGCTCAAAGGTCATCTTCTAAGCAATTGCACCAACATAAGTGTGGCCACTAGAGCCACTTTGGTAACATGCTAAACGATTCTCTTTAAATGGTTTATATTTGTTGAATCTAGCATGTTTCTTTTGATGTCTTGCTACTAGCTCACATTGATATCTTTCAGTTGCTTATTATATAAATTAATGTGAGATATAATACTAGCATGCTTAGTTGATTTTCTTTCTATTTCTTTTATATAGCATGACTAGTTACATAGCTTTATATGATTAGTTCACACTATGTAGTTTATCACTCATTTTCTAGTAGTGTGATACATTTATATATGCATGCTCGTTATTCTTAATCCTTATTTACAAAGCATGCATATCACTCTAGTCCATATAACCTTGGTTTTGATTTGAGTTAATATGATTTTAACTCTTCATCTTTAAAAGTTTTGAGATAGTTACTTCTTGCCGATTTGTATTTAATATATCATTGGTATTTGTGAATATATGTGTTTAGCACAAGCTACTTATAATTTGATAAGTATATACTTATACTTCTTTTTAATCTTGTGCTTGCATAATATCTTCATTATCAATTCTCATATTTTATTTTGATTATCCTATTGAGAATCAATTATGTCTTTGCCTAATAAAGTCTATTTATACGTGTTTTTGAATTTGTGATAGTTTTTCAAACATTCATTATGGATACATGACTATATTCATTAAATCTTTATTTACATGTAGATCATGTATTTATTATATTGACATCTATTTTTTTGGATATTTTTATGTGGGCATATGAGTTAAGCTCAAGTTTCATATTATTTTGAAGAGTATATATTCATACTTTTGCTTACCTCATAATTTAGCTATTGATTCTTTTGACTAAATTTGTGTTATCTCTACTTGAATCAATTAGCTTATTCCTTAAAGTCTTCTTTTTGATGATATCTTATTGGCTTTTATTTGTTGACTTTATGGATACATGTCTTTCACTCTTATTTTGATCTTTTTCGCTTAACCATTTTTCAGCCTGATTCCAGTTCTGTCACCAGAATCCGGAATTCGGGCCGAACTCTGCCCTTACCAGAGTTCGGGCCGAATTCGGCCTGGCTGTTCCAGAACCGGAAACAGCCTCAGCCGTTGATCATATTATAGATCCAATGGCCATTATTGATTCCAAATGCTGATATTTATTTATTCAAATGCCTTTAAGTTGGAATGTTGAGAGAAAATATTTATTAGTGTCTTGTTCATGACTTTTATGGAAGTTCTTTTAAGAATTGCTTGGTTTTGTGCTTTACCTTACTTGTTGAGATCATCATACTTATTTTGAGTATGAATCTTCTATATATTTATTTTCATAAAGTGTATTATGAAAATATTTATTTTGAAAATATTCTTAGCAAATTTTGATGATCATTCTTTCATTATTATTTGGGTATTTACCTCTCTTATTCATAGAGATTTTTATAGTTTGATGTTGTTTGATGATATTGCATATATTCTTTTAAATCTAATTTCTTAAAAGTAAAGAACATTTTGGGAACAAGCCGAAAGGGTCATTCTCTCATACAGGTGTAAATAGCCTGAAGCGACACGGTGCACTAGTCTTCGGACTACCGCTAGCTGGGAACCGGCCCCTACAGCTAACCCAAAGTGATCAACACTTTATAGACTTAAGATTTATTAAGGTCTACTTGCAACCATTATCTAGTTCTGGATCCTCTCATAAGTTCCAGAATACTTCATCATATCTAGCCTTATATTTGAGCTATAAATATTTTATTATTATTGCCCAATGATGTTTTGTAGCACATGAGAATACATGTAATTGATATATCATACTTCTCATGTCTTTAGCTACTATGGGTTGAACTTTTACGTTGAGATTTTCCATTTCTAGAGAATACACTTTCATAATGGTTATAATTTTGCACTCTCTAGATCAATCTATTATTTCATTATCTTGGGTTAATCTCAATATTTTTGGCAAAGAGATTTGCTTTATTGTGTTTTGATGAACATCTCTTTTGTCCTTTACTTGATGAGAGTCTAATTCAATTACTTGCTATCTTATACTCTTATCCCTGCTTAACAAAGAGTATATAAATCATTTTGAACATTCAAAATGTATTGCCCTTATTGTGAACTCTATGCTTAAGCATGTATCTTTAGTGTTAGTGACTTAAGATTTAATGAGCACTTTTATCCTGTTAATGGACTACCTCATTAATCTTAATTAGTTATGTAGCTTGCTTATTTATGATGTATTGATTAAGCTACATAATTTTTGTTCACTTTCACTCATCTAGCTATCTTCTTGAATTTCAATCTATATGTGATATGCTAGTTTACAAAAACAAGATTTATGAATTTTCTTGATAAGATTTGATTCTAGTTTAGATGCAGATGTTTGGTCTCCAAAATTAGTTTGACATTTTTTTATCTTGTTTCCATTAAGGTTTGTGATTCATCGCTTTAACTTCCTTCCATACTAGTCATTGGAAAGCATCTCTTAAATTTTTCTCATCTTTTGTAGTCATAATTTTATCATATTATCAGATTACATCTCTTTAGATTAAATCTGTAATATTTTAAATGAGATTGACTTTTTTCTCTCCATATTTTTTATCGATTTGTAAGATTGTATTATAAATATGAATTTGGGATTTTTTTCTTGATGAGATTCGTTGGATCATGTTTACTTTTATTGATAAATGATCCTAATGGTTGACTAGTCCTAATTATCTAATTATGCGGTTATCAAGTTAATTTATTACTCTACTTTGACTACTCATGGATTATCACATATGCTCTTTACTATTTGAACTTCATTGGTTTCTTATTTAGTATTAGCAAGGTTGGATTATTATCCATTGATGGGTACATATGTGGTAAAACATACATAGTCCATGCAAAGCAATAAATTGGTTGATCATTTCTTAATTAGATAATCATGGACATGATATTTGAGTTTTATTGGAGCTATATTCATGATTGATTTAATTGACTTTATTCATTTTCATGATGATATTTTTCTAATGGACCTTATTATTCCTTTTCATGATGATATTTTTCTAATGGACCTTATTATTCCTTTTCATAATGATATTTTTATAATGGACCTTATTTCTTTTCATGATGATCTTCCTCTCAAAAGATTACATGCATTGATCTATCATATTTAAATATGAGATTCTTCTATATAGGCTAATGTATGTCATCTTTTGATTATATGTGCTTAATTAAGATATTATTTTGATCGTTCATCTTTAGTGACTATTATTTGGATATCTCTTCTAAAGATGATATTATTTATTCTATGATGTTTTTATAGCCTTATATGCATTGAGCAAGGGGGAGAAATCTATAGTTGATTTACCCTTATATCTTGAAGTTATCATTTTTTTTTGCTATAAGTGCTTTAGAACTAGATACGCATATTTTAAGGGGGAGCAAATAAATTGGTTCAATTCGTTTATACCCTTTAATATGTCGTATACCTTGTTCATTATTGACCCATATTTTTATCATTATTTTAGTGATTGAGGTTATGATACTGTTATTTTTGTGAAAGGTTTATGAGAGTATATGCAATTGTTTTCATCATATTATCTCTCTCTTTTATATGGGTCATTTCGTAAATATTAACTTTTGTATTTTACCTTGATGACTATTGTGCTTTCTTTGATTTAGTTTTTCCTTGTATGCTTAATTGATTTGGCTTTCCTTGTTGAGGACTTACCCAAAATTCATGATTTTGGTAATAGTTTGAGGGGGAGCATTCAAGTAGACTGAATTTCACTTTCTCAAACAATTTTCTCCTTTACCTTCATGTTTATCTAAAGGGTATTCATATAGCATGATAAGGTAATTGAGTTCAAATGCATGAATTTTGGATAAGCAAATAGATTTGCAAATAATGAGATCATTTTATATCAATTGCTCTATTTTACATTGATCATTCCTTATTTTGTTTCACTATTTATCTGTGGACAATTGTGACCATCATAGTTTCATTGATAAAATGTTTCAAGTTTATTGATATCAAGTTTGTCTATTTCAATATCTCAATTGGTATCTTTCTTTGATATCTATTGCAATTATCTAATCCTTATGGTTTTTGACTGAAATCTTTTATTTCATACTTCTCTTCCAAAACTAGAGCAATATTTCATATCATACTATGTTTTTGGCTGTCTTTCTTGGATTTCATGTTGGTAAACTATCTATTGATTAATTTCAAATTCTTTTAGTTTTACCAACTATTTGTGTCTTGACAAGCTATTTTCTTTTTGGCACTCTACATTGGGTATGTAGTTTCTATACTTGTCATTACACACTTCTCCCATTGTTCCTTATTTAGTATATCTTGATCATGATTGTCTATGCCTTCCTCCTTATGCTTGAGTTCATTTTATCTCTTATTACGGGGGAGCTTATTTTTGATCATGTCAAAGGGGGAGAAATAAGTTTAAGTTAGCACACTATCTTCTCGTAGTATGTGTTTATTAGTGATATATGCATCTATCGTATCTGTCTTAAACTTAACCGATTTGCCATAATCAAAAAGGGGGAGATTGTTGGCCCAATGATTATATTGTGTTTTTGAATATGGCTAATCAGTTAAGTTTAACATAATGATGTCACTAATATTCATATCTCACTATCATGTTGCTACTTAAACTTAGCATTGTCCTAATTGTCCTATATTATATTGCTATGCTTGTATCGTACTGCAACATATTTTGTTGGCCTAACATGCTATCATGTTGTTACTTAAACTTAGCAATGTCCTAATTGTCCTGTATTATATTGCTATGCTTGTATCGTACTGCAACATATTTTGCTGGCCTAACATGTATTTGTAGACATGCAGTAAGCATGATCAAACATGATCAAACAGGACATAGGCAATGAAGAATTAATGATGGAGCGAAGACGGCGTCATACAAAAAGATTTCTCCGAACCGCCTAGCGACCTATCCGGGGCCTCGCATCGGGGGTTCCGCTGTCCGGTCAGCGGACAGGGGTCGAGGGGGCAGCGCCCCCCGTCGGGGGTTCGGGGGCGAAGCCCTCGAAAGGTATTCAGATTTTCAGATCTGCTTATCTTTTGGACGACTGCTGTCAAGGAAAAAGACGTCTTCAGGGCTGCTCAAATATCAGAAGAAAGGCATCATCAAAGGGCTCTTGGTTTTCCTACTTGTTCCAAGTCTGTAATCTTCAATTTATTGAGTCTAGGAGAATGTGTATGTTGAGTCGCACTGAGTCATCTCAACCCCTAGACATATCTCTCCAAGCTCTACCATACAAACAGACCAATTCCTGAACCAAGCCCAAGCTCCACAAAGCCCAAAAGCCCAATGGACCAATTCTGTCTTCTGGAGACAGAGTTCGGGCCGAACTCTGCCTCCACACAGAGTTCGGGCCGAACTCTGTCCCCTGATTTCTAGCACCCTGATTTTTAGGGCCTGCTTGCTACAAGCTGTCCAACGGCCAAAAAAAAATTTGAATTATTTATACCGAATTCTGGCCGAATTCTGCATGTCCCGAACCCTATAAATAGGCCTTGGTTTCTCTCATTTGAAACCATCCACTCTTCTCTTCTTCTTCTCTTACATAGCCTATATAGTCAAGAGCCTTACTCTTCCAATCTACTAGCCACAAAACTTCCTAAGCCCCAAGGTGCTCAAGTGCGATTCAGCTAGTAGTTTTTGTGCAAGAGTTGAATAGAAGAAGTCGCTTGAAAAATTCCAAGCAATCGCCACTGCGATCCTCTGTAAGAAGTTGACGTGCTCTTCTGAAGAAAAGGCACGGGTTGTAAACTACTATTTCACAAATAGTGGATTTAATCCTGAGCTAGAGTTCTCAGGCCTGGACTAGTCCTCCACGAGAGAAACCAGGTTAAAACTGCTGTGTTTGCGTATGCTCTTCATATCTTTATTTACTTCCGCATTTCTCTCTGATTTACTTACTATCTTGATAGTTGTTTTGTGATTGTGATATAGAGTTATTTTTTATTTTGTGATTATTGACACAAACTCTATTCACCCCCCCTCTAGAGTTGCCTACACGTTATTTCAGTTTCAACCCGTAAATTTTGAAATTGCATTATGTTAATATTGCACTGGTTTAAATGTTAGCTTGTTTTCAGATTTTATATGTAAATGTTGAACTAAAACTGGGTTTAACCTTTCAATACTAAGTTATAACCCTGTACAAGGACACACACACACTCTAACATAGTATATACTGTCTTTTAACCAAACCCTTCCCTTCTATGTTATGATTGTATATCTAGATAGATATATATAGAGCTTAGACATACATGTTATAATATATATAAATACATAACTAAGTCTCTACCTTTTTATATATATATATTTAGCTATGCATGTTATGATTAAATAAGTTGCGTATTGTAGATTGTTTAACCAATATGTCATGATTAGTGTAACTTGATAGCCGTTGAATTGAAACACAATCCTCATATACACTTTCATGTATATTCACGTACACCCATGCCTACTATCTAACCATATGAACATGTCCCCATACACATAATGCTAGCTTTTTCCTCTCTAACGCTCTCTCTCTATATATATTGTGATTGGATTTCAATGTAATCGACTTTCGTTAATTAAACTTGTGATTTTTATTTTCTTGGGATAGTACCCCTTTTAGATGATTGGTGGTTACCTTTCTTTATTTTTTTTTGATGAGTACCAGTTTTCACATAGGATGGTAGACTGTCTTACAGTTTTGATGATTTGATATTTCTGTATCTTTTCTCGTTTAGCACCCTGGAATGCTTGTGTGTTTTGATACCCTATAACCGATTTGATTAGCATGACTAGTATACCTAGATGAGACTTCACTGTCACCGTATGCCATGACCCTGTATGCCGTCCTTTTGATGGTATGATTTGTTTAAGTTCTGGGACTTTGATTGTGGGGGTTTGACCTAGAGGGAGTATGGACCTTTTAATTTCGAGGACGAAATTTTTCTAAGGTGGGTAGAGTTGTAGCACCCAGTTTTCCAAATGAGGGTAATTTTGAAATTTCGTGTTTATAATTATTTTAATAATGATATTTAATTCATGATATGATTTTTGGTAATTTTAAACCATTTTTAAAATTATTTAAATCAATGACTTGTGGTTTTGACGTTTTGCTAGTGAAACCCTAGAGACTGTTTAACCTAAAGCCTAACCATGTGATTATGATATTTTAATGTCATTTTTGGCCTAAGAATATTTTTGTATTTGACCTATTTGAATTATTTTGATATTATTTTATTATTTATGATATTGTTTTGGGGTTATTTGAGTCGGGTTCGAATTTCAACTCAATCCGACTTGAAACGGGGACCCGGGGGTAGTTGACTCTAGTGGGACCCACACATTAGTTAGGCATGGCCCACATGATATTAATTTTAGTCCACATGATAGAAATATTTTAGTTAGAGGTCAGACTAATTATTATGGATAATGTTAGTGTGATTAGAGACTTTAGAATGACTAATTTAGCCCCAACCAATTAGCCCTTTCCTAATACTCATAGAATAGGTTAGTGGGGGCATTTTGGACCTTACCATAATAGGACAAATATCCCATATGACTAGCTACTTTGGGAGAGGATAGACTCAAGTTCATTCATTATTCTCATCCACACTCTCTCTCTTGTTCTTCCCCAAATTCCTAGAGAGCAATTCCTAGCAATTTCTCCACCAAATCCTTCCATTTTGCCACCAAATCTTCTTCTTTCCTTCTCCATTCTAGCCAAGGAGGAAGCTATCCAAGTTTGGGAGGATTCGGAGCTCGTTCGTGTCCTTTTGGAATCTCTACGTGTCGGTGTCGCTACGGGAAGGCTTTTCTTCGATTCGATCTATCGGGAGGTATAAATCCCTTCTCCTTTTCATTTCCTCATGCATATAGGTCTATTTTAAACCCATAGGAATGATCCCCACGGTTGTATCTCCATTTGTGTCCATTTGGAGGTCATAGGAGTGTCCTTTGTGTTGTGGATGTGTTCATGTTACATATATATATATATAAAAATATATATATATATATATATATATATATATATATATATATATATATATATATATATATAAATATATATATATATATATATATATATATATATATTGTAATGAGAGTGTATCTATATTTATATATGTAATAAATGGTTCATGATAATTATGTAATCAAGTTTGTGAGTGTGGTTCCTCATATTATTATTGCTATTATTGTTGTGGATAATTAGGATATATATTGTGTATTCTTTTGGCTCAAACTATCTAAATCCGTCATGATTTTTATCCACGTTTTTAATTTCAGCCCTAACTTAGAAATGTCATAACTGCTAGCTCAAAGCTCGGTTTAATCTCCCGTTTTTTTTAAAAGAAGCGTATTGAAGTTAGCTTTCCAAAAACATGTATTAGTAGGCCTAATTCTTTCTGTAACTTTCTGGAGAATTATTTGAGTGTCAGCTGTACGAAAGACAAACGCGTTCTCGGTGTTTTCGCGATTTCGGGAGTTTCCGGAAACGAAAATGCGATCCGTTTGAAGTTTCGGAAAGCTAACACATAGATCTATAACATAATTTAATCCTAGAATTTAATTCATGCTGAGTTGGTACAGTATTGATTATTAGTAGGAGTTACTATTCGGCATATGCATTTTGTGTACCCTTGTGTGTAATATAATGTTCTATTTGATTTTAACCCATGTTAATGTATATACATTATGTAACTAAATAAAGAATGCAAGCATGAGTAAATGCTTAAATAAATGATGTATGAGGTGTAAGTATTCTATCTAATGTAAGCATGTATAAGTATGGCTTGTAATGAATATGTAGGTTCCATAGTATGTAATGTATGGTGCATATAGTAGTACAAGAGAATAAATGAATGATGAATGAATGCAAGCATGAATGTAATATAATAATAGATATAATGTATGCAATATACAAGTTAATGTGATGTAATGTTCTATGTTAACACAAATCATATATTACCTCATGTACCCCTTATACTATGTTGACACTATCACACTTGACACATTGTTCACTTACACTTTGACACTCTTTGATATGTATACACTATGTATGCCCATTTAACCCTCACTTGACCCTTTGCCATGTTCACATACACACACATGGCCTCTTAAATAAGTATTTATGAATATAGTTAACTTAGCTATGTATGTATATTATATATATGTTAGCATATTGTGTTGTAATATATAAGTTTATATAACCATTTGAAATGCCATGATTATAGACCTAATGTTGAATACCAATATATGCATGTGTATATATGTGTAGACATATATAGCTGAAAGTAATAGATTACCTAGTGTATATCCAATGTGAATTATTGCCTATTTGAGTATTGAATAATTGCATGCTATATAGAGTTGGGTGTATGTTGGCTTGTATAGCCTTGTATTGATGTGTGCTTGCTAGGATAGTCTTGGTTAGGCCGAGTAAGACTTACTGGGTTAGGACATGACCTAGTTTGACCTAGTTTGACTAGTGCAGTTGACCAGAGTTGACTTTTTGACCAAAAGTCAACTGTAAGTCAACCTTTGACCCCGATTGACCTAGTTTGACTTGGATTGATTTCCTATGACCTTGTTTGACCTTGGTTGTCCTAGTATGACCCAGTATGACCTAATATGACCTAGTTTAGCTTGGTGTAACTTAGGTTTGACTTAGATTTGACCTAGATTGACCTAGATTTATTCAGAATGCATTGTAATGCATCTTATTATCATTTTGGACTCATAGTGACTTGTACTGTTCTATAGGAGACAGACACCTCTCCTTGGACAGTATATTCTTTTCAGACACTCAGGCTATCAGGCGAGTACATTCTCTGACCGTTTCATACTTGTATGGATTTACATTCTTGCTCTAGATTACTGTACTTGATGCTGACACGATTCATTATCACGGATTGGTACTATATGGATCTTCTTCTGAGATGTTATCTCCTTGTATTCACTAAGTACATATTGTGATGTGCGTTTCACTTACATGTTGTATTTATTGAATACTCTTATCATTGTACACTCATTGTGCATATTGTACTCTCAGTATCACATTGAGCCATTGTACATGTTATTATATAAGCCATTGTACAAGCCATTGTATAAGTTATTATATAAGGTAACGTAACTGAATTGGATCCTTGTGTATTGATTGGGGAGGGGGAGTAGAAATGGTTATGTGATCAATCGTATTGTATAAGAAATTGTATATGTCCATTGTACACCCACGTACAAAGGTGTCCCATTTTATTGTATAACCTAACCCGTTTACATAACCATATTGTGCTCTAAATCACATGTTTCTTACAGTCTTACTTATCATATTTAGATATTTCCTGTTATCAAATCTCTACTGTTTTTTATATATCTTCTTCTTTCAGCGTTTCATGTACTTTACTCTATTGCATGCTTTATATTTCCTAACTCGTTATGAACTGCGTGAGATGTTTTGTGCTCGCTCCAGTCCTGACTGGACCTATTGATAAATTTTACAGATAGCCTGGAGGTTGCCTGCTAGCCTAGAGGAGACAGTAGAGGTTGCATAGATAGCTAGGGTTTTTGCTTATAGTTTATTTTCAGTCATCTTGAGTTGTATTTATGGATTACTGTGGGTTTTGAGATGTATTCTGAGTTTGTATCTTAGACACTTAGACTTCTATCTGTTGTATCTCTTTTTGATTTTATGTTTTATCTATCTTCCTTTATGCTCTACCTTAGATGTGATTGAGTTTACATTATGCTATGTCACCCCCATTCGGGGAGTATAAACTGTTTAGTCTTATACTGTTAGATGCATTGAGACCTAGGACAGCGTTCTACCGCCGACACTGCGGCGTAGGCTGGGCGTTGTTACGTTCTCGTGCCCTAACTCTAGGGTGCGGGTCGTGACATGTTTAGTGTCGCTAGACGTCACTAATATGAGCGACAGATAGCGACGTCAGCATACGTCGCCAGTATAGCGACGTAGGGCGACCACTTAGCGACGCCATAAACTTTACATATGATGACATGGTATGACAGCCACGTCAGCATATTAGCGATGCCTAGCGACAACGGTAGCGACGTTGGCTCTCAGTTGGTCATATATACGTCAGCATTATAGCGACGGATAGCGACATTACATCACTATTTTGCGACGTATGGCGACGTGTACAGGACGTCACAAAACATCGCAGAACGTCGCTATAAGTCGCAAATGTTATAAAAAAATTAAAAAAAATATTTGGTATTTTTGTTATGCTGTGTGTCTGTGTTTACAGTGTGTGTGAAGTGCAGTATTCAAACCATCGACAGTTTCGCTTACTGTTCTATGTTTTATCTTGGATAGAAAGAGCAACATTTCAGGGTACACTTCTCAGAGCTTCCTTTTCACGTCCTTCACCTTCTCGGGATCCTTTACGACGTCCCGAGAAAGTGAATGACGTGAGAATGAAGCTCTCAGAAGTACACCCTGAACTGTTGCTCTTTCTATCCAAGATAAAACATACAACATGAATCAAAACTGTCGATGGTTCCGATCACTGCATTTCACATTCACTGTAAACACAGACACACATCATCATAAACATACACATTATATTTTTTTAAAATTTGGGCAGCACCTCCTTTGTATATCAGATCATCGCTTATAACCCAGCGTAGGTATATTTGTCATCCCCGTCGCAGATATCATCACAATTAACAGTCTCCCATCATAACAGTCTATAACTAATAGATGAATAACAGTCTCCCATGCATCATAACAGTCTACAACTAAATATCATACATGTACTCAATGAAAATACCAACAATTTAAATATCACAAACATACATGTCCAACAAACGTACATGTCCAACAGAGTCAAATAATAATGAAAATTAGTGTACAAAACGGTCAATGGGCCCATAGGGCCAATAAATACAAAGATGATAAAAAAAATATACTGGATCACTAAGGACCCCTGCCGCGTATCTGGGATAGAATGTAGTCATACTGCTCCTGGGTGAGCTGCACCGTAGGGGCAGTAGGAGGCAGTGCAATATCTGGAGTCGGCGCCATCGATGGACCGGGAGGACGTATCTGCTCCAGCTCTCGCAGTCGCTCACCCTAAACAGCAAGGGTACTCACCACCCTCTCAGTACTCGCCTCAAGCGAAGCCGAAACCTGAGTGAGTGAGACAGACATGCTCCTCTGCGATCCCTCCAGCTCGACCTGTCTACGCTCTGTGCGCTGCGTAGACTCGAAGAGCGTTTGCAAGCTGGCAGCTGTAGCCTGATGCAGACTCATCAGCTCCTGTATATTGCGCTCGACCGCATCAAATCGTCCGGTGACGATCGGAGGGTCGGATCGTCGCTCGACCGTATCAGAAATCTGCTGCTGCAACTCGCGACACAGCTCCTCGATCTGACGACGAATATCCTCAGCTCATGACGACGCCTGCGAAGCCGGAGACTGCGAACTGACAGAGGGGGCCCGGGATGACTCCGAAGCCAAATACGTGCCGTAGGATCCCGTACCGTAGTACGTACCCTTCTGAAGACCGCCAACGACGGTCATCCAGAGCTCGTCCGGCGATGGAGCTGTAGGCGGCTGGGAGAAAGTACCAGCCCCTCCTTTTGCTTGCGTACTAGCAGCAGCAGCCGCCTCCTCCTGTAGCCGAACAAACTCGGCCTAGAACATGTTTGCTAACGTGTAAGTGTTTGCTAAAGTCTATATTGATATCTATTTTCCTGTTTTCTAAATTATAGTAAATTAATATAAAGAATAAAATGTACAATGCCTGCGTCGCCCTCTCGTCAATGAACTCCCCATCCCTCCGATGGGTGATCAGGAAGACGGTCACCATGTTCGGGTCCTCACCCTTTTTTACCTGTTAAAATATATTATCTATTATTAGTATTAAATATTCTATCGAACTATATATAAATTAATGTCCGTCATAGGAAACGTACCAGACGACAAAAATCCTCTGTCATCGGAATGGAGCCACCACACCACTTACCGGCGCTCGACCGCGCCACCTTGGCCTTGTCAGACCGCTCCTGGTACTTGGGCTCGCTGAATCTAGCCTTCATCGCAGCCCACTGCTCTGGCATGATCCAACCATGGATCGGCTGTCCGGAGCGATCACGAGACTTCTGGTCGTGGATCGCATCACGGATGAGCTTGGCTGCGACGGCAGAAAATTGGCCCTCGATCCTCGCCGCTCGGTGTGGTGGATAGAAATAGGTCCTCTACAAGAAGTAAAATACAAAAGTTGTATAATATACACAAATGATTATTAAAATTTAAAAATAAACAAATTTTTTACCTTGAAGTGGGTGAACCAAAAGGCTTTCCTATCTGCGGGAGCATCTGAGTAGTTAATCCAAGGCCCACCATAGTTCTGCCTCAGAAATACCCTCAGCTGTCTCTGTACTGCAGAAGGCCGATATCTATACAATAATAATTTTTCATGAATATATATGTACATATAATCATTTGAGAAATATATATTAATTAATTAACTTACTTCATAGGCCCGTCCGTCCAAATCTCCATACGCGTCTCGCCCGGGGGAGCGCATGGAGGGTCGCTCTCACCTCTTGCCTGGACAGGATCAGTCTGATCGCCGTCCTCCATATGCTCGATGTCGGCTCCCCCCATTGAGCCGTCGGCAGGAGGAATGCTGGACGGGGGATTAGGGATGCTGGACGCGAGATCAGGAAGGCTAGACGACGAGGGAAGAGTCGCCAACCTGCTGGAACTGCCCTGTCCCGGTAATGGACCGGGAACAGAACGGTACAATGGCGTACTCGTAGATGAGGATGAGGGTACGAAATATCCATCCCCGCCCGAGGCTGATGGGACTGCCTAATATAAAATCCTTCGCGTCGTCCAGATGGTCTAGTCATACCTGATAATAACATATGACAATAAAACAAAAAAACATATTTATATGATAGACATCACAGATTTTTGAAAAATATCATAGTCACAGATAAAAGTGTCAATAAAGTGTCACTGAAGTGTCACAGAAGTGTCACAGATTTATATGATAGAAGTGTCACTAAAGTGTCAAATACAATGATAAAACAAACGTACAGATTTAATCCTCTTCTGAAAATTCATCGAGTTCGTTTAGCTCATCTACTTTTTCTTTTTTTTTCTTCTTCTTCTTCTTCCTCTACATCTTCACTTTCATCTGCATCTTCCTTTTCAGATAATTCTACTTCTTCTACACAATTAGATGTGTAATGAGGAACTTCCGTCGTGTCCACTTCTGTAATATTTGTTACAAGAGGTAGTTCATCCTCTTGATAAGCTATATCTTCAACCTCAAAGGTATTTCTAGCTTTGGTCTTGCATACTGCCCACCAGTCCGACCTTGTTGTTCCCCGTTTAGGTTAACTTGTGAAGTACACGAGCTGAGCCTGACTTGATAGGACAAATGGTTCATAGGCTTGATATCGACGCCGATAGTTTATATCAACAAGAACGTGCTTGTCTACTTTCCAACCTTGACCTTCAATCGGATCAAATCAATCACACCTGAATAACACAATCTTAGCAGGCTCTATTCCATAACTATATGTCAGCTCCACGATCTCCCGTAGCACGCCATAGAAATCGTTGCCCGCATCAACATCTTTGTAGTTCGAAGATCTGATACACAAACAGCTGTTTTTGGTGGAGTCGAGATACACAAAGTTGTCTCTGATCGGGCAAGTTGTTGACTTGAACCTAAACCCATTAACACAGTAGCTTAGCCATATTTTCGCAGCATAAATTGGTCCCTTGGCTAGCGTTCTAATAGGCTCATTCTCAAGTCTTGCGTATGGACGATCGACCTAAATACCACGAAAGAAGCAATTAAGCTCATTCTCAATCAAGTGCATATACAGAAAGGTAATTACAGAGTTCTCAAGTCTTACATATGCACTCAACCATGATGGAAAATAATGCCTTATTTCTTGTTCTTGTTCTTCTTCTGTTATGTGTGGCCTACCTGACCTCACATCATCATTAAATATGCTGAAAACAACATCATTTAATTAATATAATAGTATAATAATCAATACTATTAAAATAATGTAGACGTATTAATTACTTACCCCTCCAGTTTTTCTACTTCCTCCTCGTCGCAGTTGAGTAATACATACACCTGAGCAGCCCTTAGCTCATCATCGTTCAGATATCTCTTCTTCATTTTACCCGATGGCTTTCCTGGAGCATTGAATACCTTCAGTATTGTATCATTACTTTCATGATCTCCGTCGTCGTTTCTGGAAGCTTTCGTTCTATTAGTTGCAACATGAGGCTTGAAATACATCGAACAAAAGTTTATAATCTCCTCGAGAACATAGGCTTCACAAATAGAACCCTCGACCCGTGCTTTATTTTTCACCTTTCTTTTTAGGTAATTCAAATGTCGCTCGAATGGGTACATCCATTGATATTCGACGGGTCCACCAACACGTGCCTCGTAGGATAGATGAATCGGCAAATGCTCCATAGAGTCGAAGAATCCAGGAGGAAACACCCTCTCTAGCTTGTACAGTGTTACCGCGATGTCCTTCTCTTGCTTTTCTAGACGATCAACGAGCAATTTCTTAGAACAAAGATCCCTGAAGAATATGCTAAGCTCCGTCAATGGATCCCAAACTGCCTGCGGTAAGAATTCCCGAAATGCAATCGGAATTAACCTCTCCATGAATACGTGACATTCATGGCTCTTCATACCCGTCAATTTGTTTTCCTTCGGATCGACACATCTTCTCAGATTTGACACATATCTGTTTGGAAATTTTAGGCCCTGGATCCACCGACAAAGTCTCACTTTATCCTCCTTGTCCAACAAGAAAACTGACTTCGGCAGGAACTGTTTTCCATTCTGCTCTATCAAATGCAACGCAGGGCGTTTGCATATTTCTTCTAAGTCCAACCTGGCCTTGGGATTGTCTTTCATTTTTCCCTTTACGTCCTTCACAGTATTAATTATGTTATCAAACACATTCTTCTCAATATGCATGACATCAAGATTATGTCTGATCAGATTGGTACTCCAGTATGGCAGATCCCAGAATATGCTCCTCTTTCTCCAGTTATGATCTCTACGAAATCCATCGCACTTGTACCCAGTTGTAGGATCTTCGATAGCACTTGGAAAATCTTTAACCTCCTCCCATATCGTAGCTCCGTACCACCTTGGCGGTGGATCACCCTTCTCTATAACGCCGGTACGGAATGCATTCCTGTTCCTTCTGAACGGATGATCTTTTGGCAAAAATTGTCGATGACAATCAAAGAAACATGATTTTCCTCCGTGTTTCAAGCGGAAAGCCTTACTACGGTCCATGCAATACGGACATGAGAGACGGCCATGAGTGCTCCATCCAGATAACATTCTATAGGCCGAAAAGTCGTTGATGGTCCACATAAGGGTTGCCTTCATCTGAAAATTCTGCTTCCTGGAAATATCGTACGTGTTAGCGCCTACTTCCCATAATTGATTCAACTCATCTATCAAAGGCTGTAAGTACACATCAATGTTCCTCTTGGGATTGTTCGGACCAGGAATTATAACGGTTAGAAACATGTACTGAGTCTTCATGCACATCCAAGGCGGTAGGTTATACGGAGTGACAATCACAGGCCAGCACGAATACTGGGATCCCGAAAGACCAAAAGGAGTAAAACCGTCAGAAGATAGTCCCAACCTGACATTACGCGGATCTGAAGCAAAATCAGGATATACTCGATCAAAGTGCTTCCACGCTTCTCCATCGGATGGGTGATCCAACACTCCTTCAATCTGTTCTCGCATGTGCCAACTCATATTTTCGGTCGTCTCTTTCACCATAAATAATCTTTGTAACCGCGGCGTTAAAGGCAAGTAGTGCATTGAATCGGTCGGTCTTCTTGCACCGGTAGACCTTCCTGTATTAGTTGTCTTATAGCGATCAGCACCACAAAATCTGCACACATCTGCGTCCTTGTCGTCTTTGTAGTACAGCATGCACCCATTGCGACAAGAATCGATTTTCTCGTATCCCATCCAGAGCGATCTCACCATCCTCTTAGACCGGTAGAAGTCTTTAGGCAACTTAGCACCCACCGGCAAGATCTCTATAATCAACTCCAACACTCGGTTGTAACATTCTTGCGACATGTTAAAATCTGACTTAATGCTCAATAGTCTTGTAACCACCTCCAACGGTGAATGATTCTCACAACCAGGATACAATGGAGTCCTTGCATTCTCCAGCAACTCCATGAACTGTGCAGCATCGACGTTCGATGCCTCCTCAGGTGCATCATGAATGAAACTAGGCCCCGCAGCATCGAAAACTATGTTCACGCACCCGTCGTCGTATGCATGATTATCTGAAACAAAATTAGGTCCCGCATGCATATACGGCTCAATATAAGACTTCGGCTCTGATGCTAAAGACACAAGTTCTCCGTGTGTGGTCCACTGATAGTAATTAGGCATGAAACCCCTCGAGTACAAATGATATGTCACTTCCACTTCTGGATAATATTTTACGTTATGACATTTTATCACACACGGACACTTAATTTTGGTGCCGTCCATGTACTGAGGGAACGCCTTAGCAAACTGCAGGAACTGCTCTACTCCCGCTATGTATTCATCCCGCACACCACACATATCATCAGGACGACGATTGTACATCCATGAACGATTTCGCAAGTAGTAATTCATATCCATTTGGATACCAATACCTTAAGTTGGTACCCTTTACCTTATCGCTATTGGTACCCTTTACCTTATCACTATTGGTATCCCAATACCAATACCGCGATAACATGGTTGGTACATTAAGGGTCTTTAACAAGATGATATATTGTGAAAAGATATATCCTTATATATAGTTCTCCTACGGATTTTCTTTAACATTACGTAGGAGAACTATAAGGATATATCTTTTCACAACATGTCACCTCCTCAAAGACCCTTAATGTGACAACCATGTCACCCTCCGATACGATACCACCGATACTACCGATATCGCCGATACCAATACTCATAGGAATAGTCCGATACCGATTCCGATACCGATATTATGAACCTTGTGTCACGACCCTCACCCACTGTGAGGGTACGAGCACGTAACAACGCCCAGCCTACGCCGCAGTGTCGGCGGTAGAACGCTGTCCTAGGTTACTTTCTAATCAATAACTCACGCAATTATATAATGTACTTGTCAAAATCTCAACTCCGAACGGAGGACAAATATAGATATAATGAATCTCAATCACAGTCTAAGAACGATAAGATATCACAGAAGATAAAATCTAAGACTAATAACAAAGATAAAACCAACAACTAATAATATAAACTCAGAAAATCTCAACTACAAATCTCAACTACAATCTCAAACACAATCTCAACTACATACAGCTCCAGTTCTAAACATAAAAGCTAAACAACAACTAGATAATCTCCCAATCACTCCTGAGTGTCGGGGCCATAGGTAGCTAAACCATCTCTACAGTAATATGTAGGGCATGTGTCCTCAGGGCAGTCATCTGTAAAATTTTCAACAGGTCCAGTCAAGACAGGAACGAGTACAACTCATCAAGAAAACCCAAGTAAATGACAGGGAACTATAAAGCAGTTATAGACAGTTTTATTGATGAATATGGCAGTTTATATACAGGTGATGGTATAGAGAAACAGTAAGATACAAGGAAAGTAAGTAACTAAAACAAGAGAAGAATGATGGCAATGAAGACTGTAAATAAATCTAGCTGAACTAAGGTAACAGAATAAGTCCAGAAAGTAATTGCAAAACAAGTGTAAAACTACTATAATCCAGTACGGGATGAATCTAAAATAATATGAACCCAGTACCAGATGATTCTAGGTAGTGATCAAGAATCCAGGAGAGTCCAGCTAAGCTAATAGTGTATTTTAAAATACCGAGATCGATATGTAAACGGCTGTGGGTAATCAGGCACACCTCTCACTGATCAGGCGAGAGATGGCTATGCTTCCAGTAGATTCCAGTTGGAGATTCCAGATTTGGGGTATGTCTACATGTCTTACTCGATATTTCCCCACCCCGTAAAACAAATGAATCCAGAATTCGACACGAGAATCGAGGTGAGTCCAGCCAAAATATAATGATTCCAGTAATAGATTCTGAAATGATTCCAGTGATTCCAGTAATAGATTCCGAAATGATTCCAGTGATTCCAGTAATAGAGGCCAGATAAGTAAGGTATGTGTGTCGCATACATGAATCCAGAAATATCCATACGTGTTGTAACAGAGAATCGCATAAAACTAAATAGAACTGAAATACAGTAACTGGCAAATAAATGAGAGAACTATCAGAGAATGTACTCGCCTGATACTCTGAAAAGAGTAGTGTAATGTCAGATGTCTGCACCGGAGTCACAGTGTCCTAAATAGAACAGTACAGGTTATAATGTGTTTAAAACAAGGTAATTGATGTTTATGATACAATCTATATGACTTCTAGGTCAATCTAGGCCAAAGTCAATCTCTAAGTCAACTCTGGTCAACTCTAGAAGTCAAACTAGGTCAATCAAGTCAAACCTAAGTCAAACTAGTGAAACTAGTCTAATAAGGCTATTCTAAGTCTAACTAGACTACACAAGTCTAATCTAGGCTCCACACTGACACACAGGCACAACCATAGGCCATAGGCTAAGAGACTAGGCCATGGGCTAAGCAAAACCATATTCAATATCTATATCTAAACCAAACACATGTATACATATCATACAATCTATATAGGATACATATATATATATCTATTTATACAAGCTAATAGGAAAAATCACATATTGTTGTGTTATACAAAATAACATAGCCTACACAACTATTATGGAAAACACTTATTAGTATATAGGCTCCTATTGAACCATATACAACATTATATGACATTACATATATATATATATATATATATATATATATATATATATATATATATATATATATATATATATATATATATATATATATAGAGAGAGAGAGGGGGATCACAAGTACATGTGTCAAGTGATATGTGTGTGTGGAAGTGTGATAGACTAGAGGGTGTGTGTCATGAGTCATAGGCATGTGTGTGATATGTGTTAAAGAGTGCAAGAGTGTGTGATATGTGTTAAAGAGTGCAAGAGTGTGTGATATGAAGGATTGTTCTCAGTTAAAACAGTGGTGTGGGTATGCTCAATCAGTTTTGTGACAAGTTAACATGGTGGCATGCCCATGTGTGTGTGTGGGGTGTACTCAGGAATTTAAATGACAGTTAGAATGTGTGTGAATACATGGTGGCATAAAAACAAGTTTGTGTGTGTGTGTACATGACAGTTTAGGGGAAGTTGTGTGTGTTAGAACAGTATAAAACAGTAATGTGTGTGTGTATAGAATAGGCAAGTGACAGGAACAAATGTGTGTGAGTTATGTGGTGTGTAATCTGGAAACCCATGTGTCAATAGCTTAGAAAATCTGGAAACATGCAAAAGAGTGTGTGTCAATACATGTGAGGGTGTGTGTGGGTAGGGTGGTATGTATACAACCTAAGCTAGAGTGTTCCTGTGTTCTCATTTTAGATAGGAATGTGTATGTGTGGGAAATCAGGAAATGACAGTTTAACAGTGTGTGATATTGAAAAAAAATAGTGTTCACATATTGATTTCAGTTGTGGTGTTAAGGGCTAAGCATGAACAGCCATGTAGGTAGCTTGTGCAGGACAACAAGGTGTGTGTGTGTATGACAATTCAGATTGGTGTGTGGGATATGAACAAATCTCAGGAATTAATTGACAGTCCCCTAAATCCAACCCAAACACAATTTAAATCTCAATACCTAACACCAAACATAACCCCACATCCCAATACATATTCAGTTATAAACCTATGTAAAAGAAAAACATGTAATTAATCATTGAAATTGGTTTTTAAAACACTTGAAAATTCAAGAATTCAAAAGATGAACTGTGTATCAGTCCTCTTGACAGTTAGAATGAGCAACCAAAACCTAATTTGAACTCCAAAAACCCACACAAATCAGTAAACAATCCTTGTAAAAGTCTAATACACATGTGGGAACCTATTTAGTGATTTAAAAGATCATTTAAAATCAGTTTACAAATAGCAATAGAAAATCAGGATTTTTCCTGGACTGTATGTATCAGTCCAGTCCATTGGACATCCCCAACCCACATTCGAATCCTACATTCGAAAAACCAATACAATCCATGTAACCAATTGAAACTAACATCAACCCAGGTATGTAGGAACTCACATGAATTGAATTAAATCCTTGAATCATAAAAAGAGCAGTAAACTGAAAGAGAACTAACAGTTTCCAACCCTTTTCAATATTGAAACCCATCCAAAGGTTCAAATTCCAATATTAAGCACAAAACCCAAATCTAACATGAAAAACCCAACTAGCAATATATAATACATATGTAGGAACCAATCCAGGGATTTAAAACAACATTTTAATCGGATTAAAAAGGAAATCAATTCAGGATTTTGAATAAAACACATGGTATCAGAAATTAAAAGGGGAAATGAAGAATTAACAATGAAAATTAATTTAAAATCCAAATACAGAGGTTGGTAATGAAAGTACATTAAGTGTACATGTCAACCCAAGCATTCATGTCCAACCAAGTGGACACAGCCGTGTCCAAACACCGTTCGTGCACAGACACCAAACTGTGCACAGACAGCGTCGTGCACGCTTGTGTGTCACTCCAGGACACGACACGTTTCACGACACATGCCAAGGTCACGTCCACGTGTTCGCCACATATAGGGCTACGTGTCCATGGCCCTGTACCGTGTCCTAGGTGTGTGTCGTGTCGGCTTTAGAGCCGTGTCAGTGGCCAAAACGCTCGCGTGTACAGCCCGCGTGCGCGGCCAGTGCGACCAGTACGAGGAGAAGAACTCCTCGCACAAAAAATGAGAGGCTCCCAAATTTTGGGAGCATGGTGGCAGTCACTGCCCCAACACTCACCCAAAATTTCGTGTGTCCTCGTGTCCTGTGTCGTGAGAAACAGACCCCGTGATGCAGGACACAGGGACAGTGCACAGACAGCGTGTTCGTGTCCCTCATGTGGATACGACACGACACGACACGACACGAAACACCCAAGTGTCCACACAAAAATCACAGAGCAATCCTAGATCTACAATCCTATTCAAACAGATTTCTAAAACAACAAAATAAATTCCTTAGAGGCATTTCTACAAACACTTAGGTATCCTATTGGATATGTGTCCGATACGGACACGAAATGGGTCCACCAAGACACGAAACTAATTCCTACTGTTAGGGGACTCCTAGGGCTGTCCAAATATGCAAGAAAACTAGAATTTCATGGAGAGAATGAGAAGTACCTATTAGTGTTCTTCTCCTAAAGAAGCTTCAAAATGGGGGATCCTTCATGCTAACCCCAAGGCTCCAAATTGTCCCAAATTTGAGAATGACCTCCATAAACAGTAGGGGAAGGAAATTTTGATCACTATGGAAGAAGTTGCAATAAAAATGGACTACTATTGAATAAACTATGAAGAAGTTTCAATGGAGAACAAATCTTTCCTTAGAAAAATGAAGGAATGAATATAAAGGAGGCACAAACTTTGAGAGGGATTTTATAGTATTGGGGGGGATCCCTAGGCTGGTCATAAATGCTAGGGTTAGGGTTTTGGGGTGAATCTAATGGCTCTCATTCCATCTAGCCTATTCAATGGCCTAGAGTCTAGGTTTCACACATGACTTAAATGCAACCTAGTTAACTCTAACTATCATGACTAAATCAAAACTAATCAATACTAACCATCACTAACCATGGCTAGCTAAGTCTAGGTATGACTAATCTAGGTTAGGTCAATCTAGGTTGGGCTAAACACAACACAAGGCAATCAATTAAATGATATTTAAAATCACATCACCCCATTAATTATATTAAATTCCAAGTAAATATATAATAAATTCAATTAATTCAAAAGGCCAAAATACCCTCAAGCTAAAAATAATGAAATACCCTATTCACATGGCTAGGCTCTAGGGTAGACAGTCTCTATGGTTATATTATCAAAACACCAAAATCATAAGCCATGATTTAAAAATAGTTTTAAAATGATTAAAAATTACCAGAAATCATATCATGATTTAAATATCAATAAATAATAATTATAATTACAAAATTTGAAAATTACCCTCGTCTGGAAAACTGGGTGTTACACCTTGGGTATATATCGTCAACATTTTAGATTCTTAAAATGAATTTCAAATAGATTTTTGATTGTATATATATGTGTATTTGTGTGTATATACATTGTATACATATATATTTATATATGTATTTGTGTGTATGTAAGTGTGTGAGTATATATATACATGTATATATGTAGATATGTGTATTTATATATATAGGTATGTTTGCCATTAAAATTTTTTTATTGCAAATTTTAATACAAACAGAACAGTGTTACAATATAGGACTTAGATGTAGTCCTAGGAGTACACTTTTGTTTATCTGGGTCCCTTGTGCCGATAGAGTGAGTGGTAATGCGTTGACTACGTTGACGATCTGACGACGGTTATCGGTTCTCTGAAGGTTTGGATTGCTCTGGGTGCTGGAGCTTGCTGAGAGGAGGAAGACGTTGAGTGTCTGTATCTGCCTCTCTGGTGGTGCAAAGTCTCTGTGTGTGTTCGTTCATTTTCTGTGCGTGGGTGAGAAGAAAATGATCCCTCTATTTATAGCTTTGCAGGCTGGCTGCTCATGCGCGCATGTAGGATGCACCTGTACGTGGGGACGCCACGTGGTGATCGCTGATGGAGGTGCATGGACGATGTGCCCTGATCGAGGGGTTGAATTCTTCATACTGCTGTTGTGAGCCGGCACGTAGCAGGGAAGAAGATCTTTCTGTTGCTGAGAACTTGGGTGAGTTGAGTCAAAGGACACGTGTCGTCGACCCATGGCTCCGAGATCTCGGATTTGATGGGGAATGATCTGGTAGGATGTACCTAGGTTTGGGCGCATGAGGAGACTTTGGTTCATAACCCTTAGGAGTCATGAACCATTCTGGGCGCATGGCTTTTGAGGCGCATGCGAAGCTTCATTGGTGACTTTCCTTCTGTCTTTAGGGATTAGTGAAAAGTCTGAGACGCATGCAGATTCGGGCACATGGTTGCGGAGGCGCATGCAAGATGATTGGGTGGCCACGTGGTAGTAGCCTTCTGTCAACTGTTCAGACTTCGGGAGGCGTGCTGCCAACTCTGTCAGTTCAGCATTTAGTGTTTTTGACATTCGATGGACAGCGGAGTGGATGCATCGATCGGCATTCCACTAGGCGTATGGGGACACATGGGGGCACATCCCCTGTGATGCGTTTGGTGCTAAAGGGCGCGTCTGTGTTGATACGCTTGATGTTGAAGGGCGCGTATGTGTTAATGTGCTTGATGTTGAAGGACGCGTCTGTGTGATTCGCGATCTGGCCGGCGCATCTGCTTCGAGACACGTCTTTAATGGTGCGACTGTTATGATCTTCGAGTGCTTTAAATAGCCATTTTGACTTGGCTGAATTCGAAGCGTCCGGTTCATCCATTTAATGCAAATTCATTGCACGAAATTCGGAGAGCCATCCACTTGGCGCATAGGTTTGATTTGCCCGGCCTATAAATAGTGGCATGGAGAGAGTTTGCTTCTCGTTCTCTCACGTTCTTCCGACATGAACTTGTTTACCTCGGATGCATTCTGTTGATGAGATGCTTCCGAGGGTGAAGATGCGACGCCATGTCTTCATTGATGCACCTGAAGATTACTGTTACATCTAAAAGTCGGAGTCGAGGGCTTCCGAGGCAGGCAGAAGGTGCCTGTTGTATCCAAAGATCGGGATGCTCGAGCCTCATCTTCGTTGTGCAGGAAGAGCCACAGATCGAAATAACGGTGCTGCAGCTTTGGGGGCTCTTTCTTCCTTCAAAGTGGGTGTTGCCCACTCTAGTTGTGTTGAAAGCTGCTCCTTTAGCCGCGGTTTCGATTACGGTCTTCCTTGGCCTTTGGAGGCTCTTTCAAAGACTCCCCTGGACACATGTTGGCTTGCGGTGCTCTTCTTTTCCTCGGTTTGGGAAGCACTTCCTCCAGCTAGAGGGTTGATTGCCACCCTCGTTCTGCTCAATAAATGCTTCATTAGTCGAAGCATTCAGACGGTGGTGAGCCTGGCTGGAAGAGTGGCACATAACTGGGCTGCTGAAGGGATGCACATAACTGAGCTGCTGAAAAGAATACGACCCGCTGTGGGCGCATGGTGGGATGCGCCTGACTGAGGGTGCATGGTGATTGCTTCGCCTGTTTGAGGGCACATGGTGGCTGCTGGCTGCAGACTTAGGATCTTTTCTTTGTAAAAATTCTCCTTTGTACAATCTTTTCTAGACATGTAATAGACTTTTATATGTAAAATAAAAATTCATCTTTCAATGTCTATACTTGTTGTTTTGCTGTGAAGTACTTTGTCCGAGCTCTGGCGCATGTAGTGTCTGGCGCATAGGCTTTCTGGTTCTGAAATTTCATGCTTCTACAAGACCCCCTTCAAAGTTTTCAAAACTTTTGGATAAGTTTTGGAATACTTTGAATAAGAAGCATGGAGGAAAAGAGCCTATAGAGGCTGCCGCGGCTGATGTTCTCCGTCCGCCCGTCGACATTCGGCCGGCGGTGGTTGGTGAGTTTCATCACCTTTACATACGCCAACGCACATGGACCTTGAGTCCTGATGATGTGCTGAGGTTTTTTTGCCGACGCGCATGGGTTTAAACCCTGAAGATGTACCGAGGCTCTACTGCTGACGCACATGGGTTTAGACCCTGATGATGCGTTGAAGCTCCGCTGCTGACGCGCATGGGTTTAGACCCTGCTGATGTGCCGAAGCTCCTTTTTCAGATACTCTATGCGCTTTTGATGAGGACGAGGCTCAGATTCTTTTGTTGTTTCTAACATCCTTGAATCTTTGCCAGTGTCGATGACTGTCCCACTCTTGAATGAGGTTCTTCTGGACGCTGCCCTCTGCCAGATGGGAATAGATTACGCACGGGGCTCCCTGGTGATGAAGTAGGGTGGAGTTCGTCGTCTTCCGATGGCGTCGCTCCAGAGTTGCAAGAGTCTGTTGCGGGGGCAACAGATGTGGTTGGAACAGAGGAGAGGGTTGATTCTCCTCATTGTCATGATGAGGAAAGGTCGGCAGTAGCGTTGCCGAGCCCTACCCCAGACTCAGCAGCGAAGGCTGAGGTGGCTGCCACTTAGGAGGTAGCGACAGATCCTGTCCCTGTAGAGGGATTTGATGAGAAGAATGAGACTCGTCTGCCGGTCCTGACTCCAGGGGCGAGTCAGGAGACAAGTGTTAATCCAGCCATTCCGTCGGAGGGGGAATGCCCCGTACTGCCTGCTGATAGTGCGTTGGGGGCTGATGAGGTAGCCGCTGACGTCGGTGGTTCTTCCGAGCCTGAGAAGGGTAAGGGTTTGGTAGAACCCTCTGTTGCTCCTTCTACTTGGGGTACTATATCGACGCCTATCTCGGCTCCCTCCGTTCTTTCGGCTCCTCGGGCTAATAGTCAGTCCCCTGTTTGATGAAGAGCCTGTTGATGCCGAGGTTCCAGCCTCGCAGGTTGAGATCGGCGGGCCTTCTTCCGGTCCGCTAACTAGAACAGCTCCTCCAACTCCTGCTATGACGCCGCAGGTGCTGGCGGATGCAGATGAATATGTAAAATTCATCATCGAGGCAGTGTATAAAATGTTGCAGAGAGGTGTATCGGCCGTGATGGACGCCAATGGAAGTTTTACGACGGCAAGAACTCTGACAATGCCTCATATCAACCTGATCCGTCTTCATCAGGGCCATGATCATATGGCCGACATTCTAGAAGCCTCAGTGGTTGAGTTGGACCAACGGCTTTCCGAATTACAGTGCATCCAGCGAAATGACCTCTCCGTCCTGATAGATGCGGAGAAGGAGAAGCTGATCGCCGAGACTGAGTCTTCTTACCAGGCCACTGTGAGTGTCTAGGAATGCGAAGTGGCTGAGACTGAAGCTGCAGTAGAGAAGTTATCTCAGTCTACGCGGGAGACAGTGGAGGCACGAGCTGTGTTGGACACTAGTATCGCAGAGATTGATGCCCAGATCCGCCGCCTTGAGGACCAGCGGGCCCGACTCCTATTAGACGCCGAACGTGTCCAGGCTGAACACGTAGCATTCAAGAAGGAGGAGGCAGCTTTTACCCACCGGGCTCTTGCCCTGGCTCAGCAGCGGCAACAGCTAGATGAGAAGCGTGAGAATGATACTTCTCCTGAGGCTATTGAAGCGATGCGTCAAGAAGCTGAACGTCGAGTCTTGGCGACTGTGGAGACTCGGGCGGCAGACTTGAGGCGTCGGATTGAAGAGCTTTCGGCCAACCCTGGGGATGTTTAGGGATTACAGTCTCTTCTTTTTGTATTTTTGTAACTCTTGCTGGGGATGTAAACTTTTACTCTCTATTTGAAAATAAAGAATACAAAGTTTTTGTGGGGTGTTCATTTTTGCTGTCATGAACTTGATAATTTGTGTGGACCTATTATCTTTTGTGCACCTTGATTTTTAGGTACAGATAATAAGTTTGAGAGAACCCATATATTTGCTCAGAGGTGATGTGGACATGGTAAATATGGGATTCAAGTGGTAGAATCTCCCTACTCAGAGGTGTTATGGACGTGGTAGGAATGATCCTGGGGGATACGTGGAACTACTCAGAGGTAATGTGGATGTGGAAGTTCTGCGATCAATGTACGACAACGCAGGGGTTGTCCGTACGGGATGTTTACTCAGAGGTAATATGGACGTGGTAAACATGAAGGAAAGCATAGTCTTAAGGGGTGTAAGATTTTGCTTTGTAGGGCGTAGGGGAACAACTCAGAGGCGATGTGGACGTGGTTGTCCTTCTACTGGAGGATGCTACGGAACAGCTGGGTTCCGGTAGCGTATGATTTTGTAGAAGGGAATTGTCTGTGAGCCCTGATAATTGGGTCCACAGATCCCCTGGTGGAAGCACATGTCTGAAAGATTGTCAAGAGTAGTACTTCTTTAGGAACTTGCCGTTGATGGGCATCATGAACAAGTCCCCATTGGGTTTGGCGAGGCGGTAAGCACCGTTTGAGTATACCGTCTCTATGATAAAAGGTCCTTTCCACTTGGGCTTGAACTTTCCTGGTGTCTTGTGAGTCAACACCATCGGCCTCCTGACTGCCAGAACCAGGTCGCCTACTTGAAAAGTCCTCTGCTTGACCTTCTTGTTGAAAGCCTGTGATATACGGGCTTGGTAGAGTTCAATACGTTGTTGAGCTAGGAGACGCTTTTCGTGAAGTGCCTCCAGTTCTCGCGGACGACGACGTTGATTGTCCTCTTCTGTGAGTTGGTTTGTGATCGCTACACGGAGAGAGGGTATCTGGATCTCGAGAGGCAGTACCACTTCGCTCCCATAGACCAGAAAGATGGTGTGTTGCCTGTCGGTGTCCGTACCGTCGTACGGTAGGCCCAAAGGCATTCGCCGAGCTTTTCGTCCCAGTCGCGTTTGTTGGATGACACGACCTTTTTGAGTAGCCTGACGATAGTCTTATTGAACGCCTCGGCCAATCCGTTTGCTGTCGAATTGTAGGCGGTTGATGCCATATTTTGAATGCGATTCTTGTCACAGAATTTGCTGAAAACATGGCTGATAAACTGAGGACCATTGTCGTGGATGATCCTCCGGGGTACTCCGAAATGGTAGATGACGTGGTGTTTGATGAAGCTGATTACCCTGGAGCTTTTCACTTTTGCCAGTGGGACTGCTTCTGCCCATTTGGAGAAGTAGTCGGTGATGGCTAAGATGAAGCGATGTCCTCTCGATAAAGGAGGGGTGATCGGTCCTACAATGTCCATACCCCAAGCTTCAAAGGGCCAGGAGGCGACTGTAGGATGTAGTGGTTCTGACGGTGTATGAATGAAGTCTGCGTGAAGCTGGCACGCATGGCACTTCTTAGCATATTCAACGGCGTCAGCGGCCATGGTTGGCCAGTAGTAGCCCATGCGTCACAGTCGGTCTTGCAACTTAGGGCCAGGTTGATGGGCCCTGCAGGTTCCATTGTGAGCTTCTCGAAGGGCTTCGGCTGCTTCTTCGTTAGACAAACATCGAAGGAGAAGTCTGTCATAGGAGCGTCGGTACAACATTTTTGTTGCTGTATCGTAGTAGAATCGAAGAGAGCGTCTCCTGACTGAGACGGCTTTTTTCGGGTCTTCTGGAAGAATTCCGTAGACGGCGAAGTCGATAAATGGGAACCTCCAGTCTCGGACATTAACACCAGTATTTGTCGGCATAGCATGGGCCATTTGTGAGCATAGGTTGTTTTTAGGACAGACCAAGTCTCTTCCGACTACCGTGACATAGTGTTGAGTCCCGAGGGGTGCTGCCAATGAGGCCGCGAGGCCAGCCAAAGCGTCGGCCTCCAAGTTTTGTAGACGGGGTACATATTCCATAAAGAACCCAGTGAAGGTGGAAATGATGTTCAATGCAACTTCATGGTAAGGGATCAGATCTTCATGACGAACTTCGTATTGCCCTCTGATCTGGTTTACGACGAGTTTTGAGTCACCGTAGGCTTCCAGATGATTCACCCCCAGCTGTTGAGCCAGCTGGAGTCCCATAATGAGCGCGTTGTACTCGGCAACATTGTTGGAGCACGGCTTCGAAAGGGAGTAAGCACGTTGGATGACTAGCTGATCGGGGGAGACTAATACCACCCCCACTCCTGCGATGATTTGGCCTTTGGGGCCTGTTCTTGAAGCGCCATCGAAAAATATCCGCCAGACGGAGCCTTCTTCGGTGACGTTTGATTCTTGGACCTCATCCGGGATGTCTTCATAAAGTCTTGAGGACTCTGGGATGGGGTGTGCAGCTAAAAAGTCGGCCAGAGCTTGGCCTTTAACAGCCTTTTGTGGAACGAACACCATATTGTATGGCGTTAGCAGGATCGCCCATGTGGCAAGCCGGGAGTTCAATGATCCTGGCTTCGTCATGAGGACTCTGAGCGGGTTGACTCGGGAAATAACATGAATTGTTTGGTCCGAGACATAATGACGAGTCTTTTGGATGGCAAATACTAAAGCCAAGCACTCCTTTTCAACGGGGTTGTACCAGTGTTCGGCCCCGATGAGTGTTAGACTGAGGTAGTAGATTGCTTGCTCATAGCCTGTATCGCTGTTCTGAGCTAGCAGAGCACCGAGGGAAAGATCTATGGCACGGACGTAGAGGAGGAATGGTTTGCCGGCGATTGGTGCCACCAGGACTGGCGGGCTTGTCAAGTAAGCTTTGATGTCATCGAAGGCTTTTTGGCACTCCTCTGTCCAGACATAAGAGACTCCCTTCTTCATGAGCTGAGTGAAGGGTTGACATTTGCCGAAAAGGTTTACTATGAACCTCCGGATGTATGCCAGACGCCCCTGTAGGCCTCGAAGTTCTCGAAGGTTCTTCGGAGGGTCCATATCGAGGATGGCTTTGGTCTTCTCGGGATCGACATGAATGCCTTTTGCCGTGATAATGAAGCCCAAGAACTTTCTGCTAGAAATCCCTAGGAAGGATTTAGCGGGGTTCATCTTGAGTTGGTGTGCCCTCATGAGATCGAAGACAGTCTTGAGGTCTTGCAGGTGATCTCCTTTGAGATGGCTCTTGACTGCGATGTCGTCAACATAGCATTCGATGGTCTTGCGAAGATGCTGACGAAAAATGGTACTCATAGCTCGTTGATATGTCGCACCAGCATTCTTCAAGCCGAAGGACATTACCGTGTAGCAGAAAATACCCTTTAGAGTCCTGAATGACGTCTGTTTTGCATCATCGGGGAACATCATGATCTGGTTGTAGCCCGAATACCCGTCCATGAAGGACATGCGTTCAAAGCCACATGTGTTGTCGATCATCACGTCGGTGATTGGAAGCAGAAATTCGTCCTTCGGGCAAGCAGAGTTGAGATCCCTGAAGTTGATATAAACTCGTATCTTTCTATTCTTCTTGGTGACAGGGACGACATTGGCTACCCAATCTGGGTGTTGTTCTTCACGGATGAAGCCGCTGGTCAGGAGTTTGTCCACTTCCTGATCGATGGCATTCATGATGTCCGGACAGAAGCGTCGCTGTTGTTGTTTGATAGGCTTGGCATCAGGTAAGATGTTCAGCCTATGCATCACGATCTGGAGATCAAGTCCCGGCATATCTTCGTAGCTCCAGGCGAAGACGTCGATATACTCTTTAGCCAGCTGGATTAAAGATTCTCGATCTTCTCCTTTTAGACTTTTGCTGATGAAGATGGGTTTGGAAGAAGATCCGTCCCCAAGGTCGATCTGCTCGACTTCGTCTTCGGTGGGAGGTTCACGTAATTCAAAACGAGACTCCCATTGTTCTCCTAGGTGTTGAGCCCAGGGTTCTTCTTCAAAGAATTTTGGCGCTTGGTCTTTGCCTTTATCTTCTTGAGGTTGTGCTGATGTCATGTTGGCTGACAGCACTTTCTTGAAGACTGATCCGATACTGGTATCGGAATCCCACATTGATGCTTCAGACGAGTGAGAATGTTCTACTTCTTCCACGTCTGAACTCTCTGGAGTTGATGGTGGCGTGACATAGCCTACCCCCCGTCGAGTTCGATTGTAGTAGTCCTGCAGCTTTCCTTTAGGTGTTGGAAGCCGGAGAGGGAGACGTCGACCCTTGCCGTAGTTTAGGCCTTTGTTGCTTTTGAGGTCGTAACCCATTTTTTGGATGAGGTACTTTGCTGTATCCGTGTACCGATAGACTTGCATTCTGCCGGTATCTGGTTCTGGCTCGAGTGGCGGAAGGTCTTGATGACGCTCAACCTTCCCGAAGATGATGGCTTCTTCGTCTCGACTTCGTGGCGTGACTATGTAACAGACCCCTTGGGACGGGACTACTCGATTTACATGATGGACGGTCGTTATTTGTGTTTGCAACGACCGTAGAGCGTTATCTAATGTATACATGGCATTCTAATGTGGAAGACTAGAATAATTAAAAGACACTCTATTATTGATGAAATACGAGATTTTATCCCGCAGGATTACATTGTCCAGAGAGGGTGCATCTACATCAGCAGAGATATATTCCCCTAGCTCTTCGTCTGTGAGTACTGGGGTAGGATCGGGAGAGTCCACCACAGCGTTGGTCTTGGAGTCCGAGAGGACTATGCGGGCCTTTTCTGGCAGCTTGGATGGCGGCGGCTTGCCTTTAAGACGCACCTTCAGAGGTGCCTCCCCTGTGCCTCCGGTGATTGGCGCCTTCCCCTGTAGTTTTGCCACAAGGGAAGCCGATGTTTGGGGCAGCTTTCCCTTGATTCGTATCTTCAGGGGAGCTTCAGGAGCAGTTGGTGCATTCCCGGGTAGCTTGATGCTCATGGGAGGCAACTTCTGAGGCGGTTTGCCTTTGAGTCGGATCCTCAAAGGAGCGTCAGGAGTTGTCTCAGGCTCCATGTCCGGCTCTGCTGCCGTTTCTGCCTCATCGTCAGCATCATTGGCTTTCTCTCCGTCAGGTGACTTGTACAAGTTGGCATCGATGAAGTAGGCTTCAATCCCTTTAAAAGGGTCAATGTCCGCGAACTCCGTCCGGATGACGCTGTTGGTGGACACGTACTTCATACATTGGTGGAGCATGGATGGCACCACCATGTACTCATGCAGCCATAGGCAACCCAACAGAAGGTTGTAGTTGACTTCAGCGTCCACGACATAACAAGTGACCTCGGTTCTGAGGTTATCGATATGGCACTTTAGTCGTATTTTGCCCAGCGGCTCGCTTTTGTTGGCGTTGAAGCCACTGATTGTTGTATTGGAAGGCGCCAGTCGGTACATTGGGATCCCTAGTGTTGAGAGCAGCGTCTTCGGGATGATGCTGAGGGAAGACCCCAGATCGATCTGAATCCGCTTCACCTTGACTGAACCGATATACCCTGTATAGTACAGCGGCCTGTTGTGTCGATTGTGTTTGAGCAGCATGTCTTGTTGGTTGAAGGTTATATTGGGGATAACCTCATCCGCACAATGACAGTGCGCATATACAGTCGGGAGATCTTCAGGCTGCTTGACCTGACTGATAAAGGACTCAGCATCATTCAGGGCTTCACAGAGAGCTTCTCGGGTATCTTTGGACAGACGAAGGAGCTCAAACAGAGATAGGCGGGCGGGAGTACTGGCCAGCTGTGCCAGTATGTCAAAGTTGTGGGGCTTGGCTAGCCCCGAAGCATTCTCCTTTCGTAGAGGCCCATCGAAGCGGGCCTCTATCTGCTTCTGCTTATTAGCTGCTGGGGGCTTAGATGGGCCCTCCTCCTGGGCAGCAGGGACGGTGCAAGGAGGCACCGCCTCGACGGCAGCTTCGTCGGGTTGGGCGTTCTGTTGTGAACGCGTCTGCATAGGAAATGCCTCTTCCGCTGAAGAAGAGACCATGCGGCAAGACTTGATCTTCCTGCCTTTGGATTTGGAGGTAGGGCATACCTCCGGTTAAGTCACCTCGAAGACGAAATCAGGGTGAACCCATAGGATCTCTCCCCTGGATGTGGTGAGTGGGATGAGTCCACTCACGTTGTCACGAGTAGGTGGTAAGTTAACCACCTCCATTGTCACCTTGGGGATGGGGACGACGCCATCCTGTGTTATAGTTGGCGGCAAGGTGCCGAACTGGAGTGACACCACGTTGGCTGACACCGTCTTCTCCTCGTAGTCGATGAAGATTACATCCGCATTGATCATGCGCTGGATGTAATTCTTGAGGACATAGCAGTCCTTGGTTGGGTGTCCGACAAACCGATTGTATTGACAGTACCTCGGGTTGTCCACTTTTCCAACCTCGTCGGGATGCTTCGGGTCTGGAAGCTTGATCTTGTCACCCTGCTTCAATATCTCAAAGAGTTGCAGGGTGCCTTCGTCGTTGAACGAATAAACCTCCTTTGGCCTTGGTGCAAGTGGAGGCTTCTAAGTAGGTGCTGACGCACCTTTTGAGGAATTGACAGTCAATGCCTGTTTCCCCTTTGTCTCTCGTTCGGGGTTGTTGGCTGCAGGCCGTTTCCCCTTGTCCTCAAAGGCAGGGAAACTGACTCCCAGAAGACGAGCATTGGCTGCCTTCTTTTCTGCGGCTTCTGCTTCAATGATCAAGGAGCTCCAGTCGGGAGGAGGAGTAGAGTTGAGCCAGAGTTTAACTGCAGGCAGCATGTTCATGCTACAGGAGAAGAGGAGCGCATGTTCTGGCATGCCCGGGGGCAGTCTGAAGCAGGTCTGTCGAAAGCGTTCGATGAACACTCGAACCGTTTCCTTCTCCTTCTGGCGTATCTCTATGAGGGACGCCATTGTCATGTCCTTCCCGCCGTCGTAGAAACGATCGAGAAAAAGGCGCGTGAGGTCGTCGAAGGAAGATATTGAATTGTCGGGGAGGCTGCAGTACCAGTCGTACGCCACTCCCTTCAGTGCCCCGACAAATATGCTGGTAAGTTGCGCGTCCTCCTTCGGAAGATGTCCTGTCTGAGACTGGAAGTACGTCAGATAGCGACATGGAGAGTCCTTCCCGTCGTATGGTGTCAAGGTTTGTGGTTTATATTTGGGAGGATAAACCACCTTGTTCCATTCGAGGGGATAAGGTTGGGGAATGCCCATCTTTTGGCACTCCTCTTGTCTCGTCTTGGACTCAAAGCGCTCGCACAAGTCCCTGATCATCTCGACCACGTCTTCCGTGGTACTGGGAGTCGGGGAAGGTGGTACCACCTGAAGTTGAGCATTTGAGGGCTCCGATGTCCGAGGCGCTTCTCGACGATCCGCATCCAACGATACCCGTTGAAGGGGTACGCTTGATTCTCCATTGGCCCCTGGGTCGGGACCGGTAGAAGGTGTCATGGCCAAAGCTGACCGTATCTCAAACACTACTTGAGTCAGTGTTTGCATAGAGGCGGAGAGAGTCTTGAGTCCTCCCTCTATTATGTCCATGCACTGGACAAGGTCTGGTGGCGGCGCATCAGACTCGGAATCACCCCCAGCCATGTATACTGTCATGATACGGCCGGAAGTGGATGGATCGGTTGAGGCTTCACTCTCGGCCTCACTCTCGTGTAGGGGAGCCGCCTCTCCCGGAGCTTCATCTTGGCCACCCCCAGCTATATTCTGGAGAACATTCTCGACGGGCGCATCTGCAAGGGCCTGATTACCCTCAGCTCCGTCTTGAAGGGCCTCTTCGTCTCCGAGACTCGGATCCGGAGAAGCTAGACTACCCCCAGCTATGTTCTGGGGGACACCCTCGTCTTGAAGGACTTCTTCGAGATGTAGATCTACAGGGGCCAGACGACCCCCAGCCATGTCCGGGAGGCTGACTTCGAGAAGATCTGCCCCAGCTGTGCTTTGAAAGACAGCTTCATCTTCGGAAGGAGGCTCGACAAGGGTCTGACTACCCCCGGCTTCCTCCAAGATCTTCTTCCTCTCCCGAGTGCCTTCGAACACTCCGGAGGACGAGACGGCCGTCTTAGTTTTCCTCGGCTGGCTTTTGGACAAGGAAGAGGAATTGCCAGTCGTCTTTCGGACTGACAAGGAGTTAGAGATCACGTTGTATGAAGCAACCCTTGGCTCTTCTTTTGTTGACACCTTCTTTTCGAGGCAACGACGGAGAGGTGTCGATGATTGCAGCCACTGGAACACTGACTGCCTTGGTGGGACTGCCGCCTTGCAACAGCAGTTGATGGTGACCACAGCACAAGTATGCCCTATGAGGGATGCATCGTGCTTGTCAGTCGACTCTCCTGATCGGCGCTTATGAGTGATCACGTTGTGCAAATCGTTGGAGGAGAGTGCCACCTTCGCACCCCCTTCAGGTGCATGGCAATGCCAAGCGCCGGGGTGGTCAAGTGAATGCTGTGCCCCCTGATCTAACACCAAACAGGCGTCCCGATCTGTAGTGGGGGAACAACAGTTGAAGTGACTTGAACGGACCTCAGACGCACAACCAGAGGAGGTGCGGGAGTTCAAGACCACTGGACTTGCCTTACTCGACTTGGTTGTGCACGCAATAGATGTACCCAAGTGAGACAAGGACTTTGAAGGTCGGCTCGTTTCTGGCACAGAAGCACCTGAGTCGACCTTGTGCAGCTTACCATCAGCAGCGCGCATGATTGTCAGCGCATACTTCTGGCTTGCTGCTGGCATAGCACATTTGGGGCGCATGGCCCGTGCTGCCTTGGATTTCTTCGTACCAGTCCGCTGGGGCGCATAGTACTCAGAATCCAAATTCTCTTCGCCATTACAACGAGTGAGTCTGTCAAAGATAGAGACCTTCTGTGGCGCATCAGAGGTGATACGCGGGGCATTGGCTGCGTCCCTGCTCCGTCGACGCATCTTCCTCGCCTGAGAGGGAGATGGCTGGGGAATGTGGTCAGTCGCACGTTTTCCCGAGAGATGCGCTGCACCAGTGGGCACATCTTGGTTGTTGAGGACGTCAGCAGGAAGGGAAGGCTGGATCGACGCATCCCCTTCGGTGGTGGTGCCCGAGGCGTCGACCTTGTGCACCCAGACTCGACGGGTCTTCTTCGGCTTCGGCAGCCGCTTCGAAGGACTCACACTGCCTTCAGAGATGAACTCCTCATACGCCTGTTGATTGAGGCGTACGACCATCGTCTTGTGGGAGGAGCCCACCATCACGTCGTCGATTTACGACACAACTTTCTCGGTGGAGGAGAAAGAGGTCCCCAGCAGAGTCGCCAGCTTGCTTACCATTAAAATTCTTTTATTGCAAATTTCAATACAAACACAGTGTTACAATATAGGACTTAGATGTAGTCCTAGGAGTATACTTTTGTTTATCTGGGTCCCTTGTGCCGATGGAGTGAGTGGTAATGCGTTGACTCCGTTGACGATCTGACGACGGTTATCGGTTCTCTGAAGGTTTGGATTGCACTGGGTGCTGGAGCATGCTGAGAGGAGGAAGACGTTGAGTGTCTGTATCTGCCACTCTGGTGGTGCGAAGTCTCTGTGTGTGTTCATTCGTTTTCTGTACGTGGGTGAGAAGGAAATGATCCCTCTATTTATAGCTTTGCAGGCTGGCTGCTCATGCGCGCATGTAGGATGCGCCTGTACGCGGGGATGCCACGTGGTGATCGCTAATGGAGGCGCATGGACGATGCGACCTGATCAAGGGGTTGAATTCTTCATGCTGCTGTTGTGAGCCGGCACGTAGCAGGAAAGAAGATCTTTCTGTTGCTGAGATCTTGGGTGAGTTGAGTCAAAGGACACGTGTCGTCGACCCATGGCTCGAAGATCTCGGATTTGATGGGGAATGATCTGGTAGGATGCGCCTAGGATTGGGCGCATGAGGAGACTTTGGTTCATAACCCTTAGGAGTCATGAACCATTCTGGGCGCATGGCTTTTGAGGCACATGCGAAGCTTCATTGGTGACTTTCCTTCTGTCTTTAGGGATCAGTGGAAAGTCTGAGATACATGGCATTTGAGGCGCATGTAGATTCGGGCGCATGGCTGCTGAGGCACATACGAGATGATTGGGTGGCCACGTGGTAGTAGCCTTCTGTCAACTGTTCAGACTTCGGGAGGCGTGCTGCCAACTCTGTCAGTTCAGCATTTAGTGTTTTTGACATTCGATGGACAGCGGATTGGGCGCATCATCCGTATTCTACTAGGCGTATGGGGACGCATGGGGGTGCATCCCCTGTGATGCGCTTGGTGCTGAAGGGCGCGTCTGTGTTGATACGCTTGATGTTGAAGGGCGCGTCTGTGTTGATGCGCTTGATGTTGAAGGGCACGTTTATGTGATACGCGGTCTGGCCGGCACATCTGCTTCGAGACACGTCTTTAATGGTACGACTGTTACGATCTTCGAGTGCTTTAAATAGCCGTTTTGACTTGGCTGAATTCGAAGCGTCCGGTTCATCCATTTAATGCAAATTTATTGCACGGAATTCGGAGAGCCATCTACTTGGCGCATGGGTTTGCCCGGCCTATAAATAGTGGCATGGAGAGAGTTTGCTTCTCGTTCTCTCACGTTCTTCCGACATGAACTTGTTTACTCGGATGCATTCTGTTGATGAGATGCTCCCGAGGGTGAAGATACGACGCCATGTCTTCATTGATGCACTTGAAGGTGACTGTTACATCCAAAAGTCGGAGTCGAGGGCTTCCGAGGCAAGCGAAAGGTGCCTATTGCATCCAAAGATCGGGATGCTCGAGCCTCGTCTTTGTTATACAAGAAGAGCCGCAGATCGGAATGGCGGTGCTGTGGCTTTGGGGGCTCTTTCTTCCTTCAAAGTGGGTGTTGCCCACTCTGGTTGTGTTGAAAGCTGCTCCTTTAGTCGCGGTTTCGATTACGGTCTTCCTTGGCCTTTGGAGGCTCTTTCGAAGCCTCCCCTGGCCACAGGTTAGCTTGCGGTGCTCTTCTCTTCCTCGGTTTGGGGAGCACTTCCTCCAGCTAGAGGGTTGATTTCCACCCTCGTTCTGCTCAATAAATTCTTCATTAGTCGAAGCATTCAGACGGCGGTGAGCCTGGCTGGAAGAGTGGCACATAACTGGGCTGCTGAAGGGATGCACATAACTGAGGATGCACATAACTGAGCTGCTAAAAAGAATGTGCTCTGCTAAGGGCGCATGGTAGGATGCGCCTGACTGAGGGCACATGGTGATTGCTACACCTATTTGAGGGCACATGGTGGCTGCTGGCTGTAGACTTAGGATCTTTTCTTTGTAGAAATTCTCCTTTGTACAATCTTTTCTAGACTTGTAATAGACTTTTATATGTAAAATAAAAAGTCCTCTTTCAATGTCTATACTTGTTGTTTTGCTGTGAAGTACTTTGTCCGAGCTCTGGCGCATAGGCTTTCTGGTTTTGAAATTTCATGCTTCTACAAGGTATATATGTATGTATTGTGTGTGTGTGTGTCCTGTGTCACAGAGTCGTGTCCGAAATAGGGTTAGGGTCCTGTCCCCTGCCCCCTCCTCCCTACCCCTCCCCCCTCCCCCCTCCCCCCTCCCCCCTATAGGGTATCCTATTCCCATAGACTAATCTAGGACACTCTTAAGATACTAGGATATCTAACTATCCTAGGATACCAAATTCTAGCCAAGATACTAACTTAGGGTACTAACTTAGAGTACTAACTTCTAGCCCATATCCTATTATCTTGATACCCTCAAGATACTAGCATAATCTAACTACCCTAAGATATCTAACTTAGGATACTAACTTATCTAGGATAAATAGGATACTAACTAACCTATCAAAGACACTAACTAACCTATCTAGGATACTAACTTCTAGTATCCTAAGATATTAACTCACCTATCTAACTCTAGGATACTGACATCCTAAACAAGATATTAAATTAGTGCCTAGGATACTATCCTAAATATCTAACTTAGGATACTAACTTATGGATACATATCTAAATCCCTCTCACCTTTCTCACTCTTAAACACACACACACACACACAATCTAACACTTATCTCAATATCCCTCTTCACTCACACTCACACTACCATACTACCATACTACCACATCTAAACAAGCCATCAATCACACAACTACCTATATATTTACTATATATGTATATAGGCATACATATATAGGTTAAGATATTTACATATACTAGGCTATAACCAAGGGGACACAATATATACATTCAACAAGTTATGCATTTATATACTAGAGAGATAGAGAGTGTATAGTGTCAAGTGTGCATATACAAGTGTCATGTGTGTACGTGTCTCCCAAACCAAACTCGTATCCAAATACTCGACACAATGTGTCCAAAAACAAACCAAACTCAACACATCCAAAACTGGACACGAATCCAATGGGTACGAGTCTTTGGGGACACGAATCCAATGGGCACGAGTCTTTGGGGACACGATGTGTGTCCGTGTGTGTGTGTGTCCGTAGGAGAGGAGGAGGAGGAGGGAGAGGAGTTAGGTTAGGGTTTACCTGAGGAAGAGGAGGAGGAGCTCGGATTGGGGGATGAGGAGCTCGAGGAGGAGGATCTCGAGGAGGAGCTCGCCGGAGGGGGAGGGAGTCGCCGGGGGGGAGGGGGTCGCCGGGGGTGGGAGGGCACTGACAGAGGGAGAGGGAGTCACCGGGGGGGGGGAATTAGAATTTTTGAGTGAGAGTGAGGGGGAAAGAAGGAAACAGTGTGCCCGAAGTAAAAAAAATTAGCGACGTCAAGTGTTGCAGTCGCTAAACGTCGCAAAATTGGCAACATATGCTAATAATATGTCGCTGAATGTCGCTATTCAGCGACGTAGTAAACTCCTGTCGCGGAACATCGCTAGGCAGCAACGTTTTGCGACGTGTATATAAAGCTGTCGCTATATTTCATAACTAGCGACGTCATTTCTTGCCGTCGCTAAATTACGTCGCTATTAGATGATATTTTAGTAGTGCAGGAGTGGGAGGAGGCCTCACTAAATCTTGCTCTCGAGTACTGTCACAAAGGCGCAAGCTCTCGATAGCGTACTAGCTTAGGTTTTTGATCCTTAGGTGCTTGATTCTCTCTTGAATGGCACAAGTCCCGAGGTATTTATAGGCTCCTCGGAATTCAGTATAGGGGACAGACAAAACCCACTATTTTTGTCTTCTTGTATGCAAAAGTTAGGCAAAACTTTATTGTTTTTGGCTCTTGTGCCATTGTTGGTGTTTAAACGCACAATCACTCTCTGCACCCAATAAACGATAGGTTAACCTGGTCTGTGCCAACTTCAGAGCACGTGACGTGTGTCACCTGTTACGAGGAATAATTCCACCTTCCATGACTTGTTTTAGAGCTAGACTAATATATTGCAATCGGCACTTATGGGCAGACAATGCAAGGGGTTAGTTAGTGAAACATGAGAAGGTGATTGAGATAGGATTGTATGGTAATTGACAGATATAGACATGCGTTCTCTAAGAGAGTGCCTCCAGTACGACAGGTTGTCATATGGTATGTGTTATTATGATAGTAGCGGAGAGTGAGGAATGTCCCTTCTTCCTTGTTATGTGAGCTTAATTTGGGGCTGAATAAAGTCAATTCTGTACTAATGTGTACACATATGTACCCTTAGAGATGTCGGTCCATATAGTGAAGCTCGAAGTCAATGACTGCTAATCTGATGCATTTTCTTAAATAATAAAATCATTATCGTAGTATATCAGGGAGTGTGAATGTGGAAGTTGGTTGGTAATAAGAATAAATGTTATATATACGAGAAATATCGTGAGCCGTGTCTTATTATAAGTCAATGGATAAACTTTACGTGTATATGAGGATTGTGATAAAGTGTGACTTAGTCATGACGAGACCATGATCTTTGGATACGTTCTCTTTCGAGGGATATTATTGAGAGAGATTTAAATTAGACTACTCAAATTAATCTGGGGTGCGTGAGTTCCTCATTAAGATATTTAATGTTGTGATAGGGGTTATCCTTAGGTTGGTTCCTTAGGAGATTTTATTTAAGGCACTCTACTTGCAGGTACTTACAGTTACACGCCATACAAATATATGATCATATTTGAGACACAAAAAAGGATGAGAGAATCTACTATGTACGAGTGGAAGTATGTTGTCACCTGTCCCATAACAGACCAGCTTGCTTAGGTCAAACTGGGTCTAGTTCAGCTGGGTGGCTGACCCACTACCTATCGAGGGTATTATGGTAAGTGAACCCATGTGTGGTGCACCACTAGGGTTTTGTACTTTCTTATATCCCTCTGAAGCAACCTAGAAGATTGCCTCCACCTCCAGATAACCCCAACCTATACTCCTGTCACTTTTCGTTCCCGGTATACGTATTTTTTCTACATTATTCATGTACATGATTATTTATTTTATTTTAATTGCTTATGATCATGTGGCATGACATTTAGACTTGACTTGGGTTAGACATTGGATTAGGGATAGGATTTAGTGGAGCCACCAACGCCCATCCCTATATATATTCTCTTCTTCTTCTTCTCTCTCTCCCTCTCCTTATTCTCTCATTTTATTTTCCCCACCAACCCTAGGCAAGTACATCTTGCACAAATGGAGAGACCACATTGCTTATTTTTATTCTTGTGATTTTTTTTCATAATTTTAGCCTATATTGTGTATATTTAGATTCTCCACAACTTTAGTTTTTGATATTTTTGATTTTGATGAACGGTTGAGAGAAGATCTATGTTTTTATTATAGGCTTTTAGGATTTGATCTATTAAAACTTAGTATTTTTGAACAATAATTGTCCCATGTTATAGAAAATTTATTCTCTGTAATTTTGACCTTTGAATCATTATATTTGGAGTTGTATTGAAGATTTTAGGGCCAAAACAAGTTTTCAGCTTTTTCATGTCGTCTTAGGAAGAAGAACAGTATCATGCACATATTTTTACGCATACGACCCTCTTTATGCACATTTCACAGCAAATTCATTCTCTGTGCGTATTTTAATGCAAAAGACCCTTTCTGCACATATTTTGCCGCAGACTCATTCCTGTGCGTATTTTACGCGAAGGACCCTCTCTGCGTGTATTTTTGTAGCAGACTCATTCCTGTATGTATTTTTATGCGTAGGTCCTCCCCTATGCATATTTTTTACAGAATCTCTTCTTGAGCATATTTTTGCATATGAGACCCCTGTTTGTGTGTAGAATTATGCAGAGACCCCTATTTGTGTGCAGAATTACACAGAGACCCATATTAGTGTGCAGAATTGTATCAAGGCCCATGTTTATGCACACAAATTGTCTAGAGACCCTCTTTTGTGCCTAAAATTGGGTAGAAGCCCCTGTTTTGTGTAGAAATACGTAGAGATCATATTTTTATGCTTAGAAAGACTATCATTGGTTGTTTGACCATGTTCCTAAGTCGATTACTTGAACACGTGCTGGTACTATTCTAAGTGTGTACCAAGGTACAATCTATATAAGTGCACTAAGGTACGAGTCTCTGTACTACTCGATCTTGCCTGTTATATGTCAGTAAATTCCTAATCCCAGCACAGTCTTGGTAAATGATCAGTAGCATTGACATGGTATGATGATTGTTGCTTGATGCATTACATTAAGGATGAATCTAGATTTGGGACTCTATGAGCCGATTTGGATTCATACTTAGGATACACATACTACGGTACGACATCTAGGAGGATAAACATGTGACGACGACATGTTATTCTAAAATCAATATGGCGTTAAACTAAGCAACTTGCATTGGTAGAAGCATTAGGTGGGAATAGAATCTCGAGATCGTGCATGACAAGTCATTCCAGGCCTTGTCCTGGCATGCAGGTTGGCCACCACAGATATTGTATATCATCCACCATAGTGGAGTGAAGTATCTGATTACTATGCTAAAGCGAGCCAGCCTCTTCCTATAGAAAGGTTGGAACCAATACTGACTTTATTCAGTCCCGTGTCCTGGCAAGGGACCGACCCTCACTGATTACTCTTTACTGTCTACTCTTTACTATTCACTTCTATAAAATTGGTTTGGCTATCCCTACTTGGATAAGACGTGATATAAGGATTCCTATATATAAGCAATTACTGGAATAACCCAGACAAACCATATAAAGCCGTAGGATTGATTAGCCGCCTATAAACTGACTCACTTGTTATCTATTTCCTATGTTAGTAGCCAAAAAACGTGGACTGTTGTGGTGCGTAGTCCAACCCATGTCCTTGTTTGGTTGTTGGGCCATTGTGCTACGACATGCTATGAACCAAAGTTGTGACACAGAAGTCTATAACCTGATCATGAATATAGACGTAATTTTATCACAGCACAATACGACATCTCTTGTCCTTGTTTGGTGTAATAATTTTGTATTGCCTCGATGAGGGGATATATGCCTATGATTATGTTCCGACCTTATTATGTATATTTGGGTTTTATCTCATTCATTTGTGCTTTCTTGTGGTACTTGCTATTCGGGGCCTAACCCCGCTGATTTTGTTTGGCCAGATTTTGTAGAAGAGCCTGAGGATCCAGTCGTCTACCAGAACCATGGTGTATAATAGAAGCATGGGCGTCGGGGGCTATGAGTGGGTTTCTTTTCTACCACTCTGCTATCTTCTATTTTGTACTTGGCATTTAGCCACTGGCACCCATTTAGCCGGTTCTTCTGGATATTTAGTTCCCTTACATAATTATAGTTAAATCAGACTGCAGCTAACTATGGTTATGTACTATTGACTTTCTGTGCTAGCTGACACTCGTGTAGCTAGACTCATGAATCATTTTGATGAAGCGTCGGGAACGCTTTACTGCTTTGTCTTGCATGATCATTAATTACTATTTTTTGCTTTGATTGATTGAGACATGAATGCTCTATGAGACCATAGGAGACTTGATTATAGTAGGCACCCCTATGTCTTTTGACATCCATAATCATTGTATGACACCTTGATATCTCATACGGGATAGCTGGTCATGTTCGTTTCTGTATTTTGGTACTGAGGCGTGACAAAACTTTAGTGGTGGCCCATGTAGGTCAGTTTTTCTGACTTGTGAGGTGTTATTATTATAGGAGTCTCAATCAAATACATGTCCTCATTGATCTCCTGATTCGTCTTTCCATTTCTCCATCTTGATTGTTAACTTGATTTTTTATCCTCGTTCTTTCTTGTCCTGTCTTTTGATATCTAATATTTTCTCTCTAGAAGTGCCTCGTTCTCAGAAGTTGGAGGGATTAGTATAGAAGAAAACCCAGTAGAGCAAGGTTCTACAGGGCGTCCTAGGAGGTAGTGCCTTCTCCGGATCAGATTCGTATTGAGCTAATGACAAAGCCAGCTGAGCCGCAACTTCTAAATTTTCTGCATCTCCAGTAATGTCGACAGTGGCAGTAGTACCCGACTTTACGACACTTCTGGAGATTATTTGAGGATTACTGGCAACACAACAGCATCAGATGCCAGTTTAGCAACATCAACAGACTCGACAGCAGGAGCATAATATATTATTGAACCAGGGTTTACAGACAGCCCTAGAGAGGAGTATGAGGACTGATTCGGGTGCGTCGGCAAGATTCGTCCGGCTCAACCCGAGGTACTTTGATGGCACAGAGGATGCCATTAAGGAGGATGCTTGGCTTCAGGATATTGAGGTTATTTTGTTAGTAGCTAAGGTTCCAGCAGAGGAGGAAGTTGACTAGGTCAGGTTATTGCTTCAAGACTTTGCCCGTGACTGGTGGGCATCTATCAAAGTTATCATCAGGCATCATGTTCCTTGGGATAGCTTTAGGGACAGATTCAAAGCCAAATATTTTAGTGTGGTGGCGCAGTATGAACTCCAGCAAAGCTTTATCAGTCTCAAGTAGGCTGGTTGGACAGTAAATGGTTAAGCAATAGAGTTTTGCAGATTGAGTCGATTTGCTTCGATGATGGTTGCTACTGAGCCAGAGAGGGTCATGAGGTTTCGACAGGGACTTCATTTAGAGATTCTTCAGTTAGTAGAGGGGTATGACTACCAAACTTTTGATGCTGTTTAGACAACAGCTCAGAGGCGCGAGCTTAACCAATCGAGGTTGGCATCTAGAACTAGAGGCCAGAAGAGGTCTCATATCCAAAGTGGAAAAGGAGGAGCAGTACAACGAGCATTGACACCAGCACTCAATATTTGTATTCATGAGTTAGGAGCACCGTTGAGGGAAGCAGTGACAACGATAACAGCACCAGTTCGACCGCAACCGCCGAGGCACCAGTAGCGCCAAGGGGTGCCAGTGGGATATACGTATTGCGACAAGAGAGGGCACCCGAGACGTGTATCACATAGCGAAGGGATTCTGTTTAAGTTGTAGTAACCCAGATCACCAGGTGGCTATTTTCCCGCAGATGCTAGGACCAGGAGGGCCAGTTCAGTAATTTTCGGTATTGCCAGCTCTAGGGGCAGCACCATACCAAGGACCAACACTAGTAGTAAGGCCACTAGCTTAGCATCTTTTGTCGATGCAGGCTCAGATATTTTGTTAACTTCAAGACCAAGGAGGCCTGTAGAGGCCGCAATAACAGCATAGTCAGGGAAGGCAGCAGCACAGAGTCCAACAAGGCCAGGGTCAAGTTTTCACCCTGTTTGGAGGAGGTACTGACATCGGGCGATGTGGTTACAGGTAACGTTTCTATCGCATATTTTTCTACATTAACATTATTGATTCAAGAGCTTTCTATTCTTTTGTATATACACGATTCACGAAACATATTAGGCTGGAGTTCGAGACATTGCTAGAGAAGATGAATATGCTCACTGATAATGGGCTTGTAGGAGTTAGTAGAGTGTCCTTTACATGTCCGATAGTTGTGTGCGAGCATTTATTACACGCAAGGTTGATTGAGTTTTCTATGGGTAACTTTGATATCAACCTGGGCATGGACTGGTTGAGAGACAGTCATGCGACGATAGATTATCGAGGAGGTAATGTATTATTTAGTATCCCGGGCATTGAGGAGTTTGTCCTTGTCCGATCATTGGAGGATCATTCCAAGGGTGTAATTGCAGCAACTGTAGCAGAGGAGGAGAAGATTCCAAGAGTGGTCAGAGAGTTTCTTGATGTCTTTCCAGATGAGCTTATAAGGTTACCACCAGTTAGGGATGTGGAGTTCTGTATCGAGTTGATTCCAGGGATGAAGCCTATAATAAGTAGAGTTTATAGAATGTCACAGTCAGAATTGGACAAGTTCCAACAAGTGGAGGAACTAAGGTAAATAAGTTTATTTGAGATAGTGAATCACCCTAGGGAGCGCTAGTGAGTTTGGTTCCCAAGAAATATTGATCGATGCGGATATGGATTGACTACAGTCAGTTGAATGCAATAACAATGAAGAATAAGTACCCACTACCAATGATCGATGTTTTTTTTGGTCAGTTAAGTAAAGCCAGCATCTTCTCCAAGATTGATCTTCGGTCTGGGTATGATCAAGTGAGGGTCCGGGAGTAGGACATACCCAAGACATCATTTAGATCACGATATGGGCATTATGACTTTCTGGTGATACTATTTGAATTAACTAATGCCCCGCCAGTATTTATGGATTTAATGAATCATATTTTCATGCCTAATTTGGATAAGTTTGTGGTGGTGTTCATAGACGACATCTTCGTCTATTCCAATTATGAAGCTGAGCATAAGGAGCATCTTCGGACAGTTTTGTAGACCTTGAGAGAGCTCCAGCTTTAGGCGAATCTTAGTAAATATGAGTGTTGGTTGGATTGCATCTTGTTTCTTGGGCACATTACCTATGGAGCATGAGTATCGGTAGATCAGAAGAAGATTGAGGTCGTAGCGAGTTGGCCAGTTCAAAGGACGGTTGCAGATGTGCGTAGTTTCCTGGGACTGGCAGTTACTATAGGAGGTTTGTGGCGAGCTGCGCCCGAATCTCAGCACCTCTGACGTATTTGACGTACAAGAAGGTGAGATTTGTTTGGTCTGCAGAATGTCAGGCATCATTTTAGGAACTAAAGAAGGGATTGATCTCAGCACCAATTCTGAAACTTCCAGTAGGACCAGGAGGATTTGCAGTGTATTATGATGCATCCATAAAGGGACTTAGGTGTGTATTGATGCAGCATGGAAGGGTAATAGCATATGCATTTCAGCAGCTTCGAGATCATGAGAAGAACTATCCGACTCATGATTTGGAGTTAGCAGTCATAGTATTCGCGTTTAAGCTGTGGAGGCACTACTTGTATGGGGATCGAGTGGAGATTTATATTGATCATAAGAGCTTGAAGTATGAGTTCACCCAAAAACCTGAATATGAGGCCGTGGAGATGGTTAAAGTTGTTAAAGGACTTTGACGTGGATCTCCAGTATCATCTAGGCAAAAAAATATGGTAGCAGATGCCCTGAGTAGAAAGGGCATTGTATTCGTCTTGACATCGCAGAGGCACATCTTGGAAGATCTTCAAGAAATGAAAATTGAGGTGATTCTACTGCAGGATACAGGAGTTTCGGCCAGTTTGCATTTTCAGTCTTCAATGGTGGAGCGGATCAGAGCAGCTCAGGCAGGGGACCTGCAGATCTAAAAACTTTGATCAAAATGTGAGTCAGGTCTCAGAAAGGAGATAGTAATCCATGAGGATGGGACACTTAGATTTGGAAGTCATTTTTGTGTACCGAGTAGAGTCCTTCGACAGAAAGTTATGGCAGAGGCTCATAGTTTCTCTTATTCTATACATCCCGGAGGAACGAAAATGTATCGGAACATAAAGCAGCAATTTTGGTGGAATGACATGAAGAGGAAGATAGCAAAATTTATTTCGTGTTGTTTGATATATCATCAAGTGAAGGCAGAGCAGCAGAGGCCGGCAGGATTGTTGTCATAACCCGCACCCAGTGTAGGGGCACGAGAAGTGGGTACGTCCAGCCTACGCCGCAGTATCGGCGGTAGAACGCTGTCTTAGGTCACATACATCTAACAATTATAAGGTACCTGTACAATGTACATGCTCCGAATGGAGGATAATATAGAAATGTACAACTCAATCACAGCTAAGGTAGAAAATACGATAAGATAGATAGATGTGAAAGTAGCCAAATGAAATACAATAAGAGAAGAAGTCTAAGAGTCTAAGATTGTATCTCCATAACATCCAGAATAACAAAATGCTAAATAAGTACATAATGTATCCAAAATAAGATAAGACAATAAAGTAAGATAAGTAGTCTAGCTAACTAGCCTAGACTACTGGAGTAATGTCCTCTGCAAGGGTTGGGTCCTCCTGGGAGTCCAGATCACAGGTGTCATCTAGGCCTGCTCCATAGTATGTAGGACAAAACTCATGAATGTCATCTATAATATTTTAACAGGTCCAGTCAGGACAGGAACGAGCACAATATATCTCACACAGTTTATAATATGATAGGAAATATAAATATGCTATAGAGTAAGATACATAAAATGCTGAAGAATATATATGAAGTAAAAGAGATGACTGTAAAGAAATATCTACTATAAGTAAAGAACTAACAGTGACTAGTGATGTAGAGTAAAAGATAGACATGTGAACGGCTTGAATTTGCACATGATTATTCTAAGAATTTGCACATATTTATACTACTTTGGAATTGTTCTCATGACCATTTATATTTCCCTGTACCCCAATCAATACACAAGGATCCAGACAAGTTATGTTATTGTACATGATTTAACATGGGAGCCCATAAATGGGTGCACATGAAGTATACATGAGGGGCTTTGTGAACATGAGAGTACATAAATCACAAGAGTGCACATGAATGGTGAAAGCACTGGAGTACATGATGAAAGTGAAACGCACATGACATGACGTAACCCGATGCTCCCGAGGGGGATAACATCTCATGAAGGGATCCATATAGTACCAATCCGTGTTAACAACGTGACAACATCAAGTAAAGTAATCTAGAGCATAAATATAAATCCTATCAAGTATAAAACGGTCAGAGAATGTACTCGCCTGGTATCCTGAGTATCCGATGAGTATATATGTCCAGACAGATTATATGAGTCCTATTTAGAGCAACATAGGTCACAACATGTCCAGAATGGTAATATTAAATTTTACAATGCATTCTATATGAATTCTAGGTCATTCTAGACTAAAAGTCAACTCTTGGTCAACTCTAGTCAACTTCACTAGTCAAACTAGGTCAACTAGGCTAATCCTAGTCCAATCAAGTCTCACTAAGCCTAACCAAGCCTAGGCTGGCACTCAAACACAATCTCAAAGCCCTAACAAGTTATCACACACAAATACAAACTATGTATATTCATCCTTATACAATATATACATAGATATTCATATAGGATAGCCTAATACACAAGCAAGGCACAATTATGATATACATATATGTAAGTAGGGGTGAGTGTGTGTGTCAATGTTGTAGTGGATAGTGATATGGTGTGTATACGGGGGGACTGTCTCATGGTGTGTGTGTTCAGTTGTATAGTGTGATAGAGTGTGTGTGTGTGTTCAGTGAGTGACATGTGTGTGTGTGTGTCAACTGTGTGTGAGATGAGGGTGTGTGTGTGTGTGTGTATAGATCACATAGTATGTGTGTGTCAGTTGTGAGGGTGATAGGATGTGTGCGTGTGTCAGCTCCTGAGTGATATGGAGTGTGTGTGAGGCATACATGTATAGTGTGTTCTCAGGTTTCAGTCAAAATAGCAGTAATATGTGTGTACATCAGTGGTTTGGTTATCTCAAGAAAAATGTATCATGTTACTCTCATTCAAATCAATACACATTTATATATGCATAACCCCAAGTCATTATCCCCTATTCAGTTCAAGTATCAGTGAATTCAAGCTCTTTTCAAAATCAAACCCAATTGCAAAAATGAAAACCAAAGATACCATCCTAAACATGAATCATTACATACCAGTTATGATAACCTAAATAAATTAAACATTGCATCACAAATTTGAATCATAACTCACAGTTATCAGCTATATACCCAATTCTAAGTTCAGCCCAATATCAAGAAACCCAAATTCAAAATAAAATTCAAATAAACATTAAATCAGTGTGTACACAGGTGTTAGGCACATGTGTCCATGTGTGAGAGAGGGTTTTGTGTCCACCCAAGTGGACACAAAGTGTCCAGAATGATTTAGGCATGTACAGACACATAATGTACGTGCAGCGGGGATACGAGTTCGTGCACACGACACACGACACGTGACACCTCGTGGTCGTGTCTACATGTTCGCCATAGATAGGGATAGAGATTCGACACCCTGATTTGGGTTCAAAACGTGTCTGTGTGTGACACGACACACGTATCAGTCGAAGGGAACTGACTGAACCGTGTCAGTGTAAAACACGTGCGTGCGTGAAAACGTATCCAATACGACACTTAGCCACGCGTGGCTTGGGGGTTGACCTTCCAGTCACTGCCTCGACCAACCTTCCAAGTGTCAGGCTACCACATGGCGTGTCGTGTCCAGACAGAGTGTCGGGTAACAGTGCATCCGAGCGAGGCTCGTGCTGCATGTCCAGTCCAGTTTTGGACACAGTAAGGACACAAAAATCAACTCAGTCGTGTATGAAATCAAAGAGCACATGAAGCTCTACAAATTAGTTCAAAAGGAATTCAAAAACAGCAATAAAAATCTCTCTTGGGCATTTCATCAAATACCTAAAAGCCTACACTGATACGTGTCCGATACGGACACCAAATCAACACAAATTTCCACCAAAATTTTTCTGCAGCTATGGGACACCTAGATGGATACATCTATGGAATAAAATGAAGATTTTAGGGTGATTTGTAGGGATTACCTATAGGGATCCAATCTCCAAGAAAAAGCCCCGAATAGTGAAGTCTCCTTCCTCAAGCTATGTCCCAATGAGCTCCCCTCCTTGCAAGCTAGCCTCCTTCTTTTTCTTCTTCTACTCCAGATTTGAATTCATTTGTAAAAGATTAGAATCAATTTGGTGGAGGAATGATGAAAGGGGAAAAAAAATAGGGTTTTCTAAAGGGAAATTTCTAAAAGAGGCAAGTGGTTATGAGGAGACATTATATAGGCTAAATTTAGGTTTAAAATAGGCTATAGTGGTCGGCCATGTAGGGGATTAGGGTTAGAGTTTCATGTAAATGGGCTTGAGCCAAGTTCATAAGCTAGCTAGCTCAACCCCCTTAGCTATAAGTCCAGAATACATTAACTCTCCCAATCCACTCATGAACCCTAGCCACACTCAAGTCAACTAAGACTAACTTAAGTCACATTAGGGTCCCACACCATGCTAACTAAGTCACTAAAGTCAAAGTAAAACTCTAGGCTAGTCTCTAAAGTCACAACTAGCAAAAGTTAAAAATTACAACACCAATGCAATAATTAATAAAATAATTCACAAAAATCAAAATGACCAACATACCCTCAAGACTAAAATGTGGTAGTGACAAATCTATCCTCCCTAAAAGAATTTTGTCATCGAAATTGAAAAGCAAAACTGAACTGATGAGAAGGATATACAATCATACCTCAAGGTCCAAAAAGATATGGGTATCGCTCGCGCATCTCATCCTTCCGCTCCCAGGTAGACTCTCATTGAGAATGATGCCTCCATGCGATGCAAACCAATGGTATCACCTGGTTTCTTAGAACCTCTTCTCGTTGATCCAGAATCTCCATAGGCTGTTCTGGATAACTAAGAGTAGGTCCCACCTCAATCTCTGAGTGATCGAGTACATAGCTAGGATCTGCCACATACCGTCTCAGCTGTGACACATGGAATACGTTATGGACTCCCACTAGTATAGGTGGCAAGTCTAGCCTAGAAGCCATGTTATCGACTCTCCCAGTGATCATGAAAGGTCCGATGAAGCGCAGGCTAAGCTTCCCACCTCCACCAAAACGTATCGTACCACGTATCGAAGATATCCTCAAGAAAACCATATCTCTACCCTAAACACAAACAAGGTCTCAATTACTAATATATTCAAACATGATCAAACAAAATCACAAATAAAACAACTCATATTTCTAATTCTATCTCTAAACTGTACCTCAAACTCTAAAGGTCTGCGGTGGCTATCGGCCCAGTGCCGATGTCTATCTTGCGCCACGCGAATCCGGTCTCTAATGAGCTTCACCTTCTCGGCTGCATCTACAACTATCTCAGGTCCCAATAAAGCTCTCTCTCCAACATCATCCCAAGACAAGGGTGTACGACATCTGTGCCCGTACAATGCCTCGAATGGTGACATCTCAATGCTGGCCTGAAAACTGTTATTATATGCAAACTCCACTAAGTGCAGGTGATCCTTCCAGGATGCTCCAAAATCCAAAATACAAGTCCGCAGCATATCCTTGTAGGCCTTAAAAATGAAAGTCACGCTGAGTTGATCAGGACAATATTTAAAAAAAAAAATCACGCTGGAGGACAGCTCATCATTTTGTCAGAGTGTTATTATGACTGACAGCACGACAGTCGAAGAATGTCTTCTCGTATGCCACTTATGCACGGAACTCGAGAGATCACAGCCGACTATTGTGTGAGTTTTGAAATCTTCTTCAGCAAGACTCAGCCGTCACCAAGTTGGCGTACCAAAAGAGCTTCTTGTCATTTAATGCGACTGACAAAAGCAATCACTGTCAGAGATTTTGTGTCAGTCGAGGCACGTCGAATCAAGACAGCTGGCAGTTCTGCCTCAATATTGCGTATATTTTGAGCCTTCTGGCTCAAGTCTGCGTGTATTTTGAACTTATATGTTCCTTCCTCAAGTCTGCGTGTATTTTGAGCTTTCTGTCTCAAGTTTGCGTGGATTCTGAAGCTTCTTGTCTCACGTCTGCGTGGATTTTGAAGCTTTCTACCCCAAGTCTGCGTGGATTCTGAAGCTTTTTGCCCCAAGCCTGCGAGGATTCTGAAGCTTCTCGCCCCAAGTTTGTGTGGATTTTGAAGCTTTCTGACCCAAGTCTGCGTGGATTACGTCTTCAACAAGTCTGCATGGATTTCATCAAATTGGAGTATGTGGCAGCCATGCCACTGATCTCTCATCTGCGTGTCCTGTAACTTGCACACGACTCATGCATGATTGCCATATGTCCAACAGTTACAGGCCACGTCCAGTAACTGCTCACAACCTTGCGTATGTTAAATCCTGCGTGATTTTCAACTAGGCACAGGTTGTGAAGACAGTTATCCTTTCAGTTATTTTTGACTCTATAAATAGAGTTCTTTTTCTCATTCATTGTACAGATACATAGTTATCTAACTTACTATCAAAATTTTGAGAGCTTTTTTTCTTCGCATAGTCCAAGGGATAAAGCGATCGTCTTCTAGATCGGATTCCTACAGTTGTAATTTTCCCAGATACATAATAAATAAAGTGAATTTATTTATGGAAAACAAATTGGCGACTCTGCTAGGGAAAACCATCTCCTCTTCTGAGATGGCAACAACTCAATGCGACACTTCGTCAGTCGGCTCGACGAAGAAGGTAATATCGATCCAATTCGATCAACTCGCCTACGAAGAAATGCAGCGGGCTAAGGGTGGCAAGCCCACTTCAGCCTCTATCACCACTGCCAAGTCAAAGGGACGCTCTATTTATATCCCTAAGAATCAGTTGGCAGTCAATGGTGGAGTCTCTGCCACAGTGTCTACTCCTAACACTGGCAAAGACTCTACTACAAGCACGCACACTCTTGTGCGCTCAAATACGACTGCATTCAAAAGTCACGCTGACAGCACTGGCTCCTTAGCCAAGTCTGTTCCAGCGTGCAATCTCACAGTCAAAAGTCACGCTGGCAGTACTGGCTCTTTAGCCAAACCTGTTCCAGCGTGCAATCTCACAGTCAAGAGTCATGCTGACAGTACTGGCTCCTTAGCCAAATCTGTTCCAACGTGCAATCTCAATCCCAAAAGTCACGCTGATAGTACTGGCTCCTTAGCCAAATCTATTCCAGCGTGTAATTCTAAAATCAAAAGTCACGCTAACAGCACTGGTTCTTTAACCAAGCCTGTTTCAGCGTGTATTTCATCTAAGAAGAATAGCTCTTTAGCTATCTTTTCTTCTTTGCCAAGTTCTACTAGAACTGGGGGTGGTCTTCAACACAAAGTTCCTTCGAAAAGAAATAACTCTTTAGTTGTTTCTTCTGCTCCTGTAGTCTTTACTTCAGGAACAGCTTTGACTAACAATTTTGTTAGTCAAAGAAAAGGAGATGGTCTTTTGACTACTCTTCCTTCTGGACATTCTATGTCTCAAAACTTGAATAAGTCTAAGAAGAAACATTCCTTAATGTCTTCTTCTACGACTTCTTTGAATTGGGCACAGAATTTGTCTAGAAAAGAGGGTCTGTTACCAACTCCTAATCAAGGGGGTGGTTCAACTCTTCCTTCTCTGCAAATATCCAGATCAATGGAAGGAAAACTTCAAGTTTCAAAAACCAATGTGTTACCTCCAACTGATCTAAGAACAAAACTTAATCAAACCTGTTTGGGAAGTACTTCTGGTGTTAAGAAACTACACCAGTCGGAAATGAAGATAAGAGATCCAGATGCAGAGTATGCTAGAAATTATGTGGCTCATATTAATCACTCCCTATATAATCAGGAGCCATCAAAATCTAAGAATCGGAAATATATTCCTAAAAATACACAAAGATTGTTTTCTGATGTACCTCAGTTATCACAGATAGATTTACGAGAACACCTTCAACAGAAGAGAAGGAATAATTCTATGACAATGGATCATGCTGAATGTGACTTCCAGTCAAGAGTCATAATTCAATGCAGATGTCAATCAATGGTTCAGGACTATGTTGATCATGAATGTGACTTCCAGCCGAGAGTCACAATACAATGCAGATGTCAAACAAAACGACAATCTGTCTTCAATCGGATTCAGTGTGAACCTATGCCTGATGAAGATGAGCCTTTGTTTGCTTCTGTCAACATGACCTCTCGGAATACTGGGGGTAGAGATGATAGTCTAGATGGAGTATATAGAGGCACAAGAGCAAGAGTCCTGGCTTCTAGTCAAAGGACTCTGATTTCTGAAGATGATTCTGAATTTCTTGGAGAATCTAACTTCCCACCTCTTCCTACCGGGGGTAGTTCTCCTATAATTGACTCTGATGCACAAAATAATGATTCAGAATAAACGACATCCACCAGTTCATCAATAATCCCTCGTACAGTTACGACTTATATGGTTGATGGGAATACTGATGAACCTTCTTCTTTCTTGACTCCTCAAGAACAAAGAATTGCTTCTTTGGAACAGCAAATAAAGTCTATGGCTGATACTATAAAGTCGATGTATGAACTCATGGCAACACAGATGCAAAATCGACAGACTGTACCAGATGCCATACCAATTGACACTGTTGTAAGTCCAGTACAAGTTCCTCCAGCAGTACAATCCAATACTCCTGGACCAGCTCAACTAAATCCTAGTCTCTCTGGAGCTGGGGGTAGTGCTTACAATACTGTTCCTCCTCCCAACTATTCTCTACAAGCTACAACTCCACAATCTTCCGGAGTTGTCTCTGAAGAATTGAAGAATCTCAAAACTGAATTTGAGGCATTCAAACAAAAAGATGGTTTACAAAGGTTAGGCATCAAATAACATTATCCGATAGAATAGAAGCAAGTATCGTATCCTCCTAAATACAAGCCTCCTACTATCTCCTTCTATGATGGAACTACTTCTCCAAGTCAGTTTATTAATCACTTTGAAGTGATGACTGACCAACTGCAACCAAGCGACGCCCTCCTTACTCGGGTGTTTGTTGGATGTCTCAAGGGAACGGCTTATGAATGGTATAGAAGTCTCCCAGATGGGTGTATTACCTTATTTGCCGGTTTCAAACAGATGTTTCTTGAACGGTTCTATGAAGGGCTCAATGACATGACTATGTCTGCTCTTATTAGAATCAAGCAGAAAAATAATAAAACTACAGAGGATTTTATTGAACGGTTTCGAAGAGAGGCTCTGAAGATGCCTCTTGGAACTCCTGATGCTGTCACCATCGACACATGTAAATCAAATTTGTTACCAATCATCAGCATGTGGACATGATCTACTCAATTCCAAGACTGGCCTTCCTTCATAGTTAGTGCCAAGGCCGCAGAAATTAGTGCTGAAACCTTCAAAGGTTTAGGAGTGCAGATGACTCCCAAAGAAATAGGTCAAGGTACTAACAATAATGCTAAATCTAATGCTCGCAAGGGAAAAGAAACCCTTGAAGTTAATCTTCAGAGCAAAGATGCATCAAATGCTCAAACTTCAACTACCTCTACAACTCAACAACCAAGAGCACCTCGTCCTAAAGAAGAATACTCTTTTGATGACGATGATGTCCTTGGTATCTTTGAATGTCTGTTGAAAGGTAATAAAATACAATTACCTGAAATCAAGAAACCTGATGAAGCTGGGAAGACAGATCATCCCAAATACTGTCCATACCATAGAATGCTGGGTCATACAATTCGTATATGTTATGTACTGAAAGGAAAGATCCAAAAAATGATTAAATCTGGAGCTATCTCCCTTACTCCAAAAGAGAAGACCGTCACTTCTAACGTCGTCTCTATACAATTTGGAGATTTTCCTCCTAAACTCCTTGAAAGTGGGATCATTCCTATTCCCAAGGCAACTCTTGACATAGTGAATCTTCCTCCTCCACAGGCTGAAGGTTTGGTGCCAATTACTATGTAAACAGGAGAAATCATGTGGATACATCCTGATCTAGTGGCAGATTTTGAATCTCTTCCTCTTTTTAAGACTACTTCCCGAAAGTCTAAAAAGGCTGGAAAGGTTAAGTCATGTCATATGACTTCTCTCGGATCTAGTTCTGACACAGAGTTAAAAGACAAAGAAGAAGCACTTGCTACTCGAACAGGGAAATCTTATTTAAAGGATTATTCCAAGAATCCTGAGGATACTCCTGATATCCCTCCTACTGATAAAGATGCTCCTAATGTTCCTCTTGAAGAAGAATCATCCACTGCACCTATTCCTTCCACTGCACCAGTTGAACCTGCTCCTTCCAAGCCTACAGCTCTTGAGAAAGGCAAACAACAGGCTCGATTTGATAAACCAATCAAGAAGTCTTCTCCTCTTGGGCTTCAGAAGCCTTATAACTTCGACATTTTAGCTCAACTTGCTAATACTCCAGCTAGAATGTCTCTCTTTGAACTTCTACGTCTCTCCAAAGAGACTCGGGAGACGTTAAGTGAAGCACTTCTTCAAGCTGACTCTTGTCTTGTACAGTTAAAGAAGCCAGAAGCAGAACCTGCCACTTGCTTACATTGCAACAGTGTGTTGGAGATTATCCCAAATATCACTTTTACACAAGATGACATGCTACTAGAAGATAATCGACATGATCGGCCTCTCTACTATACCGATTATATCGATACGATGAAGATAGATCGTATCCTCATTGATCCAGGGTCTGCTATAAGCATAATGCCAAAAAGTCTGTTGGATGAACTAAAAATTCCTCTTCACAAGCTTTCCAAGACGGTTACCACTATCATGGGATTCAATCAAAGCCGAAGTGAGCCTTTGGGGAAGATTCATCTGAAACTTCAGATAGGCGATTTCAGATCCAAAGTCACTTTCTATGTGATCGAGATCGTGGGATCTTACAATCTTCTTCTGGGGAGACCCTTTCTTCATGAAAATAATATGGTGCCTTCTACTCTTCATCAGTGTTTTAAATACATTGACAGCAATGGAAGAGTACAAAAGGAAGTCGCTGATATAAATCCCTTCCATGGAGTTGAAGCCTATTTCAATGATTCCCGGATGTACAAAGAAGAGTATACAAGGGTGATACAAGCTATGGAGAAAGAAGATTCACAGAGTGAGACTTTAATAATCCCTGTTAAAGGTCGAAATACTCAGCAACAATCTCCCAAACCCTCCGGAAAAGGTTCTTTCATCATTCCAGTGAGTGGACGGATTTCTCCATTACCTCAGTTGTCTACTCAAGATACACTGATCATTCCTGTCAGTGGGCATACTACAGTTCCCGTATCTTCACATATAAAACATGATACTCTGCTAATCCCAGTTGGAGGGCAGACTACTCTTCCATCTCAGACTTCAAGGGAGCTCACCTCTTCTGAGCCATTTGTTATCGATCTTAATCGAAACAAAGCTTCTTTTCGTTCTTCTTCTCCTCCTTTAGTCATTGATTTGGCTAAGATCTCTAAGGCTCAGCCTTCTCCCAATGTAAATACTGCTGCTTTTAAATTTAATGAAAAGCCTCCATCTTTGCAGTATATTGATGTGTGTAATTATGTTCATAGTTATTTACATTTGTTAGATGACTTGAGCACAATAACCATAGGAGTTGTACAGACTGTTCATACAGATGTATCCCTAGAATCAGTACAATCTTCATACTTTCTAGTTCCCAGCAGAAAGCCAGGAGACATTCCAATATTCTTCTACAAAGGGCCTCAAAATCCTTCTGATTTCGAAGGTGAAGACAAAAACGATGATACTGGAAGATTACAACTACGTCGTTATAGTCAGCAATCTAAAGATATGATTAAAAATATGGGCTATGACTTCAGAACTGGCCTCAACAGTGAAAAAGGAAGAAAAATGCCTGTCCGGATTCCTCCTCTGAAATATGGGAGAACGAAATGCGGATTGGGTTATACTGCTCCTACTCCTTTTATCAATATTGTTCATGAAGATCCCGAATCTGACGAAGATAAGAGATCTGACTCTTCTAGTACTACTTCTTGGAATTCCGATATGAGTATCGATGATTTCTACTGCAACATTCTGTCTTCCAACATGGTCTCCATTGACCATTCTGAAGAAAGTGATGAAGACGAAGATGAGTTTGAAATCTCACCTGAATCAGAACAATGGGCCCAAAGGTTAGATAATCAATAGGAGTTCCGATTTGAGCAAAAAGAACCTCCGACTGAAGACAAACTTGTTCAAATAGATATTGGTGAAGAGGGATCTCCCAAACCAATATTCATCAGTGAAAGTCTTTCAGAAACTGATAAGCAAGACATGATTAAACTCATTCGTGACTACATCGATGTCTTCGCTTGGAGTTATGAAGATATGCCAGGACTTGATCCACAAATCGCAACTCATAAGCTCAATATCTTGCCGAATGCTGAACCGGTCTAGCAACAACAACGACGATTTCGTCCAGACATTATGGATGCAATTGAAGCTGAAGTCAATAAACTCATGGCCTCTGGGTTTATTCGAGAGGAACAACATCCCGATTGGGTGGCTAACATAGTTCCTGTTCTTAAAAAGACTGGCAAGATCAGAGTTTGCATAGACTTCCGTGATCTCAATGCAGCATGTCCTAAAGACGAATTCTCTCTACCAATTACTGATGTCATGATCGATAATACCTGTGGGTTTGAACGGATGTCATTCATGGACGGGTATTCTGGGTACAATCAGATTAAAATGTTTCCAGATGATGAGAAGCACATTTCTTTCAGAACGCCGATTGGTACATACTGTTATACAGTTATGCCATTCGGTCTCAAGAATGCAGGAGCAACTTATCAACGAGCCATGAGCACTATATTCCGTAAACATTTGCGGAAAACAGTCGAATGCTACGTTGATGATATTGCAGTCAAAAGTCGACAAAAGGAGGATCACATCCAAGATTTGAAGACTATATTTGATCTAATGCGTAAGCATCAATTAAAGATGAACCCTACTAAGTCCTTCTTAGGCGTCTCTAGTGGTAAATTTCTCGGCTTCGACATTACCTCTAAAGGTATACACGTGGATCCCGAGAAGATCAAAGCCATCTAAGAGATGCGTCCTCCATGCACCTTAAAAGAGCTACGAGGATTTCAAGGAAGGATCGCTTATATCAGGAGATTCATCTCTAATCTTTCAGGACGCTGCAGACCATTCGATAAACTCATGAAGAAAGGTATTTCTTTCGTCTGGAATGATGAATGTCAGAAAGCATTCGATGATATAAAATAGTATCTGATGAGCCCTCCAGTATTGGTACCTCCCATCTTAGGAATACCGTTCCTCCTATATACCCGAGCAATGAGTCATTCATTGGGTGTATTGCTTGCTCAAAAGAATAAAAATGGTCATGAACAAGCCATTTACTATCTCAGTCGTACTATGATCGGAGCTGAACCTCGATATTCACCGGTCGAAAAAGAATGTCTAGCCTTGATGTTCGCTGTTCAAAAGATACGACATTATATCATTGGCCAGACTATTCATGTCATTTCCAGGATCAATCCTATACGGGTTATGATGAAGAAACCTAGTGTTTTGAATTCTCGATTGGCTAACTGGGGAATCTTACTTGCTCAGTATAATATGCACTATATTCCTCAAAAGTCAGTCAAAGGACAAGCTTTAGCTGATTTTCTGGCTGCTCATTCAATTCCAGAAGATTCAAAACTCTATGATGAAATCCCAGATGAAGTCCTAGATTCAAACCAAATTGCTGAAGAAGATCCTACCTGGCGTTTTTTCTTTGATGGAGCTTCAAGAATAGGTCCTAATGGTGATATTGTCGCTGGAGTTGGAATCGTTCTTGTGTCGCCAGAAGGTCTTGCTATCCAAAGGGCTTATTCTCTCGATCAGCCATGTTCAAACAATGTAGCCGAGTACAATGCATTAATCATTGGTCTTTAACTCGCTAAACATCTAAATATTCAACATTTAGAAGCGTACGGAGACTCTAAACTCATTGTCAACCAGATAAGAGGCATTTATGAAGTTCGCCATCAAGATCTGGTTCCTTATCATAAATCGGCTATATCTATGGCTTCTTCATTCGAAGAGTTCTTCATTGAACATGTTAGGCGAGCATGTAACACAGAAGCTGATGCTCTTGCTAATCTTGCTGCGGTGTTAGCTATTCCGATTAGACGACAACAGATGATTGTTGCTCGCAATCGAGAGCTATTTCATCTCGAAAACAATCTGACTTTAGGACTTCCAGTCGACATTAAAGAATCAACATCTCATGATGTCAATGCAACAAGAGGATTTGGATTAAGTCGTAAATCATTATCTTCTTCATCTGATTCGAGCATGGAATTCATCTTCAATAATTCAGCTGAGACTCAGAATACAGATAAAGATTGGAGACTTCCTTTCTTAGACTTCGTATTGTATGATATTCTTCCAGATAATCCGAGTAAAAAGCGCTCATAACTACGGAATGAGTGTCACGTGTACTTTGGAAAATTGCACAATATTTGAAATATTCAAAGAGTGTCGCCTAATGCTCTTCATTAATGCACGCTGTTTGGAGTACAACTAGTTCTCAGCATAAAGTTGTACCATATTTTTCAAAGCAAAGACAAAGAGGCACTGGTGACCTTACATAGGAAAAGAAGTGCAACATTTTTTATAGAAAACAGAAGCATGAAAAGACACGCTCTATTTTTCGAAGCGACTAAGCTTGACACCCAATTCCTCTACACTAGTGACTTCCATACGATGTAACAGAACATTGAGCGTTTCACGCTGCTCTGCGAGGCTGCGCCCATTGGAAGAAGACGAGCCGTCCAGAACAAAGTGGCTCAGGAAGTTCTTGGCTAGTTGAGTAGGGTCATCTTTGAACTCGAAAACTAAAGGCTCCGGTTCTTTACCCCCGAGAGTAGGGTCGCCATGGGCACAGAAACCCAACTTTCTTGCTTCTTCTTCTTCAGCTTCTTCCTTCGGAGTCATGTTGACGTAAGATGAAGATCAAAGCTGAATTTTCTCCCCGTTTATATAAAGAAGCTCGCCGACGGTTCATATTCCACCATAAATTGGATGCAATCAGTCTCGAAAAATGAAGAGTCATCATGACATTTAATAAGTTCATTTGCATGTTTTCAAAGTATTTCGAAATTTTGAAGTCTTTTCAACTTTCAAAAACTTTGAAAGGGGTTTTGTAGGCCTTAAAAATGAAAGTCACGCTGAGTTGATCAGGACAATATTTAAAAAAAAATCACGCTGGGAGACAGCTCATCATTTTGTTAGAGTGTCATTATGACTGACAGCACGACAGTCGAAGAATGTCTTCTCGTATGCCACTTATGCACGGAATTCGAGAGATCACAGCCGACTATTGCGTGACTTTTGAAATCTTCTTCAGCAAGACTCAGCCTTCACCAAGTTGGCATACCAAAAGAGCTTCTTGTCATTTAATGCGACTGACAAAAGCAATCACTGTCAGAGATTTTGTGTCAGTCGAGGGACGTCGAATCAAGACAGCTGGCAGTTCTGCCTCAATATTGCGTATATTTTGAGCCTTCTGGCTCAAGTCTGCGTATATTTTGAACTTATATGTTCCTTCCTCAAGTCTGCGTATATTTTGAGCTTTCTGTCTCAAGTTTGCGTGGATTCTGAAGCTTCTTGTCTTACGTCTGCGTGGATTTTGAAGCTTTCTACCCCAAGTCTGCGTGGATTCTGAAGCTTTTTGCCCCAAGCCTGTGTGGATTCTGAAGCTTCTCGCCCCAAGTTTGCGTAGATTTTGAAGCTTTCTGATCCAAGTCTGCGTGGATTTCGTCTTCAACAAGTCTGCGTGGATTTCATCAAATTGGAGTACGTGGCAGCCATGCCACTGATCTTTCGTCTGCGTGTTCTGTAACTTGCACACGACTCATGCATGATTTCCATGTGTCCAACAGTTACAGGCCACGTCCAGTAACTGCTCACAACCTTGCGTATGTTAAATCCTACGTGATTTTCAACTAGGCACAGGTTGTGAAGACAGTTATCCTTTCAGTTATTTTTGACTCTATAAATAGAGTTCTTTTTCTCATTCATTGTACAGATACATAGTTATCTAACTTACTGTCAAAATTTTGAGAGCTTTTCTTCTTCGCATAGTCCAAGGGATAAAGTGATCGCCTTCTAGATCGGATTCCTACAGTTATAATTTTCCCAGATACACAATAAATAAAGTGAATTTATTTATGGAAAACAATCCTCGATGTCTGAAGAGTCCTCTCTAACTGTCCGTCCGTTTTAGGGTGGTACGCAGTACTAAACTTGAGCTGAGTGCCCAAACTAGTCTGCAGACTCCGCCAAAAATGGAAAGTAAAACGACTATCCTGATCTGAGACAATGCTCACCGAAACTCCATGAATCCTGACAATCTGTCTCATATACATCTCTGCTAGCCTCTCAGTAGATGTACCCACTTTAAATGGCAAAAAATGGGCCGATTTGGTTAACTTGTCTATGATGATCCAAATCACGTCTATCCCTCCTAGTGTACACGGTAATCCAAAAACAAAGTCCATCGTGATATGCTCCCACTTCCACTCTGGAATGGGTAATGTCTGCAATAAACCTCTTGGCCTCTGCCTCTCTGCCTTGACTTACTGACAGACCAAACATCTGGCTACGAAGCGAGCTACATTCCCCTTCATCCCATACCACCAGACGTGCTCCCTCAGATCCCTATACATCTTCTTAGCACCTGGATGTATAGAGTACTGAGATCGGTGGGCCTCCTGTATGACCTGCTCCCGGAGCTCTCTACTGGGTACACACAGTCTAGAACCGTGCCTCAATGCACCATCCTCTGCAAGAGTAAACTCATCATCCACCAACCCTGCTCGAACCTGCTCTCGGATACACCGAAGAGCAATATCTTTGAACTGTGTCGACTTGATCCTCTCCATTAAGTCTGACTGAATCTGAAGGCCCCACATCTGTATCTGAACTCCTGGCACAACCACCTCGATCCCCAGGCTCTCCAAATCTGCTAGCAAGTGACGATCCATAGTCAAACACATGGCTTTCGTATACGTACTCAAGGCATCGACAACCACGTTGGTCTTCCCTGGGTGATACTGCAGTAAAATGTCGAAGTCCTTCATCAACTCCAACCACCTGCTCTGCCTCATGTTGAGCTCCTTCTGAGTAAACACATACTTCAAGCTCTTATGATCTGTAAAGATCTCCACCCGCTCTCCGTATAAGTAGTATTTCTACAACTTCAAAGCAAATATAACTGCTGCCAACTCTAAATCGTGGGTAGGGTAGTTCTTCTCATGGCGACGTAACTGCCTAGAAGCATAGGCAATCACCTTCCTATGCTGCTATGAGACATAACCCAAACCCTTCTATGAGGTGTCACTGTAGATAGTAACCCTCCTGATCCTGATGGCAATGTCAGAATCGGACCTATCGTCAATCGCTTCTTCAACTCATCAAAAGCAACCTAATACTCCTCTGACAAGATAAACTCTGCATCCTTCCGGGCCATCCTAGTCAATGGCTCTGCAACATGGGAGAAATCCTACACGAACCTCCTATAGTAGCCTGCCAATCCCAAGAAGCTCCTGATCTCCACTACTGAACTCGGTGCTGTCCAAGCCTCAACTGTCGTGATCTTCTCCGGGTCAACTGAGATCCTATCTCCAGTCACCATATGACCCAAGAAGTCAACTCTATCTAAAAAGAACTCACACTTTGAGAGCTTTCCATAAAGCTTCTCCTTTCTGAGAGTCTTCAGAACCACTCACAAGTGCTCCTTATGCTCCTCCTCAGTCTTCGAGTACACTAGGATACCATGGATGAACACCACCACGAACTTGTCCAAGTACTGGTGGAACCCTTGTTCATTAGGTTCATAAATACCGTCGGGGTATTAGTCAACCCAACGACATCACCATTAACTCAAACTGGCCATACCGCGTCCTGAATGCGGTCTTCGGGATATCCTCCTTCAACACCTTTACCTGATGGTAACCTGCCTCAGATCAATCTTAGAAAATACCCTCGCCCCACTCAGCTGATCGAAGAGATCGTCGATCCTTGGCAACTGGTACTTGTTCTTGATCATGAGGTTGTTGAGTGCCTCGTAGTCGATACCCATCCTGACCGACCCATCATTCTTTGGTACAAAGAGTACCGGCGCACCCCATGGTGAAGAAGTCGATCGGATGAAGCCCTTGTCCTGCAGCTCATCCACCTGCTTCTTCAACTCTACCAGCTTGCTGTTGTTCACCCTATAGACGTGCTGAGATATCGTCTCTACGTCGGGCACTAATTCTATAGAGAACTCCACGTCTCTGTCCGGTGGTAGTCCTGGCAAATCCTCCGGAAAGACGTCCATGAACTCCGCTATCAAAGGGTGTGGCACTGCCTGCTCCTCAACTGATACTCCACAGAAAACTCCGCTGCTCCGCTCCGCCTGCCGTCGGGTGAACTCGAACTCTGGCTCTCCGGGTGCTCTGAAAAGAACTCTACCCCCACAGCAATCTATGCTGGCGTGGTGCCTGCTCAACCAATCCATACCGAGTACGATATTGTAGTTCGGCAATAGCATCACGAGCAGACTCACATCCAACTCTCGGCCTCCCAAATTAACTCTTCGACCCTTGCAAATATTACTAACGAGGATAATACCACCCCCGGTCATGATCTTACAAGTCCTAGGCAACAATTTGGATACAAGGTGGTGTCTAATAGAAAAAGATACTGACATGAAGCTGTGGGAAGCCCCCGAATCGAACAATGCAAAAGCTGGAATAGAGTCGAGAAGAATAGAACCTGCGATCAGCTCCCCGATAGCCTCTGCATCCTCAACTGCCATGGCAAAAGCTCGCCCCTACTGACTTCCCCTGGACTGCTGCTAATGCTGAATGAACCTCTGCTGTTGAGTCTACAAAGGTCCCTTCTGCTGTACTGCTGGAGCTCTAGCTCCCGCTCCCTGAGCTGCTAGTCCTGAAGACATAGAATACTCCCTTAGCTGGTGCTCCGCTGAACCACATAGTAGGCACCTCCCGAGCGTCTTTCTGCAGTCATTCCACACATGCCCTGGTTTCTTGCAAAAACCACAACTAACGGGCTGCTGCCTGAGTACCTATGGCTGAACCCTCGGCTGCTGCTGCTGCACCTGCTGGAAAGGTGCACGGCCCTGACCCTGGTACCGCTGTGGCTGGAACTGCCTCTGCTGCTGCTGAAAGTGAGGCCTCTTGGCCGGTCCTCCGCTGCCACTGGCTTCCTGATCGTTTTCTCCCCTCTTGAGCCTTAGCTCAAGATCATCTTCTGCTGCTAGGGCACCTACCAGAATCTCCTCAAAAGTGGCACTCCGATCACTCTTGGTCAAGGACTTGACCTCCTTGACTAACCCCTTCCGGAATCTCCGGGCCTTCGCCGTCTCACTGAGCCCTTCAACAAATCTGCCCAGACGGCAGAACTCTCTAGCGTACTCCTCGACAGTCTGACTACCCTGAACTAAGCTCTCAAACTGCGTCTCCAAGGCGCCAAGAGCTGTGTCAGGGAAAAACTTCTCCTTGAATAGCTTCTTGAAGGCTGCCAAAGTCTGTCCCTCTGTACCGACGCTCGGGTCCGTCTGGTACCACGTGCGGGCCAGGTCCTGCATCTGACTACCTGCCAAATCAATCTGCAGTCGTGCTGGAATCTCTGCCAGCCGGAAGATCTCCTCGATGTGCTCTATCCAGTCATCCGCATACATAATCCCCTCAGTGCCGCAAAAGTCACGCGAATGCATCTTCTGGAAGTCCTGGATCTCTGGTGTCCTCGGCTGATATGGCTACATCTGGGCTGCCTACGGCTGCACAATAACTCTCTCTACAGTCGTCAGGGCGAGCTGATGGGCATTCTTTATGTCCTGCTAGAAATGAACGGACTGCTTTCGCTGGGCCTCCACCATCTTCTGAAAGAAGTCGAACAACTGCCCCGCGTCAACTGATCCGGAAGGTGGCTGCTGCCGAAAGAAATTATGAATGACTGAGGAAGGTCTCTGTACAGGCAGAGGTGCACCTCCAAATGCAGCAGAAACACCAACCTGAGTCGGCACAACAGGAGCCGCGGTCTCGAGGCCCTGCTTAACAAGACGAGAAGTGGCCGACCTCTCGATAGTATCCCCCAGACCGGAGCGATAAGATCGTATCTCCATAACCATCCTGAAGACAGATCAAAACAAGAAGCAATTACTGAGAATGAAGCAAAAAATCAAAGGAGGATAGTTTATTTATTCAAAGGAAAACAATTAATCAACAAGAATTTAGATGGCAAATATTGGATTGGAGTTTTTCTAATGTGATTGAGTACCTTAAAACTATATCCTATATCCTACCGCAGGATGTAGTGATACTCTAGTTCGAATACCACTACAAACCTGAACCTGTATGGGCTACCACTAAAAATGTGTCACGACCCGCACCCAGTGTAGGGGCACGACAAGTTGGTACATCCAGCCTACGCTGCAGTGATGGCGGTAGAATGCTATCCTAGGTCACATACATCTTACAATTACAAGGTACCTGTACAATGTATACGCTCCGAATGGAGGACAATATATAAATGTTCAACTTAATCATAACTAAGGTAGAAAATACGATAAGATAGATAGATATGAAAGTCGCCAAATGAAATACAATAAGAGAAGAAGTCTAAGAGTCTAAGATAGCATCTCCACAACATCCAGAATAACAAAATCCCAAATAAGTACATAATGTATCCAAAATAAGACAAGACAATAAAGTAAGATAAATAGTCTAGCTAACTAGCCTAGACTACTGGGGTAATATCCTCTGCAAGGGCTGGGTCCTCCTGGGAGTCCAGCTCACAGGTGTCATCTAGGCCTGCTCCATAGTACGTAGGACAGAACTCCTCAATTTTATCTATAATATTTCAACAGGTCCAATCAGGATAGGAATGAGCACAATACATCTCACGCAATTCATAATATGTCAGGAAACGTAAATATGCTATAGAGTAAGATACATGAAACGCTGGAGAATATATATGAAGTAAAAGAGATGACTGTAATGAAATATATACTATAAGTAAAGAACTTACAGTGACTAGTGATGTAGAGTACAAGATAGACATATGAACGGCTTGAATTTGCACATGATTATTCTAAGAATTTGTACATTATTACAATACTTTAGAATTGTTCACATGACCATTTATACTCCCCCGTACCCCAATCAATACACAAGGATCCAGACAAGTTATGTTATTGTACATGATTTCATATAGGGGCCCATAAATGGGTGCACATGAAGTATACATGAGGGGCTCTGTGAACATAAGAGTACATGAATCACAAGAGTACACATGAATGGTGAAAGCACCGGAGTACATGATGAAAGTGAAACGCACATGACATGACGTAACCCGATGCTCCCGAGGAGGATAACATCTCATAAAGGGATCCATATAGTACCAATCCATGTTAACAACGTGACAGCATCAAGTAAAGTAATCTAGAGAATAAATATAAATCCTATCAAGTATAAAACGGTCAGAGAATGTACTCGCCTGGTATCCTGAGTATCCGATGAGTATATATGTCTAGACAAAGTATATGAGTCCTATTTAGAGCAACACAGGTCACAACATGTCCAGAATGGTAATATTAAACTTTACAATGCATTCTATATGAATTCTAGGTCATTCTAGACTAAAGTGAACTCTTGGTCAACTCTAGTCAACTTTACTAGTCAAACTAGGTCAACTTGGCCAATCCTATTCCAATCAAGTCTCACTAAGCCTAACCAAGCCTAGGCTAGCACTCAAACACAATTAAAGCACTAACAAGTTATCACATACAAATATAAACTATGTATATTCATCCTTATACAATATATACATAGATATTCATAGGCTAGTGCCTAATACACAAACAAGGCACAATCATGATATGCATATATATAAGTAGGGGTGAGTGTGTGTGTCAACATTGTAGTGGATAGTGATATAGTGTGTGTGTGTGGGGACTGTCTTATGGTGTGTGTGTTCAGTTGTATAGTATGATAGGGTGTGTGTGTGTGTGTTCAGTGAGTGACATGTGTGTGTGTCAACTGTGTGTGAGATGAGGGGGGTGTGTGTGTATAGATCACATAGTGTGTGTGTCAGTTGTGAGGGTGACAGGATGTGTGTGTGTTAGCTCCTGAGTGATATGGAGTTTGTGAGGCATACATGTGTAGTGTATTCTCTGGTTTCAGTCAAAATAGCAGTAATATGTGTGTACAACAGTGGTTTGGTTATCTCAGGAAAAATGCATCATGTTACTCTCATTCAAATCAATACAAATTTATATATGCATAACCCCAAGTCATTATCCCCTATTCAGTTCAAGTATCAGTGAATTCAAGCTCTTTTCAAAATTAAACCCAATTGCAAAAATGAAAACCAAAGATACTACCCTAAACATGAATTATTACATAACAATTATGATAACCTAACAGAACTAAACATTGCATCACAAATTCGAATCATAATTCTCAGTTATCAGCTATATACCCGATTCTCAGCTCAGCCAATATCAATAAACCCAAATTCAAAATAAAATTCAAATAAACATTAAATCAGTGTGTGCACAGGTGTTAGGCACATGTCTCCGTGTATTAGAGAGGGTTTCGTGTCCAGAATGATTTAGGCATGTACAGACACATACTGTACAGCACAGCGTTGTACGGCGGGGACACGAGTTCGTGCACATGACACACGACACGTAACACCTCGTGCTCGTGTCCACGTGTTCGCCATAGATAGTGCTAGAGATTCGATACCCTGAATTGGGTTCAAAATGTGTCTGTGTGTGACACGACACACGTATCAGTCGAAGGGAACTGACTGAACCGTGTCAGTATAAAACACGTGCGTGCGTGAGAACGTGGCCGATACGATTCATGGCCACGCGTGGCTTAGGGGTTGACCTGTCAGTCACTGCCCCGACCTACCAGCCAAGTGTTAGGCCACCACGTGGCGTGTCATGTCCAGACAGAGTGTCGGGTAGCAGGGCATCCGAGCGGGGCTCGTGCTGCGTATCCAGTCCAATTTTGGACACAGTAAGGATACGAAAATCAACTCCGTCATGTATAAAATCAAAGAGCATATGAAGCTCTACAAATCAGTTCAAAAAGAATTCAAAAACAGCAATAAAAACCTCTCTTGGGCATTTCATCAAACACCTACAAGCCTACACTGATACGTGTCCGATACGGACACCAAATCAACACAAATTTCCACCAAAATTTTCCTACAGCTAGGGGACACCTAGATGGATGCATCTATGAAAAAAAATCAGAATTTTAGGGTAATTTGTAGGAATTACCTATAGGGATCCAATCTCCAAGAAAAAGCCCCAAATAGTGAAGTCTCCTTCCTCAAGCTATGTCCCAATGAGCTCCCCTCCTTGCAAGCTAGCCTCCTTCTTCTTCTACTCCAGATTTGAATTCAATTGCAAAAGATTGGGATCAATTTGGTAGAGGAATGATGAAAGGGAAAAGAAATTAGGGTTTCCTAAAGGGGAATTTCTAAAAGAGGCAAGTGGTTATGAGGAGACATTATATAGGCTGAAATTAGGTTTAAAATGGGCTGTAGTGGCCGGCCATATAGGGGATTAGGGTTAGGGTTTCATGTAAATGGGCTTGAGCCAAGTTAATAAGCTAGCTAGCTCAACCCCTTGGCTATAAGTCCAAAATACATAACTCTCCCAATCCTCTCATGAACCCTAGCCACACTTAAATCAACTAAGACTAACTTAAGTCACATTAGGGTCCCACACCATGCTAACTAAGTCACTAAAGTCAAAGTCAAACTCTAGGTTAGTCTCTAAAGTCATAACTAGCAAAAGTCAAAAATTACAACACCAATACAGTAATTAATAAAATAATTCACAAAAATCAAAATGACCAACATACCCTTAAGACTAAAATGTGGTAGTGACAATTGTTGCACCCCCTTCCTATCTCAGAGTGGAAGTAGAAGCACATTATGATGGATTTTGTGACCGGTTTACCTAGATCTCTGACTGGTCGAAATATAGTTTGGGTGGTAGTGGATCGACTCATAAAGGTGGCTCATTTTCTTCCTTTAGAGTGGGGCTGTTTACTGAACAGTTGGCAGACATATATGTGAAGCATATAGTGATGTGACATGGTGTTCCAGTGAGCATTATATCAGATCGAGACACCCGATTCACCTCTCATTTTTGGCAAAGTTTGTATCGGAGTTTGGGCACCAGATTAAGGTTCAATACCGTTTACCATCTGTAGACAAACGAGCAGTCAGAGGGAACCATTAAGACCTTGGAAGATATGTTACGAGCTTGTACCTTAGATTTTGGCAGATCTTCGGAGGATCATCTTTATTTGGTGGAGCTATTTTACAACAGTAGCTATCGGGCGAGTATTCATATGGCTTCGTTTGAAGCATTATATAGGAGGAAGTGCATATCTCCTCTAGCATAGGGCGATGTGGGTGAGCAAAAATTATTAGGACCGAAAATAATCATGCAGACAGTAGAGATAGTCAAGCTAATCAGAGAGTGGCTTCGAGTTGCGTAGGATAGGCATCGTCATTGGGCAGATCAGCATCAAAGACCCCTAAAATTTAGTAGCGTGACCAAGTGTTTCTGCAGATTTTGCCTACTCGGGGAGTCATTAGATTTGGAGCCCGAGGAAAGCTTAGTTGATATTACATTGGTCCTTTGATGTTCTTGTATAGGCGATGTTGCATATCGTCTTGCCCTTCTGTCTTTGCTCCATGATATACATGACATCTTTCATGTATCTTAGTTACGTAGGTATGTCCCGGATCCGAGCCACATCCTCGATAATTCTAAGCTAATCGTTGGTACCGACTTGACTTACGAGGAACAACCCATTCTATTTTGGATCGAAGAGAGAAGATGCTAAAGAACCAGACTATCAAGCTTGTCCGTACCGCTTGGGGCTATCACACCCTGGGAAAGTCGACATGGGACCGCGAGGATGAGATCAGATCCCGATATCCGTACTTATTCGACTCGAAAGGTATATTCAGTTCTTATGCCTTCGCATCTTAATTTTCGTGCATGGTTAGCACCCTACAGTAGATAATTGTTCTCTTATTGCGTGGTTAATTAATGTGATTGCATGTGTAGTTAGGCTTGTAGTTAGTATCTTGTTTGTCCTGATTTTTCTATCTTGTCTTGGAAAAAATTTCGAGGACGGAATTTGTTCTAAGGAGGGTAGAGATGTCACTCCCGATTCTCGATATACGTATTTTTCCAACATTATTCATGTACATGATTACTTATTTTATTTTAATTGCTTATGATCATGTGGCATGACATTTAGACTTGACTTAGGTTAGACATTGGATTAGGGTTAGGATTTAGTAGCTATCAACCCCCATCATGTTGGCCCATTGGTTATGCTAAATCCTGATTTTAATAATTGATCTAACTATGTCTCGATATAAGGGCTACTTGGATGATTACTGAGAACTGCTACCATTCCGTTCAAGACTGAAACTTGAGTATGTATTTCATTTTCGATAAAATTTTTATATTTATTGAGTCTAGGAATACAATGTACACCGAGTCATACTGACAAATAGGCTAACCCAAAATGTTTTCAAAATATCCTTTGTTTTGAAATAGCCCATTATACAAATAGCTCCAAACTGCTTAAACTTTTCAAAAAGCCAAAACCCAATATCTAATTTGCAAAAATTCCCAAAAATCATACTTTGGACCGCAGGAGAATTCGGCCCAAGTTCGGTCCAAATTATGCCCGAATTCGTTTGGTGATGTTTGATTTTTTAACTTGGTCATCCCACATTTACAGATGCAATGACTATTTACTGAGATTCTCTCAAAGAATTTTGTCTGAATTCTGCCCACTCTGTAACGCCCCAGTCCCAAAATACTTAGGACTAGGTACGTATCCATGCCAGTTGTATACATACGAAGTACACTCCAATATATGGAAACCTTGTATGTATACATAAGCTGTAAAAATGCAACAGAACCATAATAACTAAATCTCATCCACTAGATAAATAAATGATATAAAAGCAACTTTGAATTTGTCATGTATACAATCGTTGGGCGGAGACAAAGTCCACTACCAACTATCTCAAATAAAATGTACAAGAAGTGATCGAATAAATAACGAGACGAACCAAGCGCAATCGTCTTCGAAAGAATGGAGAAGATCACTGCCTTGGCTTAGAACACCTACAAAATCACAGAAGCACACACCTAGAGAGATAACCAGGTCCTCAGAGGGACGTAACAAGATACAGGAAGAACATTCCATAGGAACTAAATATAAATGCACCATAAAATAAAGATAAAGTAAAAGCGTTCAAACCATAACATGGCTCAATATCCCATCATCGAAACAGTAGACTACCCCTACAACCAAACAAGGACAAGGGGTAAATTACTATTCCACGATGCGATATTTTCCATGCCATGATTTGGAACATAAAATTTGCTATGGTCTCCTAACCTTTCTAGTAGGCAATTTAGAAGACATCTCGATGTATGGGCAGGTGAAGGCTGACTCCCCCAGGACAATGTAACAAATCTCAACACGCACACGTCAATACCAATACTATCAGCCGGCATAACTCGAGGCTAGCGGCCCACGTGACCCATCAGTCCACATAGCTCGAGGCTAGTTACCCTCGTGACTCGACTACCGTAGTACGCAGTTACTACGGCTTTTGGATTTGGGGTAGCCCATACATTTAACTGTCTTCTCCCTTCCAATGTCACTAACAGAAGGTAGTTCGCTAAGACTAGGTCTATATGCAACAAAAAGCAAGAAGGAAAAATAACTGAAAGCAAAATAAAGTGAACTAAAAATAGCAAATAATGGAACCTACTAAGAACAGATAATAAATATGCAGTAAATAAATAAATAAAGGTGTATATAATTATAACAGTAAATAAGGAAAGGTATCTTGCCTGTGGGTGGTGCGAGAAGCAGCAAAATCCAACAATCAAAATCGTCAACACGAAAGTCAAAATCCACAAGAAGCTCCGGATGCTGAAACAAACATCACAAACGAGTTTGGAATAAAAGATATGGCTAGGAAACGCCTGTCCAAAAGTCAAATTCTGGAACAGGGGCAAAATCATAATTTCGGGTCAAAACGATGTCCGCCGTTGGACCCGCTTTGCACCAAAATGTGCGCCAGAACCTACGATCTCTAAATTCGTCAAACTATATGTTTACAGATTTGTTTTGATGAGACGAACCCAACGGTATGTCCAATTTTGGATTCTGGTGGGCCGTGCACAAAATCGCCTGTTGAGTGGGATTGTGGGCCCGCCAAAATAGCGTCCCGATCAATGGTCTCAGAATTGGACCAAACTTGGCTCACAGAACCAAAAAAATATTTCGAGTCCAATGGCACAAGTTTCGTCGCGATTTGATGAGTGTGCACAAAATTTGAGAAAATCTAAAAAGCACGATACGCAAAAAAATCGACGGATACGGACCAATTTCGTTGCGCACACGCAACCAATTTGAATCCCGTCAATTCTCACACGTCCACAAATTTGATAGGACCTTTCGGTATTTTCGGTTCATGACGGGGTCGCCCGATTTGTCGGGACATACCTCGTACGGGGTTTTTAATGTTTTTGAAAACTATTTTTTCGTGATTTTTAATCAAATTAAATCTAGAATTTATTGCAAAATAAATAAATCTAATTGAAGGTGATGAAAGTGGGTCATGTGGGCTATCTACATGAATTTATGGATTTACAATCGGATTAGAATTGAAGGAGAAATCGATTGGAAAAGTGGGATACCTTGATGTTAAATTTTGTCGTTATTGTGGGTGTTTGTTGTCATCGTTGTTATCGCCGTGGTGACCGGAAGACGGTGCTGCAGCGGCGGGACACGCTTGCCGAGGAGAGGGGAGGAGGATGGAGGAGAGAAGAAATTAGGGTTTGTGGAGGTGGCGGCCGTGTTGTAGTTGCTGCGGAAGTTGTTATATATAAAGCATTTATTTATATAAAGCATATATATTAAGGGTCGACAGGCATGGGGCCTTATATGGAACTGTTGTGTGGTTCCTAGAAGCTACTGCTGCTTCCATGAACAAGGGTGGCCGGCCCTTGATTGGTGGTGGGGCCGACCACCTATTTGTTACTATCCTTTTTTTTTTCTTCTTTTTTTTTCCTTTTTTTTTCTAATCCCTTTTTCTCCTTATCACAACTTTCCATATATATATATACACCATATTCCATTAAAATCCAATAACAAGTTAAATATTATCTAATCAAATATTTATTATATTTAAACATATCTATATATATATAAATTCAAATGACAATAAATTACTAAAACTAATAATAATATCTTTATAGCATAATCATGTTTATTAAATCTCCAAAAATAACTTTAAAAATAATAAATTTATAAAATCGCCACAATGGGTGCACTTATACCTCACACCCTTATCCGAGTCCAAAATTTTATACAAAGTGTGGCACCATATTATTTAATAATAAAATACCAATAATAGCACAAATAATTAAATAATTAGAAATTGTACATAAAATTCTAAAATAGTTTAGGAAATATTTTTAAGTACATAAAAATATGTCTACATGGCCACATTTGGTCACACTACCTGCTTACATGGGCTAAAATTGGTTCGGGCCCAATTCGGACTGGTTTGGACAACCCAGATCATCTAAAAAAGTCAATATATAAAATAATATTTAAATAAAATATTTAAAAAAATAGGGGTTTTACACACTCTCCCTTTGGAAAACCTATAAATAGAGAATTTTTTTTTCTTATTTCAACACACCTCTCTCTTCTCTTCTCTATAAGCCTATTACGGTATTCCAAAGTGTTCAAAACTTTCATTTTCAAATTCCAAGCCAATTACAATCCTTTAGTTAATTTGCTACTACGGTACAGTCTAAAAGTTTCAGAGTGATTGTAATCAGAGGCTTGATTGAAGAAAGACACTTCACAATTAAAGTTGGTCGAGTACTTCGGATCAAGGCTCGCATTGTAGAAGTTGTAAGGACTTCGGATGAAAACTTACGGTATTTTTCCATAGTGGATTTAACTGGAAGCTAGAGTTCTTCCGACTGAAATAGTCCTCACAAGAGAAAAACTAGTATACATGGTCGTGTTTGTGTTTGCTTTCTGATCTCTTCTTTCTATTTACATACTTGTGATGTATTATCTGTGATCTTGTTGCTAACATTTTTAATTAGCTAAATTTCCACTGCCTACTCTATTCATCCACCTCTAGAGTATTGTGCTTTATATTTTGTTCCTACAATTGGTATCAGAATGGGTCATACAGGTAAAGCTAGGTAACACAGTTATTATTCTTATCTATACTACTGTTATATAAATTACTTTATATCACATATGGCAACTGTGAAATTCGCAAGTGAAGGCCAGGCTACAAATAGACCTCACAGTTTGATGGTACAAATTACACATATTGAAAAACATGCTTGAGTTTTTTCTTGAACTCTCTAGATTTTGACTTATGGTCTATTGTGATTGAGGGCTATAAAAGGCCTGCATGTATTCTTGTTGATGGAGAGTTGGTTGAGAAACCCCATGACAAGTATACTAAAGCTGAAAAATAGGCCGGTCTTGACGTATGTGCTATTAATGCTTTCTTTTGTGCCTTAGACATGACTGAATTTAACAGGGTGTCTACATGCACAACATCAAATGAAGTATGAAAACTTCTTGAAGTTACCCACGAAGGGACGACACAAGTCAAGGAGTCAAAGATCAGAAGACTTACTCAGGAGTATGAGGCGTTCAAGATGAAGCCAAACGAATCCGCCACTTAGATATTTACAAGATTTTTGGATAATGTAAATCTTTTGTCTTCATTAGACAAGGAATACAATAACCATACGAAGCTTCGCAAACTTCTACGTGCTCTCACAAAGAACTGGATTCCAAAGGCTACGACAATCACTAAAAGGAATGACCTAACCACTATGTCTCTTGAAACATTCATGGATAACCAACTCACTCACGAGATGGAACTTCAAGACTTTGCAGATATTGCACCAAAGGAGAAGTCGATCACCCTCAAAGGTCAACACAGATGTAACACCCAGTTTTCCAGATGAGGGTAATTTTAAAATTTTGTAATTATAATTATTATTTATTGATAATTATTTCATATTATAATTTTTGGTGATTTTTAATCATTTTTAAACTATTTAAAATTATGACTTGTGATATTGACATTTTACTATTGTTTGGTTTTAATTTCGTGGAATTTGTCACCCCCAATTTTCAGGAACAGGGGTATTTTTATCATTTTGTATTTTTAAAATATTTTTTAAATTTATTTTATTATTTTATTATTTATGATATTGTTTTGGGGTTATTTGTGTCGGGTTAGAATTTCAGCTCAATCCGACTTGAAACGGGGACCCGGGAGTAGTGTTGACTTTAGTGGACCCACACATTAGTTAGCTATGGCCCACATGATAGAAATATTTTATTTATGGTTAGACTAATTATTATGGATAAGGTTAGTGTGATTAGAGACTTTAGAATGACTAATTTAGCCCCAACCAATTAGCCCTTTCCTAATACTAATATAATAGGTTAGTGGGGGCATTTTGGACCTTACCATAATAGGACAAATAGCCCCATATGGCCAGCCACTTTGGGAGAGGATAGGCTCAAGTTCATTTCATTATTCTCATCCACACTCTCTCTCTTGTTCTTCCCCAAATTTGTAGAGAGCAATCCCTAGCAATTTCTCCACCAAATCCTTCCATTTTGCCACCAAATCTTCTTCTTTCCTTCTCCATTCTAGCCAAGGAGGAAGCTACCCAAGTTTGGGAGGATTCGGAGCTCGTTCGTGTCCTTTTGGAATCTCTACGTGTCGGTGTCGCTCCGGGAAGGCTTTTCTTCGATTCGATCTACCGGGAGGTATAAATCCCTTCTCATTTTTATTTCCTCATACATATAGGTCTATTTTGAACCCATAGGAATGACTCCCTTGGTTGTATCTCCATTTGTGTCCATTTTGTGTCCATTTGGAGGTCATAGGAGTGTCCTTTGTGTTGTAGTTGTGTCCATGTGGGAAAACCCCAAATTTAGACACACTATGTGTTGTTGTTATATATGAATGAATTATTACATGTTTAATCTCATATTTTTGTATTGGAGATGTGTTATATAGTGTCTCATATATATATATTAGTGTAGAGAGTGAGTTCTTGATATATTATGTTATATACTTGTGTTCTTTTGTCTCAAACTACCCAAATTCGTCATAATTTTTATCCACGTTTTTAGTAGCAATAGCAACTTAGAAATGTCATAACTTTTAGCTTAAAACTCCGATTTATGTCCTATTTTTTTAAAAGAACCGTATCGAAGTTAGCTTTCCAAATATATATTTTAATAAGCCAAATTCTTTCTGTAATTTTCTGAAGAATTATTTGAGTGTCAGCTGTACGAAAGACTAACGCGTTTCGGTATTTTCGCGATTCCGGGAGCTTCCAGACACGAAAATGCGATCCGTTTGAAGTTTCGGAAAGCTAACATGAATTACTACAACATACTTTAATCCTAGAATTTAGTGAATGCCCAATTGGTATAGTATTGGTTTTAAGTAGAAGAGTGACTATGCGACGTAGGCATTTTGTGTAACCTATGAGCCTATGTAGATGGATATTAAATGAATATAGAGTATGTAATGCATGATATGTAAGATGAATTAAATGATATATATATGATATATATATTCTATTTACATTAATGTATATATATGGTTGAATACAAGCATGTAGGAATGCAATTAATGTAATATATGTAAGCAATGCATAAATGCATGAATGAAAGAATAATATACAATGCATGCATGAAAGTATATAATGAATGCTAGATATAAATGCAAGGTATATATGTAATGATAGATATGAATGCATAATGTATAAATATTGTAAATGCAATATCAGATTTCATATGTAGACATAGAACCAATGCATAGCTGATATTTAGATTGAATGTTAGTTCATTTTAGGTTGTTCGAACACTGAACTGTCCATGTAAGCATATATACCTTCCTTTTCCTATTGCCAAGCCAATTTTAGTTTTCAATATAGTGGAATATCTATGAATGTAATGTTAACCTTCAACCCCTTAATTCGAAATGTTAGTTAATTTCAGTATTAGACAATACATGAGCTGTATACATATGGGATGTTGGCTTAATAGCAGATTTCAGATAACATGGTTCATTTTATATGGTTAGTTACACCAGTTTATGGGATAGCTCACTTTAGTTTATATGTAAATGTGGAACTAAACTGAGAATGAACTTCACCCTCTGCACAAGGACACCCCACTCTATATCAACCACCATGCCATGTAACCCTTCTCTAAATGATTGCTATAAAATATATAGATTTATGTAAATTATAGATGCATGTTAGTTATAACTTAAATAGCCTCTACTCTAATGTATATAGATGTATACTTGTAGCCATGCATGTTAAGTATAATACATGTGTAATGTAGATGGATTAGCTTTGTGCCATGTGTAGTGTAAACTCATAACTAGTGTTGATTTCTCTTTTCATGTACACCTCTATGTTCACACACACACACATAGCTTTATATGTTAGTTCTTTTCTCTTATATATATATATATATATATATATATATATATATATATATATATATATAATATTGAATATGCATGGATGTGATGTATCTTGATATGTGACTTGTGTTGGCTTGTATAGCCTTGGATTTGAATGGTGTGTACTAGCTAGGGTAGACTGGTTAGGCCTAGTGAGACTTCATTGAGTCTATGTTGACCCAGTTGACCTAGCTTTGACTAGATAGTTGACTAGAGTTGACCAAGTGTTGACTTTAGCCTAGTTTGACCTAGACGGCATGTAGATGCATTGTAGCAGTCTATTTCCTTATTTTAGACATGTTGTAACTTGTGTTGCTCTGATTAGGAGACAGACACCTCTCCTCAGGCAGTACATTTACTTCAGACATTCAGATACGAGGCGAGTATATTCTCTGACCGTTTTATACTTGCCTGGATTTACATTCTTGCTCTAGATTACTGTACTTGATGCTGACACGATTGTTATCACGGATTGGTACTATAAGGATCTTCTTTTGGGATGTTATCCCCTTGTATTCACTAGATACATATTGTGATGTGCGTTTCACTTTCATATTGTATTTACTGAATACCTATATCCTTGTACACTCATTGTGTATATTGTACTCTCATTATCACATGAGTTCCAGGGATAGACCATTGTACACTATTGTATAACATTGTACAACTATTGTATAACATTGTACACCTATTGTATAATATTGTACATCCATTGTATAACATTGTACACTATTGTGCAAGATAACGTAACTGGAGTGGATCCTTGTGTATTGATTTGGGAAGGGGGAGGAGAATTGGTTATGTAATCAAATCCTATTGTACAAGATTGTGTAACTATTGTATATGTCTATTGTACACCCACGTACAATGGAGTTACCAATGCATTTTCCTAGACCGTTTACATAACCATATTGTACTCTAAATCACAGTAGGCTTACAGTTCTTACTTATCATATTTAGATATTTCTTGTTATCAAATCTCTACTGTTTTTCATACACTTCTTTCTTTCAGCGTTTCATGTACCTTACTCTATTGCATGCTTTATATTTTCTAACATGATATGAACTGCATGAGATGTTTTGTGCTCGCTCCCGTCCTGACTGGACCTGTTGAAAATTTTACAGAGGATGATGAGGAACCCTGCACCCTTACTTGGAGTTTGCTTAGTTGACACTCGCGACCTGGACACCTGGGGAGGTTCAGGCAGCTGCTCAGGATGATACCTTGTATAGTGTAGATAGCTTAGACTGTTCCTTCTTTTCATGCTTAGCTGTTGTCTTTATTTTCAGAGTTGTATATTTTAGAGATAATGAGACTTGTATTCCATTTCTGATGTACCTTAGTTGAGGATTTCTTATCTATTTCCATCGTGCTACATTCTACCTTAGATTGTGATTGAGTTGTACCTCAGTGTTGGCCTCCTTCTGGAGAGTATATTTCATGTTATGTAGTTATAGTTCATGACCTAGAACAGCGTTCTACCGCCGACACTGCGGCGTAGGCTGGACGTTGTTACGTTCTCATACCCTCACGATGGGTGCGGGTCGTGACACGTTTTTAGTGGTGGCCCATGCAGGTCGAGTTTATGTAGTGGTATTCGAACTAGAGTATCACTACATCCTGTAGTAGGATTAGGATATTTTGGAGGTACTCAATCACATTAGAAAAAACTCTTAATCAGATTCCTTTTTGTCAAAAATTGTTGCTTATTGACTTTTCTTGAATATAAACTGTCCTCCTTTGAATTTTTTGCTTCATTCTCAGAAATTGCTTCTTGTTTGATCAGTTTTCATGATGGTTATGAAGACACGATCTCATCGCTTCGGTTCGGGGGATACTATCGAGAGGCTGGCCACCTCTCGTCCTGTTCATCAGGGCCTCGAGACCGCAGCTTCTATTGTGTCGACTCAGGTTGGTATTTCTGCTACATTGGAGGTGCACCTCTATCTGTACAGAGATTTTCTCCCGTCATTTCTGATTTCTCTCTGCATCGGTGATTCATGCAACATCAGCAGCAGACCAGGGAAAACTAGCAGGGCGAGCTATCGTCAGGATAGTCAAGGATACGCAGACCATTGGAGATCTTGCTGCAAGTTCCATTCTTCTCAATTCCATTCCCGCAATTGTCTTTTATAATTACCTTGAAATCCGATTCCATCTGTTCCTTGTTGATTGATTAATTTGTCATGTTACTCTTTTGTTGTGTTTGTTTTTTCTTCTGAGAAAATCATATGGGCTAGGTCGCCTAAATCATAGAATCTAGAATCTTCGATAGTCGTGTTAGTTGGCATAGTAAGGACATGTAGTCAGATTTTGGATGTATTCTCGGGTATAGGAATTTAAGATTTTCGCCGTCGCATGCGGTAGTGCGAAAATTTTAAATACCATGAACCTAGAGGTACGTACCTTAGTCAAGGACTCTGTGATTATCGTAGCCTTGCTCACTAGCATGATGAAGACTCTGGACAACATGATTTTAGACAGACGCATATGATTAACAGATTGTATCTTGAGAAGGTTTAAACATCATACCCTTTTGATTGTTATAAATGAATTAGGAGTAGGGATATTTAGTTTTGTAGAGCTTATTCATAGGTAGTTCCTTCATAGTATAATGGTATGATGACTTGTAGAGTGTCTGTACCCTAGAGGTGATAGTTAGCATTGGTGTTAGAATAGTAACCCATTGCAGATAATTCTTCTGTTATCTATAATACCAACCAGTTACACATAGGATGTTAGTATGCCTTACATCCTTGATGATTATTACTACTTTCCCTTACCTTTTCCAGTGAGGCACCCATGACCAGAGCCTGCCTTTGAGTATAGTTGTAGTTTCACCTAAGACCGAGAGGTCTATTTGCATAGATAGATTGCAGATGATAGTGGCATATAGGATATAGGTTAGTTGGTATCTATAGTCCATTGTTGTATAGGGTTATAAACATGTTGTTTAGCCTATACTTGGTTCAGTTTTCCATTTTAGTTAAGTTCCCTTCGTGTTGAGTTCCTTTGTGTTGATCACCATTATAGGCAGTGTGCAGACCCTTCACTAGATACCATGTCTCCTTGATTCAGACCATTCATCCTTAGCCTAGTTCTAAGCATTGTTTCAGACCCTTATAAGTTTAGTCTGCCTTAACCCTTGGTTGATCAGTTATGTATATATATAGATGATATACTTAGGATATATGTAATGGGTTGTTGTTCTTGAGCATATATATATATATATGTGGTATTTGGTATTCATGTGCTTAGCTTGTAGGTATTTAGTTATAGGTGACTTGATAGGATTGGAAAGTTAAGAGCTAGTCTATTATAGAGTTTCTCTTTTGCTAAATTTTAGTTGCCAACACCTAAATAGCTAGCATAGGTAAAACCCTAAGAAGTTGACCAGTTGATGACCAAGTACTTGGATGTTGAGAAATTGACTAGTGATTGACCCTTGACTATGTTTGACCTAGAAGGGGGTGCGATCATCTTAATTTCGAGGACGAAATTTTTATAAGGTGGGTAGGATTGTAACACCCAGTTTTCCAGATGAGGGTAATTTTGAAATTTTGTAATTATAATTATTATTTATTGATAATTATTTCATATTATGATTTTTGGTGATTTTTAATCATTTTTAAACTATTTAAAATTATGACTTGTGATATTGACATTTTACTATTGTTTGGTTTTAATTTCGAGGAATTTGTCACCCCCAGTTTTCAGGAACAGGAGTATTTTTATCATTTTGTATTTTTAAAATATTTTTGAAATTTATTTTATTATTTTATTATTTATGATATTGTTTTGGGGTTATTTGAGTCGGGTTCTAATTTCAGCTCAATCCGACTTGAAACGGGGACCCGGGGGTAGTGTTGACTTTAGTGGACCCACACATTAGTTAGCCATGGCCCACATGATAGAAATATTTTAGTTAGGGGTTAGACTAATTATTATGGATAAGGTTAATGTGATTAGAGACTTTAGAATGACTAATTTAGCCCCAACCAATTAGCCCTTTCCTAATACTAATATAATAGGTTAGTGGGGGCATTTTGGACCTTACCATAGCAGGACAAATAGCCCCATATGGCCAGCCACTTTGGGAGAGGATAGGCTCAAGTTTATTTCATTATTCTCATCCACACTCTCTCTCTTATTTTTTTCCAAATTTCTAGAGAGCAATCCCTAGCAATTTCTCCACCAAATCCTTCCATTTTGCCACCAAATCTTCTTCTTTCCTTCTCCATTCTAGCCAAGGAGGAAGCTACCCAAGTTTTGGAGGATTCGGAGCTCGTTCGTGTCCTTTTGGAACCTCTACGTGTCGGTGTCGCTCCGGGAAGGCTTTTCTTCGATTCGATCTACTGGGAGGTATAAATCCATTCTCCTTTTCATTTCCTCATGCATATAGGTCTATTTTGAACCCATAGGAATGACCCCCATGATTGTATCTCCATTTGTGTCCATTTTATGTCCATTTGGAGGTCATAGGAGTGTCCTTTGTGTTGTGGTTGTGTCTATGTGGGAAAACCCCAAATTTGGACACACTATGTGTTGTTGTTATATATGAATGAATTATTACATATTTAATCTCATATTTTTGTATTGGAGATGTGTTATATAGTGTCTCATATATATATATTAGTGTAGAGAGTGAGTTCTTGATATATTATGTTATATACTTGTGTTCTTTTGTCTCAAACTACCCAAATTCGTCATAATTTTTATCCACGTTTTTAGTATCAATAGCAACTTAGAAATGTCATAACTTTTAGCTTAAAATTCTGATTTATCTCCTATTTTTTTAAAAGAACCGTATCGAAGTTAGCTTTCCAAATATATATTTTAATAAGCCAAATTCTTTCTGTAAATTTCTGTAGAATTATTTGAGTGTCAGCTGTACGAAAGACGAACGCGTTTCGGTATTTTCGCGATTCTGGGAGCTTTCGGACACGAAAATGCGATCCGTTTGAAGTTTCGGAAAGCTAACATGAATTACTACAACATACTTTAATCCTAGAATTTAGTAAATGCCCAATTGGTACAGTATTGGTTTTAAGTAGAAGAGTGACTATGCGACATAGGCATTTTGTGTAACCTATGAGCCTATGTAGTATGGATATTAAATGAATATAGAGTATGTAATGCATGATATGTTAGATGAATGAAATGATATATATGATGTATATCCTATTTACATTAATATATATATATGGTTGAATGCAAGCATGTAGGAATACAATTAATGTAATATATGTAAGCAATGCATAAATGCATGAATGAAAGAATGATATACAATGCATGCATGAAAGTATATAATGAATGCTAGATATAAATGCAAGATATATATGTAATGATAGATATGAATGCATAATGTATAAATATTGTAAATGCAATATCAGATTTTATATGTAGACATAGAACCAATGCAAAGCTGATATTTAGATTGAATGTTAGTTCATTTTAGGTTGTTCGAACACTGAACTGTCCATGTAAGCATATATACCTTCCTTTTCCTATTGCCAAGCCAATTTTAGTTTTCAATATAGTAATGTTAACCTTCAACCTCTTAATTCGAAATGTTAGTTAATTTCAGTATTTGACAATGCATGAGCTGTATACATATGGGATGTTGGCTTAATGGCAGATTTCAGATAACATGGTTCATTTTATGTGGTTAGTTACACCAGTTTATGGGATAGCTCACTTTAGTTTATATGTAAATGTGGAACTAAACTGAGAATGAAATTCACCCTCTGCCCAAGGACACCCCACTCTATATCAACCACCATGCCATGTAACCATTCTCTAAATGATTGCTATAAAATATATAGATTTATGTAAAGTATAGATACATGTTAGTTATAACTTAAATAGTCTCTACTCTAATGTATATAGATGTATACTTGTAGCCATGCATGTTAAGTATAATACATGTGTAATGTAGATGGGTTAGCTTTGTGCCATGTGTAGTGTAAACTCATAACTAGTATTGATTTCTCTTTTCATGTACACCTCCATGTTCACACACACACGTAACTTTACATGTTAGTTCTTTTCTCTTATATATATATATATATATTTTTTTATATATATATATATATATATATATAATGTTGAATATGCATGGATGTGATGTATCTTAATATGTGACTTGTGTTGGCTTGTATAGTCTTGGATTTGTTTGGTGTGTACTTGCTAGGGTAGACTGGTTAGGCCTAGTGAGACTTCATTGAGTCTATGTTGACCCAGTTGACCTAGCTTTGACTAGATAGTTGACTAGAGTTGACCAAGTGTTGACTTTAGCCTAGTTTGACCTAGACAGCATGTAGATGCATTGTAGCAATCTATTTCCTTATTTTAGACATATTGTAACTTGTGTTGCTCTGATTAGGAGACAGACACCTCTCCTCAGGCAGTACATTTACTTCAGACATTCAGATACGAGGCGAGTACATTCTCTGACCGTTTCATACTTGCCTGAATTTACATTCTTGCTCTAGATTACTGTACTTGATGCTGACACGATTGTTATCACGGATTGGTACTATAAGGATCTTCTTTTGGGATGTTATCCCCTTGTATTCACTAGATACATATTGTGATGTGCGTTTCGTACTTCCATATTGTATTTACTGAATACCTATATCCTTGTACACTCATTGTGCATATTGTACTCTCATTATCACATGAGTTCCAGGGATAGACCATTGTACACTATTGTATAATATTGTACAACTATTGTATAACATTGTACACCTATTGTATAATATTGTACATCCATTGTATAATATTGTACACTATTGTGCAAGATAACGTAACTGGAGTGGATCCTTGTATATTGATTTGGGGAGGGAGAGTAGAATTGGTTATGTAATCAAATTCTATTGTACAAGATTGTATAACTATTGTATATGTCTATTGTACACCCACGTACAATGGATTTACCATTGCATTTTTCTAGACCGTTTACATAACCATATTGTACTCTAAATCACAGTAGGCTTACAGTTCCTACTTTTCATATTTAGATATTTCTTGTTATCAAATCTCTACTATTTTTCATACACTTCTTTCTTTCAGCGTTTCATGTACCTTACTCTATTGCATGCTTTATATTTCCTAACATGATATGAACTGCATGAGATGTTTTGTGCTCGCTCCCGTCCTGACTGGACCTGTTGAAAATTTTACAGAGGATGATGAGGAACCCTGCACCCTTACTTGGAGTTCGCTTAGTTGACACTCGCGACCTGGACCCCTGGGGAGGTTCAGGCAGCTGCTCAGGATGATACCTTGTATAGTGTAGATAGCTTAGATTGTTCCTTCTTTTCATGCTTAGCTGTTGTCTTTATTTTCAGAGTTGTATATTTTAGAGATAATGAGACTTGTATTCCATTTCTGATGTACCTCAGTTGAGGATTTCTTATCTATTTCTATCGTGCTACATTCTACCTTAGATTGTGATTGAGTTGTACCTCGGTGTTGGCCTCCTTCTGGAGAGTATATTTCATGTTATATAGTTATAGTTCATCACCTAGAACAGCATTCTACCGCCGACACTGTGGCGTAGGCTGGGCGTTGTTACGTTCTCGTACCCTCACGATCGGTGCTGGTCGTGACAACAGAAGATTTGTCGAAGATGATTCTGACGACAGTGACTCTGACTGTGAAGATCAAGCTCTCCTAGTAAGAAAGTTCAAGAAGTTCATAAGATTCAGTAAAAGAACAAAAGAGCACAATAACAACAATAGCAACAACGAAGAAGATCTAATCTGCTACGGTTGCAAGAAGAAAGGACACATCAAGAAGGACTGTCCGACAACATCATCATCAATCAAAAAAGCAACAAGTATGACAAGAGTTACTTGATGAAATAAACATCTAGAAGGTATGCCACACAAGCATATGGCATGAAAGTGAAGACAACGACTCAGAAGATGAACAATCAGACGTCGCTGCAAATTTATGCTTAATGGCATTTGATCAGGTAAATACTAACCCCCTATTTGATACATATGATGATTTTATCTTTGAACAGTTAGGTAAAGCCTTTAGTGAACTCTTAGGTGATTACGGAAAACTGTATAGCAAATAACAAAACTATAAAAAGGTACTCAAAGAGTACAAAGGTGAAATAGAAAGACTTACCGATCTACTAGCTGAGGTTAGACGTACTGATAGTTTAGTAAGGTAGGTGAGCTTTCTTCTGTTAAGTTGCAGTTACATGAGACCAAAGGACTATCTGAAGAGAAAGACAAGACCATTACCAGACTAGAGGAAGACCTACTCAAAAAGAAGAAGAGTCTTTAGCAAGAACTAATCAGGAATGATGCACTTACTGCTGATTATAATGAACTGTATGACACTTCCAAAAAGTTAGAAATTAGGTCAGAAAAATGGCCTGAGGTTGCTGCTTCCTACCCTAATACGTGTCACTTACCGAAACATCGAAACACTGTCAAACCCAACACTGTCCGACCAAATCCAATCAAACCTTTGCCCAAGAAGACCAATAGGCATGCATTTTATTATCAATATTCTAATAGAAAACCAAGACCTACCAATCATGCACAACACACTGCATCTAACACTCAACATGCTAGATGTCACTATTGTGGCACCATTGGTCGTATCTCTCCTGTATGTAGAGTGAGAAAGCTTGTTGATTTAAAGATATATGCATGGATACCGAAGACTAAAATTTTAGGATCCTACAAAAAAATAGGTACCAAAAGTTTTATTTGCAAATTCTTTTGTAGGTGGAACACCCAATGCATGCTAGAAGCAAGTAGATCCTCGACAGCAGTTGCTCACGACACATGATCGGTGATGCTTCATTATTCGTAACACTGTCGAAGAAGAAATAAGGATACGTCACCTTTGGTAATAATCTTAAAGGGTATATAGTATGTATCAACAATATTGGTAAGGATCCCTATCCTATGATTAAAGATGTCTGTCTAGTAACCGAACTAAAACATAACCTATTCAGCATAAGCCATTTTGCTGACCATGGTTATGGTATTAACTTTGTCAAAGACAAATATATTATAGTTAATAGCTCAACTAGTAGTACTATCTTTGAAGGTATAAGGGAAGACAATATATATATTTTTTATCTGTTGGAAGAGGCTAACAAAGCAGGTAGATGAATAATCGCCAAGAATGATGAGGGTCAACTATGGCATATGAGACTCGGTCATGCAAACATGGACACAATTTTAAGACTATCCATAAAGAAGTTGGTACGAGGTTTACTGGACATTTCTTTCAAGAAGGATACGGTATGTAGTGAATGTGAAAAGAACAAAGCTACCTGATCCACTTTTAAGTCCAAAAATGTTGTAAGTACTACTAGATCTCTACAATTACTATATATAGATTTATTCGGGCCTAGTAGAATTGCTAGCCTAGGTGGTAAGTTATATGCTATTGTAATAGTAGATGATTTCTCTAGATACAAGTGGGTATATTTTCTTGCGCACAAAAATGATGCATTGTCTGAATTCATCTCATTTTACAAGAAAGTTCAGAATGAAAATGGATTCATGATCACTCGTATTCGAAGTGATCATGGCAGCAAATTTGAGAATGCAGAACGTGAGTAATTTTGTGAAACATATGGTTATCTATATGAGTTCTCTTGCCCTAGGACTCCGTAAAAAATGGAGTTATGGAACATAAGAATATGACTCTATCTGAAATGGACAGATTTATGTTAAACCATTTTAGTCTACCTAAATAATTTTGGGCTGAAGTTATCAATACGGCTTGCTATGTTTTCAATAGGGTTCTAATTTGACCTAAATCTAAGAAGACTCCCTATGAGTTATGGTTTGATAGGACACCATATGTTTCTTATTTCAAAATATTTGGTTGCAAATGCTTTATTCTCAATACTAAACATAATTTGGAAAAATTTGACGAAAAGGCCGATGAAGGTATATTTCTAGGTTATGCGGCCAAAAGCAAAGGGTATCGAGTCTTCAACAAAAGGACCATGATCATCGAAGAGTCAATATATGTTACATTTGACGAACTGAATCAACAAACAATCGATGATGTTGATGAAGACATCAGTACACCAAGTACAACACCTACTGAACCATCAAGCACAACACCAGATGTTCCTCCAGGCAGATCACGTACAGAATCAGAAGTCGGAACTAGCTACCTTGAAAGTTTGCCAAAAAGAATAAAGTTTTTAGCTGACCATCCTAAGGACTTGGTAATAGGTGAGTTTACCAGGGGTGTAAGTACTCGTTCTTCAAGCAAAGATATAGTTTCCTGTGTTGCATTTAGTTCACAGCTAGAACCCAAAACTATTGAAGAAACATGTAGCGATAATTTTTGGTTAGATGCTATGCAAGAGGAATTAAACCAATTTAAACGGAATCAAGTTTGGAAACTTGTTCCCAAGCCTATTAATCATCCGGTCATTGGCACCCGCTGGGTATTCTAAAATAAATTTAATAAGAATGGTTTAGTTACTCGTAACAAGGCTCGATTCCTAGCTCAAGGATACAACCAAGAGGAAGGTATCGACTACGATGAGACCTATGCCCCAGTTGCAAGATTAGAATCCATTTGTATGTTATGTGCATTTGCATGTTTTCATAATTTTAATATTTTTCAAATGGACATTAAAAGTGCTTTTTTAATAGTTTTATTAAAGAAGAAGTTTATGTAGCTCAACCTCCAGGTTTTATTAATTTCAAAAACCCTGATCAAGTTGTCAAGTTGAAGAAAGCATTATACGGTTTAAAACAAGCCCCTCGTGCTTGGTATGATCGTTTAAGCTTTTTTCTACTTGATAATGGTTTTATAAAAGACAAGGTTGATACTACACTATTTATAAAATCTTTTAAGGAAAATCTTTTGTTAATTCAGATTTATGTTGACGATATTATCTTTGGATCTACTGATGCATCTCTTTGTCAAGAATTTTCAAAGTGTATGCAGAGATGAGCATGATGGGAGAACTCAAATTCTTCTTTGGACTGCAAATCAAACAAACCAACAATGGAACGTTCATAAATCAAGTTAAGTACACAAAAGATTTACTAAAGAAGTTCGACCTGGAAACCACCAAACCTCTTGGCACTCCAATGGAAACTTCAACCAAGCTTGATACTGATAAACAAGGCAAACCAGTCAACATACGTAAGTATCGAGGTATGATTGGTGATTTACTTTATTCAACTGCTAGTCGTCCTGATATAATGTTTAGTGTTTGCTTGTGTACACATTTCCATGCTAACCCTAAGGAATCATACTTGTGTGTGGTTAAGCGTATCTTTCGATACCTTAAAGGTACTTCTTCTGTCAGCTTATGGTATCCCAAAACCATATCCTTTAACCTAACCGGTTACTCGGATACTGATTTTGCTGGATGCAAAGTAGATAGAAGAAGTACTAGCGGCACGTGTCATTTCCAAGGTAAAGCTTTAGTCTCTTGGTTTAGCAAGAAGCAAAATTTTGTCGTATTATCAACTACTGAGGTTGACTATATCGCCATAGAACGTTGTTGTGCATAAATTTTGTGGATGAAGCAAACCTTAGAAGACTTTGGTTTACTGTATTCACACATACCCATTTTCTGTGACAATACTAGTACTATTAGTTTGACTAAGAATCCTGTATGTCACTCTCGCACTAAACATATTGAGATTCGACATCATTTTCTTAGAGATCATCAAACAAATGGTGATATAGACCTTGAATATGTAGACAAAGAGAACCAACTGGCTGATATCTTTACAAAATCATTAGTGGAAGATCGTTTCAATTATCTACGTCGAGAATTAGAAATTTTAGATATCAATAATATTAATTTATTTTGTTTTATTGATTATTTTTCAATATGCAAAAACTATTTTTGATACAAGCCTACAAAGGGTCTGTCTGTCAGCACGGTTACGGCTAAAGCGAAACGGTATTTAAGTGTTTCCCGGTGAACCTTCGTTAGCTGGGACAGTACCCTTACTGTCAATCTAAGACAGTAGCTGCGTAACAACATTTAATTCATAAAATTATATTAACTATATTAATTGAAATTTAAAATAACTAAACTCGAAATTAAATAATTAAAAATTATTGATGAATATAAAGTGGCACTGTATTTATTTACGTTCAAAAATACCTTAACAGAACCGCAGGAGAACTCTGACCGAATTTGGCCCTGGTTCTGTTGGTGTCGGGTATTTTAAGTCAGAACCTAGTGGCCCTATTCCTATTCATCTCCTATAAACCCTCAAGAACACAGCAGCAATCGCTACCCGAGCTCCAAAACCCTAGTTTTCTCTAACCCATTGCTCTTTATTCCTTTGGAGATTTTAATCCAAACTTTGGATTCGTGCGGAGTTTCTCGTTCTTTTTAACATACTCGAATCATAGAAGGTATAACCTCCTCCTCTTTTTTTCAATTTCATAAATTTCTATATTGTTCATAGAAATAATGCCCAAATACTTCAACCCCTTCAAGAGTAAGAACACTACTATAATACAACGATTTAGCGACGGCCCTATCCGTCGCTAAACCGTCGCTAGTTTAAAGTACCGACAGATTATCGACGGATACCGGCTGAAAAAATCCGTCGGGAATAACCTCGTCGCTAAAATCGGTCCGCCGCTAGTACGTCGCTAACCGACTAGTTAGCGACGGATTACCGTTGGCTACGTCCACACATTTAGCGACGGCTAGCCGACGATTTTCTGTCAACTTCGACAGTTTAAAACTTTAATGTAGCAACATTTAGCGACGGACAAACCGTCGCTAAAACGTTGTTAAATGCGCATCAGAGGGTTTTCGATACACAAAATTTGTCGCTAATCCGTCACAAACCTCGTCAGATTAGCGGCGGGTTAGCGACGGATATTCCGTCGACCTGCTCCTGGAAATCTTTCATAATTCCAGGACCTTGGCGACGGATAATCCGTCAGGTTTTAGTCGCCCATCCGTCGCTAACAGGGAATCCCCCAGTTAGCAACGGATAGTCCGTCGGAAATTGGCCGCCAGTCCGTCGGTATCTGGGAATATTTTGAAAAAAAATAGCATAAAGCTGGGCATTCCCAATATACACAATTCCAATATACCAAACACATAAATAATCCCAAGCAATTCCAATATACACAACACAAATATTCAATATTGAATAAAACAAATATCTCAAGCACAAATATACAAAACACACAAATATTCCAATATACAAAACACACAAACAATTCCAACACACAACTATCCCAAGAATTCAAATTGTTCACACAAAACACATAAATATTCAATATTTAAACACAAATATTCAAAATTTAATAAAAAGAAAAATCGACTTTGGCCTCAACAAAGACCGCAAGTCAGACGATGAATCCTCACAGCCAGGGATCATAGTTGCGTTGAGGCATGTACCATTCTATCAGCCACTTTGCATACGAAGGCTCAATCTGGTTGAGGTCTTCTGTAGGGACAGGAGGGTCGGTCCTGATGCTATTACTCTGTGACGGTGGCTCCTCCTTAACTTCAACCTTGGGAGCAATCTCTTCCCTGATGGTCATCGGTTCTTCTTTGACCTCGACCTTTGGTAATACCTCCTCTTTAACAGTCACCGACTCTTGTTTGATGATGGGGACTTTCTCCGTGTCGACCTCCAAGGGTTCCTTGCCTCGGCCCCTTCCTCGGCTAGCAGCACCACCTCATGGAGTCTTGGGAGCCATCACTCTGACAATAGAAATTTTCATATAGGGTAAAGAAATTTACTCAAATTATAAAAAAAAGAAGTTTATCAAAATTTTCAGCCACATATGATATCCACCTCGGGGAGTCTTGGGAGCCTTCTCCTCTCCTCCACTATGGCTCTGGACCCATCTTCTCCTCCCTACTTCCCTTCTTCTCATTTGACTCTCTCAGCCACATATGATATCCAGCTCAAGTGTAGAGTCGGGAGAGAAAAAATGGGCAGGAAGAGGAGGGGGAACCAGCACAGCCGGCGGCATGACCTGGAGGAAGTACATAGGTTTTGCTGGAGGTGCTGGCAATTTTCCCAGGATGGTGTTGAGGAGCAAGTGTAGAGTCGGCCGAAGGAAGCTGTGGATCCTTCGGTCGACTCTACACTTGCTCCTCAACACCATCCAGAAAAAATTGCCAAAACCTCCAGCAAAACCTCTGTACTTTCTCCAGGTCATGCCGCCGGCTATGCTGCTTCCCCCTCCTCTTCCTGCCCACTTCTTCTCCTCCGACTCTATACTTGAGCCATATGTGGCTGAGAGAGTCAAATAAGAAGAAGGGAAGTAGGAAGGAGCAGATGGATCCAGAGCATGGATGGAAAAGAACTAGAAAGCACTGAACCTTCCTGTTGTGAGAACTGTGAAGAGTGAGAAAGAAGAGGGGGGTCTTTGATTTTTGCGTTCATCATCATTAGAGGGAGCAGTACTGGAAAATTTGTGACGTTGGTAGCATGAGAGAGTAAAAATCTGTATCACAAGACTAACAGAATTACTATATAATCATGTACTCACCAATAACCGGATGTAACTGGAGTCGTTGGGCCTATCGTATAGTAATTGGTAGATCCGCTTGTATAGGCCGGATGTACTTAGTATTTAGTGTATCAGATTAGTATCGGTCTATCGGTTTGGTATATGACGTATCAGATTGGTATTGGCCTTAATAAATTGGTATCGTCCTATCCGATATGTACATGTATCGGCCGTATAGCTAGAATTCATATTGGCCTTATCGATTTGGTATCGGTCATATCCGATAGGTATCGGCCGTGTTGGATTACTATAGACCATTTCGGATTTGTATCGTGAAAGGTTTAGTAACAACTGTACTTGGATTTCTCTCTTCTCGAGCTAGAATACCATTGCAAGAGAGTCACCAGATCGTGATTGGCCAGTTACAGTAATATACATGCTTCCTTTTCAATCAGGAAAAGCAAAATTGAAAAGGAAGTATGTATGTTCTGTAACTGGCCAGCTACGCTCTCGTGACTCTCTTGCAATGGTAATCTAGCTCTAGAAGAGAGAAATCCAAGTACAGTTGTTACTAAACCTTCTACGATACTAATCCGAAATGGTCTATACTAATCCAATACGGCGAATACCTATCGGATATGACCAATAGCAAATCGATAAGGCCAATACGAATCCTAGATATACTGACGATACATATCGGATAGGACGATACCAATTCGCTAAGACCAATACCAACCGATACGGCCCATACCAAAATGATAGATCGATACTAATCCGATACGGTCAATACTTGTAAGTACCTACAGTCCAGGAGGGTGATCCGCTAGTACATCCATGTACGATCAACAAAGTAACGATCCATTTCAATTTGGATATAAAAATTTGTATCGTAAGACAAACTAAACATAATCAGTTCTATTTCACATGCTTAATTGCCAAGTATGGGAACGAATGGCTCAAAACACAACCCAAAATTCATTCTAGCATATATTAGTATGAATCATCTATGTTCTGTACATATGGTGTAGTATATGTTCTTATCGTATCTAGTATCTAAAGAATGTAATAGAATCAAGATGAACTCACATAATATAATACTAAGACATCATCTACTACTATATAAGATATAGTGATAGGTTGTCATATCATCATTACCGAGGGATGAGGGTCGAAGGATAGTCAACTTTATCTACGGCTACATAGTTTCTGCCTCGCCAGTCAAATGGCTGCAGGTACTATGTCCTGATCACCATGTCGTAGTCCAATACAATCCAGAGATTGACACAGTACTAATTCATATATGTAGTCCAATAAAAATAGTCTAATACAAAAACAACCCAATACAAATAGTCCAATACAAATAAGTACTAATAGCTAATGAGAACCACGCAGCTCACGCAAACGCTCAGTGATACGATCACGCAACCACCTCGAATAAGTGGGATCGACGACGGCAGGAGAGATGTAGTCCATTGCAAGTGCTGCATGAATAGAAGTCCCGGTCTTACTAGCGATCGGTACCATTTTCTCCTTAACTGTAGGAGGAGCCACCTCAGCATTCAGTGTTTCCCTCAAACGACGTGCCGCTCCTCGGGTCATGGGTGCCATATGGTAAGATCGATATTCACAAATAATATAATTGTAACATAAGCAAGCTAACTAAAGGAACCATCATGTCGTTTGAGTACATTTTCGAATGCAGATAAAAGACGGAATATTCGATTTTTTGCCAAGTGTGAGAACGGATGGCTCAGAACACAACCCAAAATTCATTCTAGCATACATTAGAGTGAATCATCTATGTTCTTTACATATGGTGTAGTATATGTTCTTATCGTATCTAGTATCTAAAGAATGTAACAGAATCAAGATGAACTCACATAATATAATACTAAGACATCATATACTACTATATAAGATATAGTGATAGGTTGTCATATCATCATTGCCGAGGGATGTTGGTCGGAGGACAGTCAACTTTATCTACGGCTACATAGTTTCTGCCTCGCCAGTCGAATGGCTGCAGGGACTATATCGGAGGACAGTCAACTTTATTAATAGTTATTTGTTTTTCGATACAAAAAAATCCGATACTCCGATCCGAAACCACCGATATTACCGATGTCCCTGATCCGATACTCATAAGAATGGTCCGATACCGATTCCGATTCCGATACCCCCCCCTCCCCCGATCCGATACTCATAGGATTGGTCCGATCCGAAACCATCTAAACCCCCTCCCCCGATCCGATACACCGATCCGAAACCACCGATACTCATAGGAATGGTCCGATCCGAAACCACCGATATCCTCCCACCCGAAACCCTACCCCTGCCCCAAAACCCTACCCATGTGTCCCCTACCCGACCCCCTTCCCCACCCACACCCCCCTCCTCCACCCCACCACCCCCTCCCCGACCCCCCCTCCCCGACAGCACCCCCTCCCCCGAACCCCCTTTCCGACAGCACCCACCCCCCATCCTCCTCCCCCACCCTACCACCCCCTCCCCGACAGCACCTACCCCCCACCCACCCCCCGACCCCCTCCTCGACACCACCCACCGCCCACCCCCCTTCCTCCACCCCATCACCACCTCCCCGACCCCCTCTCCCCGACAGCACCCCCTCCCCGACCCCCTCCCCTCCCCTACCCTACCCCACACACCCCTCCCCCACCCCCGACCCCCCTCCACGACAACACCCACCCCCACCCCCTCCCCGACAGCACCCACCCCCCACCTCCTCCCCCACCCTACCACCCCCTCCCTGACACCCCTCCCCGACAGCACCCCCTCCCCCGACCCTCCTCCCCGACAGCACCCACCCCCTATCCCCCTCCCCGACCCCCCTCCACCTTCTCCCCCTCGGCCCCGACGACAGCCGACCGCCACCCCCCCAAAACCCTAAAATAGAGAGAGAGAGAGAGCTTACCGACGAGATCGATGGAGGGAGAGCGATCGACGGAGGGAGAGAAATCGCCGGCGGGAGAGAAATCACCGAAGGAAGAGAGGGGGAAGAGAGAGAGAGAGAGTTTGGGGGGAAATAAAAAATTTCCCCCCGTTGGTTCAATTTATGTTAGGGTACAACAATTAGCGACGGACTAGCGACGGATATATCCGTCGCTAAATACAGAGTAGATTACCGATGGATATGTTAGTCGACAGTCCGTCGCTAATAGTCCGTGCCATTTTTTAGTATTTTGTCGCTAAATTATGTGACATATCAGCGACGGACTTCAGTCCATCGCTAACTTTTCGTCCAATTAGCGATGGAGGTGCCACTGATTTTTACACAAAAAAATAAAAAATTTATTCATTGCTTTCTGACGGTAATCCGTCACAAGTTAGTGGCTAGTCCGTCGCTATTATCGACGGATATTAGCCGTCGCTAAAAGGCCGTCGTCAAATTGCTGTATTTTAGTAGTGGAAGACGAGGCTAGTGAAGAGGCCTCGTCTTCGGATCTAATCCATGAATCCCTCTTTTCACCCGTCCGAACGGATGACGGGGCGTTTAATGATTTTTTCATCCAAACCCATGATCAATCGTTATTATGGTATGCAGATTTCTCGATTCGCAACATATGCCCCGACGCTCCAATTAAATGGATCATCTTTCCTGACCACTAAACTTACTTTGAAGCATTAGGATTGCATAATATTGTTACTCATTCATATCCAATTGCATCTAATGTTATTCGTTTATTCCATTACAATTTCTCTCTTGACACTTTCTCTGTTAAAAGTCGTCTCGTCGGAACCCATATTCAGCTCAATGATGCCGACTTATCAAAAATCCTTGATATTCCAAATAAAGGTGCTCCACTAGACGATATCACGGAATTTGAATTTCCCGTAGGCATTGTAGAAACTAAAAATCTAGGGGCGCCACTCATTAAAGTGCACCATCATCAAGTGGCGCCCGATCATTATGTTGTGCCATCTCAATTTGCGTCAAAGCCAAGGTGCACAGCGCCACGTGGCAAGCCTTCTCGAGAAGCTGTCATTACTGACAGCTCTGACAGCACAAAAATTAAAGAAAATCCATTCGAATCCCGCTCAATGAGGCACTCAAGAAGATTTTGTCAACATGTAATTAATGCTGACAACTGACTTGTACAAGTCGTCAAGTGGCACACAAATTAATCTATACAGTACAGAAGATCGAGTCATAGACGCCAGTTGTTGAGTTGCGCCCGCGCGTAACCTGGCTAATTGGCACCACTTGATCAAATTTTATGTCCAGAAGCAGGATAACGTGGCACGTATGACACTAATCTCGAAGAACGTATCCACTACACTACCCACGATCACACGCATCTCACTCAAATGATGCCATGCGTCCCCAGCAGTTGAAGTAACCGCTTGCATAACTGGACAAGAGGCGCGCAACCTGAAGTACACGCCACTCAGAATAACTACTTAACAGTTATTTCAAAAACTCTATAAATAGAGTATCAAATCAGTTTCAAAGCATCACTAATGATCATAATCTCCTGACAAAGTGCTGTTGCATTCTTCAGAGGCTTGTGTCTTCGATATCACATCGTCCAAGGGATAAAGTGATAGTATTCTGATCAGATTCCTACTGTTGTACTTTCCCAAATATCAATTCTACTCTTGTACTCTTTTCTATGTTTGTAATAAAACTTTTATTTTTGCAAACAAAATGGCGACTCTACGAGGGACGACTTTTTACTCCGACAAGAAAGTGACAACTCAATGTGATACCGCGTCGATCGTTAAGATGCAGAAGACTTTGGTCGTTCAAATTGATCAAACCACGTACGAAGCAATGATCAGTACAGGGGGTACTAGGCGCACCTCAGTTGCTGCCAAGAGCAAGGTGCACACTGTATGGACTCCTAAGCCTTCTGCAGTACCAACCACTACTTCTGCGCAACCTGCGTATGCTGTCTCTACGCAACCTGTGCCTACTGCCTCTTTGGCTCTAAAAAAGAAAATGCCTTTTGGGTACTCCCTTCTCTTCACCAGTTCTGAATTATGAGAAGAACCTATCTAGTGGGAGTGCTAGACAGAACAAAGGAAAGCACCCTTTGGCCTTTCCTCAACTTGTACAACCTGTGCCTATGGCCTCTCAGCCACAAAACAAAGGAAAATGCTCTTTAGCTGCTCCCTCTCTTTCCTCAAATATAAACTTGCCAAAGAATACATCTATTCATGCCTTGTCACAGAACAAAAGAAAGCGTCCTTTGGCCTTTTCTCATTCTTTCCCGGTTCTTAACTCGGCGGAAAAGAAATCTTTTTGCGCCCTTACGCCAATCAGTACAAAAGCTTTTTTGGGCAGAAATCTTACTCCTCTTGACAAAGACAATCAAATCTCTACTACGAAAGTAAGTTATGTCCAAATTGAACTTTCTGCCATCCAGTTGTGCCAGGCCAAGTGCACAGAAACAGGTTGTACAGCACAAAAAGGGATTATGCCTACTCCCAAGAATTCAACTCAAGATCTTCCAAAGTTGCACGTCTCAAGATTCAATCAAGACAAACTGCTAGTATCTCATACAGATACACAAGTGCTACACCTTTCTGGCCTACGCACCTATCTCAACAGCCGCCAGCTAGTATCAACTTCAGTAAGACGCAAGCAGCCTACGCTAGTGGCTAACTTGCGCCAGAGATAGACTTCTAAAGTCAAGAACCCTATTACATATGTTAATCAACTTAGCACTTCCTTTTACACTCAGGGAACATGACATCTCAAGAATCGGAATCATGTTCCTAACATTGTTAAAGAATATGTTCCTCCGAATTCTTCTTACCCTATTGCGGCAACTGATCTCTGTGAACTTCTTAAATAGAAGTGAAAGATCATAAATCTGTCTCATCCACCTGTAATACAGCCACAAGAACACCACTGTAATCATCACCATGAAGTGGTTATCAAATGATGTTGTTAGTCAGCTAAACGGTTTATCTTCGACCGTCTTAACTATGATCAGGCTCCTCAACCAATGATAGTAGATGAAGAAGAATTATTGTACGCTTCTATCAACATGACGTCTCGAAGCACTGGTGGGGGAAAGCGTCCAAGACGCAATGCATCTCGCAATCCTAGTCAACTGTACTTAGATCAGATTCGTGAATATGGCAAAGGAGTATACCGATGCACTAGATCAAGAAACCAAAAAACAATCGGTCAAAGGAATCTTCCTTCTGACCAGGATACAATTGGTCAAAAGAATCTTCCTGATTCCAGTTAAGATGCCTTCAGTCAAAGGGATCTCCCCATCACTCATCCTAGGGGTAGTTCCTTATATGACTTTGATGCCGATAGTGAAAGTTTTGAATGGACCATCTTTTCTACTAGCTCGTCTTCGATAGCTAGAGAATTGACTGCTTATGTCGTCACCGAAGATCAAGATGCTTCCAGTTCTAGCAGTCAAGAGCAGAGAATTGCTGCTTTGGAGGCCGGTTTGAAGGGCATGGTTGAGATGATGACAGGCATACATGCTGTAATTATGGTAAAATATACGGTTCCACCAGCTGTGAATCTAATTTTAACCTATGAACCTGTAACAACATCTGCACTAGTCAATATTGGTCTGGGGGTACAGTCTTCTCACAACACTTTCATACCAGTGCAGACTATTCCAAGTCAATCTAGTGCTGGGGGTGGTACTTATAATACAGTACCTCCTCGTAACACATCAAATCAGTCCACTGCTCCACAATCATCGAGAGATACTAATGAGGCCGTAAAACTTTTACGTACTCAATTTGAAGTCTTGAAGTAGAAAGACGGCTTACAGAAGCTTGGGATCAAGCACCCATATCCCATAGAGTGGAAGTTCAATTTCCTTCCAATACAAACCCCCTACTATTATGCTGTTTGATGGTAGCACATCCCCAAGTCAGTACCTCAATCACTTTAAGGTAATGACTGATCAACTATAGCCAAACGATGCTCTACTCACTAGGGTGTTCGTCGGATGCTTAGCAGGTGCAGCTTACGACTGGTACCGCAGTTTGCCAGATGGTTGTATAACCTCCTTCTTCGGATTCAAACAAATGTTCCTGGAACGATTTTATGAGGAAACAAATGACATGACAATGTCTACCCTTATCAAAATTAAACAGCGACATAATGAAATGACCGAATGGTTCATTGAATGATTCCGCCGTGAGGCACTCAAAACATGCTGCATCAAATAGCGGTGGCCGTCAGAATGACCGCATGGGAAAGAAGACTTTGGCTATCAATTTCAAAGGCAAAGAAGCTCTAGCAGTCAATATAGGTCAATCAACACCAACTCCAACGGCACCACCACATAGAGCACCTTGTCCGAAAGAAGAATACTCCTTCGATGAAGATGATGTCATGAGCATCTTTGATTAACTGATCAAGAGCAATAAACTTCAGCTACTGGATGCAAAATGGTAAGAAAAAGTAGGTAAAACAGACCACCGTAAATATTGTGTTTACTACAGGTTTATCGGACATCCGATTCGAGCATGTTACGTGCTCAAAGGCAAGATCCAGGAGATGGTCAATTCTGGTGTAATCATTCTCCAACAAGATGAAAAGACAGTAACGGCTAACGTCGTCTCTCTATAGTTTGGCAATTTTTCTGCTCAACTTGTGTAGGATGGCATCGTCCCTATCCCGATAACCACTTTGGAGATTGTTAATCTCCCACCTGTACGAACTAATGGTCTTATTCCTCTGTCTACCGATAAGGAAGAAATTATGTAGATCCATCCGGATTTAGTGGCTAATTTCGAAGCACCTTCTTCATCCACAAAGTCCAAGAAGACGACCAAATACAAGTCATATCATATGACTTCATTGGGTGAACATTGCCTTCCACCTTTAACTGATACCTTCATCTCAGTGGCAAATTCTTCTTCTTCCTCTAAAAGAACAATGCCAAAGTCAGAGGACAAATATCAACCAGCTTTTCATCTGTATAGTCCATAATCTCGTGAACAAATGACAAAGATGGGATATAATTTACAGAAGGCCCCTAGCCTGAATTATGGAAAAGGATCCTGAATACCTCTTTCTCTATGCCTTCCACACAATCAATCTCGTATTGGCTTGGGTTTCTGGACAAACTCTTCATCCTATTAAAAAAACATTCTAAAAACAAGCGCCACACGAAGAATTGAAACATGGTGTCCTTCGAACCTATATCTGAAGAAGAAGCTTTAACTGGTACCAGGTCTGGAAGAATTTACTTAAGAAACTACTCAGAAGGTCAAGAGAACCCTGCTCCAGCTTCGAAGGCTATTCCAACACCGCTTCCCCTGATGTGAATGTTCCATCTACTTTATTACCTTCAGTGGAACCGACTCTTCCCAAGCAAACGACGACAGATAAGGGAAAATAGCCAGTCTTTTTGATAAAGTATTGAAAAAGACCCTACCTATGGGACTCGAGAAGCCGAATAACTTTGGTATACTAGCTCAGCTGGCCAATACCCCGACAAAGTTATCAATCTTTGAGCTCCTACGTCTCTCAAAGGAAACTCGAGAAACATTGAGTGAAGCTTTGATGCAAACCGATACCTGTCTGACACTCCTCAAGAAGCTAAAGGAGGAACCTGTAACCTGCTTTCATTGTCATAGTGTGATTGAGATGATATACAACATCACCTTTACACAAGATGATATGCTGCTGGAAGATAATCGTCATGACTGACCCCTCTATTTCACATGATATATCGATACCATGACATTTGATCATATCTTGATCAGCCCTGGGTCTGCACTCAGCATCGTGCTACTCTACTGGATGCATTGAAGATTCCTGTGCATAATCTTTTCATAACTATCACAACGATCTTGGAATTTAATTCTGAAAGAAGTGAACCCCTGGGGAAAATTCACCTGAAATTTCAAATCGATAATCTTTGTACCAATGTTACCTTCTACGTGCAATAATCATGGCTCCAATAATGCTTTATTGGAAAGACCATTCATGTATGAGCATAACATTGTACCATCTACTCTCCACCAATGCTTCAAACATATGGACGTCAATAGAAAAGTCCAGAAGGAAGTAGCTGATCTAAATCCTTTCAAAGGCATCGAAGCATGTTGTACTGATTCTCGGATGTACAAGGAAAAGTTTATGAAGGTTGTATTGGCGATGGATAGTGAAGAAGATCAGAGAGACACCTCAGATTATGTTCGTATAATCCTAGTCAAAGGATGTACAACTCGTCCATCTTCTTCTCAGATATTGACTATCCATATTTCCTCTCATAACAAGCAACCTCCGGTTGGAAGATGGAACAAAGGGAGATCACCTCTTCTGAGCCACTTGTTATTGACCTTCATCGTAACAAGCCTCCTCCTTCTTCTTCTCCTCCTCTAGTTATCAATCTGACTAAGCCTTATGCTAAGGCCAAGAATCCTGTTGTAAATGATAATGTACAAATCAATGAAATAACATCTCCTTTGTAGTATATTGATGTTTTTTATTATGCTCGATGTCATTTGGAAATGCTAGATAACTTTAAACCACTTACAATATGAGCAGTTCAACCTCTCCAAAATGAAGTACTACTTGAACCAGTATTAGATTGCATCTTTTATGTTTTTTCAAGGAAAAAAGATGAACTTCCATACTTTTTAGTAAATGAACAGAACATGAAACTACTCTCAATAGCGAAGACAAAAAATGAAGATAATGGGAGACTCCAACTTCGTCGTTATAGCCAACAATCAAAAGATATTATTCAAAAGATAGGTTATAATTTTAAAGCCGGTCTCAATGGCGGTAAAGGAATGCGAACTCCCATTCGTATTTCTACTCCGAAAGAAAAATCACTGCAATACTACTGCAAAATGAAGCGTGGATTAGGCTATATCTCACCAATTACAACCCCAAAAGCTTCCAAATCTGACAAAGAAGAGTGATCTAACTCTTCTGACTCTGTTTCATAGGATTCTGACACCAGAGTCAGATACGTCCATCGCATGACACTATCTTCTAATATGGTGTTTGTCGAATTTTTAGAGGATGATGAGGATGATGTAATTGAAGCTCCTGAAGTAGATCCTTGGGCACAAAGAATGTACACTCAATGGGAACTTCGTTTTGGACAACTAGAATGACCTACTAAAGATCAATTAATTCATGTCGATGTTGGAGAAGAGGGCTCGCCAAGACCTATTTCATCATTAAAAGCCTCCCAGAAGCAGAAAATAAGAATTAGTACAGCTTATTCGGGAATACATTGACGTCTTTGCCGGGAGTTATGAGGATATACTAGGACTGGATCCTCATATTGCTACCCACAGGCTCAACATCTTGCCCGATGCAAGGCCGATCAAACAACAACAACATCGATTCCGACCTGACATGATGGATGCCATAGAGACTGAAGTCAAGAAACTTATCTCTTGTGGTTTTATCAGAGAAGAACAACATCCTAACTGGGTGGCTAATGTCGTCTCAGTTATGAAGAAAACATAGAAGGTCCGAGTCTGTATTGACTTTAGAGATCTCAACGATGCTTGTCCTAAGGATGAGTTTCCTCTTCCGATAACTGATTTCATGATCGACAATACTTATGGATTCGAACGAATGTCTTTTATGGATGGATTCTCAGGATACAATCAAATCAAGATGCTTCCAAAAGATGAGAAACATACATCTTTTCTCCTCTCGGAGTCTACTATTATACTGTCATGCCGTTTGGTCTTAAGAACGCTGGTGCCACCTATCAAGGGGCTATGAGTACCATCTTCTATGATCATTTGTGGAAGACTGTTGAATGCTATGTCGACGATATTGCTATCAAAAGTCGTCAAAAGGAAGACCACATCTAAGACTTGAGAACTATCTTTGATCTAATGCGCCAGCATCAACTCAAGATGAATCCTACCAAGTCATTTCTGGGAGTTTCTAGTGGCAAATTTCTCGGATTCGTCATTTCCTCTAAAGGTATACACGTTGATCCCGAGAACATCAAAGCCATTCAAGATATGCGTCCTGCACGCAACCTAAAAGAGCTACTAGGATTCCAGGATCGGCTTGCTCATATCAGGAGATTCATTTCGAATCTGTCTGGACGTTGCAGACCATTCACTCAATTATGAAGAAAGGTGTGTGTTTTATTTGGACTGAAGAATGCTAGTAAGCATTTCAAGACATAAAGCGGTACTTGATGAACCCACCAGTATTAGTACCACCAATCTCAGGAATACCCTTCTTGATGTATGTTCGAGCGATGGATCATTCGTTAGGTGCAATACTAGCTCAGAAGAACAAAGAAGGTCATGAGCAAGCTATCTATTATCTTAGCCGTACAATAATCGGGGCTGAACATCGATATAGCCTAGTGGAAAAGGAATATTTAGCTTTAATGTTTGATGTTCAAAAGACGAGACATTACATCACTGGCGAAACTATTCATGTTATTTCCAGAATTAACCCTCTTTGGGTCTTAATGAAGAAGTCCAGTACACTCAATTCCAGGCTTGCTACATGGGCCATATTATTAGCATAATATGATATAGTTTATGTTCCTCAAAAGCCTGTTAAGGGTCAAGCCCTTGCTGACTTCCTAGCGGCTCATCAAATTCCCGAAACGTCTAGACTCTATGACGAAATTCCTGATGAAACTTTGGCATCTAACATGATTTTAGAAGAAATTCATGCTTGGCATCTATTCTTCGATGTAGCATCCAAAATCGGACCAAAAGGAGCCATTGTCGCAGGATTTGTTATTGTCCTCGTATCATCGGAAGGATTAGCTATTCAAAGAGCTTATTCCTTAGATGAGTCATGCTCCAATAATGTGGCTGAATACAATACCCTACTCATTGGTCTCTAATTAGCTAAATAATTGGATATTGAATATCTTGAAGTGTATGGAGATTCTAAACTGATTGTCAATCAGGTCAGAGGAACACATGAGGTTCGACATCAAGATCTTGTCCTATATCATGAGGCAGCAGTCAGATTGGCTTCATCGTTCAAAGGATTCTTCAATGAATATGTACGTCGACTATGCAATACCAAAGCTGATGCATTGGCCAATCTTGCAGTAGTATTGGCAATTTTAGTCAGAAGATAGCAGATGATTGTTATTACTAATAGAGAGTTATTTTGCATCGAGAATAATTCAAACATTGATTTCAGCAATTCAACTAAAATCAACGTCATCAGCGAAGACTGGAGAGTTCCTTTCATTGACTTTATGGTACATGACATCTTATCCGAAGATCCTAAAGAAGCTACAATCATTCATCGGCGATCACTACAATTCTATTATAATCATTCCACCAAGACCCTTTATCGACGAATATTTGACAGTTTACTACTATGGTGCCTTGCAGGAGATAGAGAAAAACAAATACTATAGGAGATCACGATGGTGTTTGTGGTGCACATCAGCTAGGTCCTAAACTACCGGATCGTATTTGACGTATAGGTTACTACTGGCCCACTATGGTATCAGATGCCATCGAGTAAACAAGGAAGTGCCAAGCTTGTCAAATCCATACAAACTTCATCCACCAACCATCGGAATTTTTTTATCCGACTGCCACATCATGGCCCTTTGAAGCTTGGGGCATGGTTGTCATTGGTCCTATAAATCCACCATCGTCTAGAGGATATCAGTTTATACTGGCTATAACCGATTACTTTTCGAAATGGGCGAAGCTATACCTTTGTCCGATGTTAAGACCAACAAGGTCATCAACTTCGTCAAATATTATGTGATATATAGATTTGGTGTTCCTCTACGAATCATTCATGATAATGGACCATATTTCATCAATCAGAAGTTTACTCGATTTTGTGATAACAATAGAATGAACAATGTCGCTTCCACTGCCTATAATCCTGCAGCTAATGGTTTGGCTGAAGCATTAAACAAGACTATCATCAAACTCTTCCAAAAATTTGTTTATACAAATAAATTCAATTAGAGTGAAAAGCTTGGAGAATGTTTATGAGCTTATCGTACTACTGTACGCAATCCTACTGGTTGTACAAATTTCTCTTTGGTCTATGGGTATGAAGCTATTCTATCATTAGAAATTCAAATTTCCTTCCTGAGGATTGTAATTGCCAATGAAATCACAACAGAAAACAACGATCGTCTTCGACTTCAAGAACTGGAAGTGCTCGACGAGAAAAGGTTGCTAGCTCAACAATATATCGAGCTATACCAGGCCCGCATCTCAAAAGATTTCAATCGTAAAGTTAAAGTACGAACGTTTCAGAAAGGCAAACTAGTTCTTACTGTCAGACGTCCTATGACTATGACACACAAGAGCCAAGGCAAGTTTGAAGAGAAGTGGGAAGGTCTATATGTTGTAAGCAAGGTTTTCTCGAATGGAGCTTATCAACTAACCGGGATGGATATCCGAGTCAGTATGATGCTTATTAATGGCAAATTCTGAAAGAAATACTATGTTTGAAAGATGTATTAGATATCTTCTGAATATTATATGTATAAAAAAAAGAAAGCATTGAGTTATTGTCTCTTATTCACTCTTCTGATAAACTTTTAAATCCTCAGCAGAATATATCTACATCGTATCACTTGATCATAAACCCTGTCTTTGAAATCCTAGCTGATTCGAAGATAATCAGAATAAATATTTGAATTCACGTTCACATTACCTCTGAATTCTAATATCTACGTCAGCGACCTATCACATCCACATTACCTCTGATAAAGTCGTCTATTGAAATAACAATATTTTAAGAATTATTTTATGTCATGTCAACATTACCTCTATACAGATATAATAAATATTGTTATTTTCTAAGAAGATATGTCATGTCCAGTACCTCTGAACATACTTCCTGTTTTTCATCTATTACTTATGTCTATCACAGACATGCAACAAGTAATGGAACCACAAAAAGGATCATTAATTTTTATTGATGATGCAAATTATCAAAAATACATCATGTGAAAGATGATAAAAAATAACATGAACAGCTTCATTGGGGAGGTTGAGTACTGGGCTAAATGATCAATCTCTTCAAATTCTCAGCACTTTCTATCCTGGAATTGAGCACCCGTTGTCTAGCTTGAGTTCTTCTAGACTCCGGATCAAATGGTAATAGTAAGGCAGCTCGGCGTTCTAATTCAACATTTTCAGTTTGGACAAATTCATCTCTTTTCCACCTCAGATCATCTAATTGGCTCGTAGCAATTTGATGCAATTCTAGCACTTCTTCTTCACGTTGCCGAGCTGCTTTAAGTATTTCTTGGAGCTGGGTCATCTCAGCTTCTAACTCCCGAATGCGGTCTTGGCATTCAGCAGCTTCTTTCTCCTTTTTTGCAGCTTTGGTCTTGTGATGCTCAACAGAAGAAGCTGTTTCAACGATAAGAACTTCCATTTCTGTAGAGCGCCGTGAGAAAGCCACCATAGAAGCTTCAAAATCAGCTTTTCATCTTGCAGCCTTACGAGCCATCGCCTCGCACTTGGCGTCTACAAGCTTCTGAATATTTAATCTTATCAGATCTTTGTAAGATTTGATGGATTCCTCAAGCACATCCAAGATATGCTCCAGATAAATAACTCTATCTAGATCTCTAATTTTGCGAATAGCTTTGATTATACAGGAGGAGGGGCCCCTTACCGACTCGTAAGGATTATTCTTCTCCATAACCATCTGAACTAGAGGCCTCAGGGATGTGAAGAAAGCATTGGTATAGGATTCCACGATGAGCCTATTCATCGCTAAGACACCCAGTGTAGCCACTTCCGCTTGAATCCCTCCTTCTGCAGCAGCTAGAGGAATCGTAGGCTGTGCACCAGAAGACTCAAGTATAGGCATCATAGACAAACTTCCTTCACCAGTCTGGGTCCCTATATCTAGAGGAGCCATCGTTGAGCTAAAACTAAAAGTGGTCGAAGGAGCTGGTGCAATCATCCTCTTAGGACCTTTTACAATCAAGATACACTGTCAGTATACATCATCAGAAAAATCAGGGTGATTAAAAGTCAAAAATTTATCTGAACTTTGCAGTACATATGGAGTATCGTGGGGTGTAACCAAATTCGTACATAGCCCAACTTTGGCAGTTTGAGACACTAGCGCCTGACTACATCCAGCCTTAGAACCGCATGATAAGAAACTGCTGCTTCCGGCCCCCGACTCTACTTGGTTAGCTGAAGCAATCACTTCTGCATCCGTGACCTCAAGAGTTTGATCGACAGGGGTCTGAGTCTCTGCAGCAACAGTATTGGAATTTCATTATTCCCATCATCTTCAAGAGTCGTAGTCTGATCTTTGTCATTTTCATGCTCATCAGTTTTTGGGCTTGGATGCCTCTTATCAACAATGGGGTTTTCTTCACCCTCAACTGTTATATAGCCTTCTTCAGTTGGTATCAGTGGGATGTCTACTGAAATTGGTTCTTCTTCAGCAGCGTTTGCGGAATTATCTCCGATTATGGCATCGCCATAGTTACAATCCAGGAGTGCGTCTATCATTTCTCGATCTTCTTGAGAACGAATAGGAGTTTGAGCGGTCGAAAGATCGGCAACCCTAGCTTGAGATTCTGTAGGAGGCAAATCCTCCTCGGGGAATGTAATCTCTGGGACATCTGGAGACATGGATGACAGTGTTACTCCTACTACAGCCAGTGTAGTTACGAAAATAGTCGTCCGCACAACTCGATATCTTGGGATTTCCTTGATAGTAACTGAGACTGGAATATCAACTGATGTAGTCTATATAGATGAAAAAGAATAATATCAATATATATCATTTATATCTTAAATTATGCCTAAAATTATAGAAATTACCTTTTTAAGATGGCAGATCCTTCTGCGAAGGTGATGATATATCAGATTCCTTTGGAGGAAGCGTCAATTGTTTGACGTTCTGCTCGAGTCACCAGCAATTTTCTTCTGGCCTTCCGTAACAGAGGTGCTACAGGTTCTTCTTCGACCACATCAAGGTCGTCTTGTATTATGGGCACTTCTTCTCGGGCGACTCCACTCTTTTTTGGAACTGAAGAAGAAGTTATCTCTCCTTCCCCAGGGGATGCCCCAGTATGCATCTATTTCGACTGGGACCGAGTTGTCCTGGTAGTAGGCTATTCACTAATGACCAAAATAGTCTTCATCTTTTTCTTCCATGGAGCCTTTGGTGAAGAAGGAAGATCATCATGATGTGAAAGAGCAGATAAATCTCTCCTTTTCTTAAGTTCCTTGGTGGAAGACTTTTCCTTTTGTACCTTTAATGATACGTCCAATGGATCATTTAGTTCATCTAGGAAGCCTACAAGAGAAGCCTCCAGTGGTTCATCGGCAGGGTCTCGATCTTTTCATCCCCGAACAATTGTGCTGTACGGACTTTAGCCTTTGATCGCTTATCAGTGGCAAAGCTGTGGACCAGATGAAAGTTTTTGACAAAAGTGCTGGTCGAAGTATAGAAATTCGTGTATATGTATAACATACGTGGACCCTGAGCAAGATTATTTGGCATATAGATCATAGCTTTGGTGCCTCTGGCATTATAATATCTCCAAGCGCTAGCACCATCAATCAAGAAACCCTTGACCTAAAGGCAAGTAGTGGCATTCCCCACATGCAGCTGGTCATAGCCAAATTGTCGAACGAATCGACTTGGTAAATACGGTTCCAGAAAACACTCTTCCTCAAATCGATATTCTAAGTGAGACGGCCGGAATGTCTTCAACCATGCAAAATTAGCCGGAGACCGATGGAGAGATGCCATTTCTAAATCCATGAGTTGTGGAGAAAGATTCTCATATCCTAGAGGAGGAGGGACACATTGAAACCTCCATCTAGGTCCTCGGTTCAAAGCTCTTCTACATTCTGAAAGTGTGTTTATATTCCATCGAGCATTAGAATAACGCCTGATAAATTTGCCTCCAACTTCACCCATATCAGGGTCCATTAAGCTGGGATGGTGTAGCAATAACCACCCAAACAAATAAGTATAAGGCATTTCGGTGCGGAGAAAATCTAACCTTGCAGCCTTATTGTGCAGCATAGTGTCAACAAAAGAATGCAGTCTTGCGTTCATGCGATAAGTCATCGCTGAAAGAATCCATCTTTTGCCCAAATACTAGACGCACAGCTGCAAATAGTACATCTCGGTGAAATCTATCGACTACACTGGCCCCGGGAACTACACACCGTCGTAGCCACAAAGAAAGAAAATCCTCCAACTGGGCTTCTTTTGACATGGGTCTATAACCCTGCCTGAGATAACTCTCAATAGTAGCACCAGCCGTAAATGTATGCCAGTCCACATCCAGGATGTTATCGGTATGCTTGGACTTTTCAATCAGTTTTTCTATGTCGCTACGGCTGAACGGTTTGAAGATGCAAGGACCGCAAGACTGACTCTCGACTATCTTGTATTCAAAGATATGGCCTAAAAACAAATACGGCAGCCACTTGGTTGTATAACAAGTCCCTGTGGAAGCGCTTTTGTAATAAATGGAGCATATCTTATAATGGCACATAAGCTCCTCAAACACAACCACCATCGGAGGCTTCTTTGTAGAGAGAATATCCAGTTCCTCATTAGTGGGTACATATTCTTCATATGGGTTGTTAGCTATTGGAAGATGTGAGAGATATTTTATCTCATACAGTATAAAACCAATTTCCCCGTAAGGGGTCATGAAGGTACCGGTTCTGTCATTGTATATTTCAATCAGAGCCAAGAACATATGAGCATTTGGACGAAAGCCGTGAATAGTGGTCCAGATGGCCTCATAAAGTTCTAGTTCGAGGAGTTGTCCTTGAATTGATCCAGAATCCAAATCACTAAGCTGCTCCAACATTTCATGTCAGGGTTCACTAGGCCTGTCAAATGGATGGCTTGATCTAGGTATCTTCCTTCAGCTTTAGCAAATGTGTTCGCAAAGATGTGTATCCTGATGGGAAGAAGCATCGATAATTCTTTCTAAGGTATACAGCTCGGCTTCAAACCCCTAAAATGGGAGCTGTACCTGTCTGAAGTACTGTATAATAGGTCCTTGCTCTGCGGAGCTAACTTGTATCATATTTTTTCGACTCTGTCTTGCTGAATCGGAGTCATGTCCCATACCATCCTTCGAGGGTGACTGGAGAATTCATATCGGGACAAGGACATGTGTCTTGTCATCTCAGTGATATACATAATTTGTCCCTACATTGATAAATCCTTTCTTCGTTCTTGGTCTTTGGCTGAGATGTCTTCTTAACTGTATCTCTAAATAAGAAGGCCGCTTTCTTATGAACCACATTGTCTACACTCTTCAAAGGTTCGTCGTTCATCAGACATAACAAAGTGTTACTTTCTTGAGCAGTGAGTATGGCATTTCTGGATTCAGGTGCATCGTATTATGGATATGAGACATGAGATAAGTCTTCTTTATATTCTAGTACATTGAAAGCTGAAGCAAATTTCTCAGCATCAGGGTCTTCTCTATGATCAACTATAAAAAGGAGAAGAACTTACACAAGTTAGTCTCAAAAAGAGCATGATTCTATAAAGCAGAATACATAAAATCACAGGTTGCATGACAATATGTTGCGTGACAATATGTGTTGCGCGACACCTGTGTTGCACGACATCTGTGTTGCACAAAATCTGTGTTGCACAAAATCTGTGTTGCGTGACACCTATATTGTATGGCACCTGTATTGCTCAACTTCTGTGTTGCACATGGCCTCAAGTTGTACCAATTTGACATGTGCAAATCACACAAAATTAGAAGACACAAGATTGAAACTCGGGCAACACAGTTCGTAAAAATGAACAGTGTGTGGACAGCCACCAAACTCTAAACAAAGAACGCGCAAGTCGTGAAGTGCGTCTATACTCTAAAAAGAGGTGGCACACGTTGTGAAACGTGCGAGTCGACCAAAACTCTAAAAAGAGTTGGTCGATCCAGTCGATGTTCGGTCCATTTTTTTGAAGAAACACCTTCGAGTGCTGGGTTGGCTCTCTCAGCTCTCGATGATGGTGGTGCGTATTGAGGCACCCTCATCGATGGTGCACGAGATGAAGGCCCAGCAATGGCCTTTCCCTTGACGGTGGCAGACTTCTTTTGGGCCATTTAACGATCGTCGAAGGAGCTTCGAGAGTCGGGAAGAAGAAGATGAAAGATTTTAAGAGAATTAACTTTCGATAAAAAGTTAAAAATTCTCTTTGGACGACTATTTGTAGCCTAAAGATTTTTTGAGACTGTTGCGCAACATGCGCTTAAAAAACGGAGTTGCTTAAACAAAGACAGGCGCAACTCGTGTCAAAATTTTCTAAATTCAAAGTATTTCAAAATTTTGAAATCTTTCAAACTTTGAAAACTTTGAAGGGGGCCTTGTTGTCACGACCCGCTCCCGAATAATCGAATACGAGTCGGACACACCCAGCCTACGTTGAAAGACGCAACGCAGTAAGCTGTACAATACTAAGGAAAAACTCTAAGTCATAATTTAAATAATCACCACAACATCTATAAACGTCCCAGAAATCACCACAATCTATCAAGTTATTTGTACAATATCATCTGGAGACAAATCCGGTAAAAATAAAATATACAATAATGAAATCGAAAATACAATATCCAGACATGAAATCTAAACAATGAACAATGAACTAAATCCTGCACGAATGACCTCACCATGCTCCATGTGGCCTCAAGCTCACCTGCAACGTATCTTGTCAGGAAAAGAGCAAAGTACAATCCTAACAAGAAGCACTAAACAAAGTAAACTGAAGTACTGCACAATAAACTATGATACAAGCACTAGAACATGAAACTGTAGTATACGAATAACGATAAAACTATAGTACCAGATCCAGAACAATGAACTAGACTATCAGTGTAATATGCATTTGAAATAACTATCAGAATATGTGACTGGCTGGTGTAGTACAGGGTACAGGAGCATAGGAAAAATGGTACGGCTTAGAGTCCCACGTACACGATGTGAGAACTAAGCTATTAATCAATGCCTAGCTAATATAGGATTGGTCACATATCTGTAGTATTTTCCCACCCCAATGTACAAGTAAAGAACACTGAATAATGAACGATAAACAATGAAAGATGAACGATGAACAATGAACGATGAACAATCGTGTGTACAATGTGTCAATATGAGAACATGAATCAAGACCGAAATACAGTATAAAAGAGTTCGAGTCGGTGTACTTGCCTTGCTTGGAAGAACGAGAGTAGTAGAGCATAAATCTGAATGTTCACCTGTTGTTTTCGTACAATTTTTGTTAGAATTAAAGATATTAACTAATTATTGCAATCTATATCCATCTACTAGCTAACCAATTTTTTTTAGAAAAAAAAATATATATATAACTTTATCCAAATAGTACTAATAGAAATAATTTAAACTATATTTTAGCAAGAAACCATTTTAGGAAAATACTTAAACTATTATTAACAAGGAAACCTTTATATTTAGTCAAAACTTGCTAAGTAAGCTATTTTCAAAATAATGATATTAAGATATTAGCTAATTGTAGGAACGTTGAGCACCTCTAGAGGGGAGGTGAATAGAGTGTGTGTGTGTGCAGCAGAAAATAATCACCAATTTTAAAAATTAAAGCTATAATTATGGAAGTAAATAAGAGATAGTAAATAAATGTAGCAAGAGATAGAGAGATCGAACTCAGTGACACAGCGATGTATACCGGTATCCCTCTGAGAGGACTAATCCAGTCTCGAGTACTCTTGCTCGATGTTAATCCACTAAGGCACAAGCTAAATGAGAGCTTGCAGTCTCTTACAACACCGTGCTTGGTGACAAGTGCACGACCAACTTCACAACACCGTGCTTGGTGACGAGCGCACGACCGGCTCCACAACAAGGATAGTTGTTGTAAACTGGACAACCTCTTTACAACTTTTGAATACCAAAAGACTCTAGATCAAAGTAGATATTACTGGCTTTTGGCTAAAAGAAGTATAGGTGTGATTTGAAAGCTTTTGATCAGGTGAAAACACTTTTTGAATAGAAGAGAAGATGAAGAATGAATGAGTGATTTGAAATGAAAAACTCTCTCCTATTTATAGGTGTTTTCCGAGACCGAACTCGGGCAGAGTTCTGGCGGAGTTCTGATGCAAATATTTTGCATATATACGTTGCATGCAGATTTGGAGGCAACTGACATTTGAATTCAAACTGACCAAACTCGGGCAGAGTTCGGACCGAACTCGGACAGAGTTCGGACCGAACTCGGGCAGAGTTCAGACCGTACACTGGCCGAACTCGGTTTTGAGTTCTGTCTAGGGGAATTTCAAAATATTTATCAAAAATTGTTTGCAAAAATAGTTTTGAACATTTTTTAAAGATGAAATAGGAATAGGTTGGCTTTTTAGAAATGTGGAATGAGATTAACCTAAGCCAGTATTACCTAGTCGATCTTACAATTTAAGTCCTAGACTCAATAAAGATAAAATGCAAAATAAATTGTAAAATAACTTGAACTGGATCCCAATGAAAGTAATCTTCAGATTGATGAAATGTATATGCTTGATGATGCAATACGACGCTCGTTGATATTGATTTCAGATGTCTTGAAATGGTTAGCAGCAGTTCGTATATTTTGTGTATTGACTTTAAGGTTATGTCGATTATCAAAATCGGGTGTGACCATGGAATGGGCCAACAATCTCCCCCATTTTGATAATTGACAAACTTGAGTCTATACCAAAATATATCTAAGAAATAGAATAAACAAATAAAATGTACCTGAACAAAACATGGTTAGTTTTGTTTTGGATTGTATGCTTTTGGATTTATTTTTAATTAGTATGTACTCTTTCTCCCCTTTTGTCAATAGAGAAATGACTTTGGCTCCCTCGTAATGTGTGAAGCCAACAATTTACAACATAAATAGACAAAGTGAAGCTAAAGAGATAAATAAAAAGATAACAAGTACTGAAATAAACTGGAATGTCTCACTAAAAGTATTGAAAGAAAAAGATACAATCATAAAGTACTAAAAAAATAATGTCTAACTAATAAGTTTAGACATATCAAAAAACAAACTACATCATAGCATAGATCATCATCTAGTATCCTATCCTCTATCCATCAGCTGAGTCTGCATCACATTGTGGGTTCATCACCGCCAGGAGCATCCGGAGGAAAGTAAGCTGCAGTAGGATCAAAGTAAGGAAAAGATGCCTCATCTCCGAACCTAGGACCTGGAAAGCCTGGGTGAGGAAGGATAGTAACTGGATGCGCTGGGTCCTGAGAGAGACTCCAGTAAAGATCAGCAACCCCATTCCGTAACACCTGAGCCTGGTAGATGTGGCGAAACCCCGAGTCGAGATAGCTTTGATGACGTTGTGCAGAAAGAGCAACAAAGTCATCAAACCTCTGATAGAATCCTGGATCAAATCCCGGAGCAGGGGCTGTAGCAGGAGCAGCGTCAAGAGGAGGAGCCTCAGCATCAGTATCTGGAGCAGGCTGAGCTCCAGCAGGAAGAGGTGGAGCAGGATATCTACGAGATCTGGTAAGCTCTATAGGAGTGGAAGAGTAGGCACAGGTTTGAAGATCAATATCAAACCTGCAAAAGATGGAGGCCAAATGCATAGGATAGACCAGGTTGTGTCCTGCATTTCTGTAGTTCAGCATCCAGGCCATCATGGTCTTGGGAATAGAGAAAGGAATACCAAAATAGATATGGTACATAGCAGATAGCTCTAAGAAAGTAATCTCATCAGAAGATCATTTCTTTGGAAGGAGAACAGAGAAAATAAAACGATGGAGTTCATAAAATTTTTGGTTAAGGTCTTTTGAGAAGACCCTTCTAGGAACAGGACGAGGGTGGCAAAGCAACTCCTTAAAAGAGTTAAGAGTGTCATCTTTTGGAAATTGAATATGGTGAATATCAACAAGAGCTTCACCTACAACAGGAACAAGAAAGTATTCGCTGATGTCAATGGAGCTGAACTCCAATTCTTGTCCGACAACGCAAGAATAAAAGTTTCCATTTTGTTTCACCTGTAAGTTGCAGTAAAACATTCGGACAGCGTTGTCAAAAATGTTTACGGCTACTTCGAAGAAGTCTCGGTAGCCTAGATGGTCGAATGTGGGAGCATATTCATTAAAAATAGTGAAGTTAACAAAAGCACCAGCACAAATTTTGCGACCGAAAAATGAGTCAAACCATAGGTCAGAATATTCCTTATCAGGAAATAAGCCGGAGTCAAAATCATCTGAGCCTACTGGTCTGGCTGGTCTAAAAAGGCTAGTAGGAACGTAGTCAGACGAGGAAGATCCAGCTTGTGAAGGATCAACCGATCATCACTGACGTTTGGGAGCCATGGATGAAAAAAGAAAGGAAATAAAGTACCTTGAAAGAGGAGGAAGAGAACGAAGTCGAGTAGCCCACCGGATCTCCTAGAAAACTTGCAAAAAAGAAGTAGGAAGGAGTTTTTGGGAGGAAGAAGAAGTTTTCACGAATAGTTGAGTGAAAATAATAAGGAGAAGTGGGGTTTAAATAGGGTTTAGGGCCGCCTGTTCGGTTCTGGAAGCTGAAACAGCGCCGACCGAACTCGGCCCGAACTCGGTCAGAGTTCGACTACTTGCATTTTCGAGGTAATAAATGCAATATTAGTATTTAAATTTTAACTTTATGACTTTTGACTCCTATATTTAATAACATGTATTATTTTTTGGTTAGCTGTAGGGGTACTGTCCCAGCTAACGGAGGTTCACCGGGGAACTCTTAAGTACCGCTTCGCTTTGACCGTAGTTGTGGTGACAGACATACCCTTTTTAGGCTTGTACCCCAAAATAATTTTCGTTAAATAAATTTCAAAGTTTTAAGTCATAAAATCAAATTTAATTACCATACTATATTATAAATCAGAAAATTCAAGTATACCGAGCTCTCACCTCATTATGTTAAAATGATCTTCAGCCAATGGTTTTATAAAAATGTCTGCTAGTTGATGATCTGTGTCAATGAACTCTAAGCAGATATCCCCGTATTGTTGATGAACACGTAAAAAGTGATGACATATCTCAATGTGTTTTGTGTGTGAGTGACAAATAGGGTTCTTAGTCAGATTAATAGTGCTAGTGTTATCACAATAAATAGGAATCTTAGTGTAGTGCATATTATAGTCTTCTAAGGTTTGCTTCATCCACAAAATCTGAGTACAGCAACATCCTGCGACGATATACTCAGCCTCAGTAGTTGACGATGCTATAGAATTTTGCTTCTTGCTAAACCAAGAGATTAAGGCCTTTCCTAGGAAATAACACGTACCGCTGGTACTTTTACGGTCTACTTTTCATCCTGTAAAATTTGCATCCGAGTAACCTATCAGGTCAAAGGATTTGGTTTTAGGATACCATAAGCCGACTGTAGAAGTTCCTTTAAGGTATCGGAAGATACGCTTAACGGCACTTAGGTGTGATTCCTTAGTATTTGCCTGGTTACATGTACAGATGCAAACGCTGAACATAATATCAGGATGACTGGCAGTTAAATATAATAAACTACCAATCATACCTCGATACTTACGCTGGTCGACGGGTTTGCCACTTTCATCAAAATCAAGCTTTGTGGATGTAGCCATTGGAGTTCCGATTGGCTTTACATTATCGAAGTCGTACTTTTTCAATGTGTCCTTTGTGTACTTAGCTTGGTTGATGAATGTTCCCTTTGAGTGTTGTTTGACTTGAAGTCCTAGAAAGAAGTTTAGCTCTCCCATCATACTCATCTCAAATTCACTCTGCATACACTTAGCAAAATCTTAACAAAGTTTTTCATTAGTAAAATCGAATATAATGTCATCTACATATATTTGTACAAGGAGAATGTCATCATTTAAAGATTTGATAAACAAAGTTGTATCAACTCTTCCTTTTGAAAAACCATTATCAAGTAAGAAGGCACTTAGGCGTTCATACCAAGCACGAGGTGCCTGTTTGAGTCCATAGAGTGCTTTCTTAAGCTTGAAGACGTGATCAGGTTTTTGAAAATCTTCAAAACTAGGGGGTTATTTCACAAAAACTTCCTCTTTTAAAAATCTGTTTAAAAATGCACTTTTTACATCCATTTGAAATAGTTTGAAATTATTAAAACATGCAAATGCACAAAACATACGGATGGCTTCTAGTCTAGCAACAGGAGCATATGTCTCATCATAATCAACACCTTCTTCTTGATTATAACCTTGTGCCACTAGACGTGCTTTATTGCGTAGAACTTGTCCATCTTCACTAAGTTTATTTTGGAACACCCATTTGGTACCAATTATCGATTGACCAATAGGTTTAGGAACAAGTTCCCAAACTTAGTTTCTCTCAAATTGGTTTAGTTTCTCTTGCATGGCATCAATCCAAAACTCATCAGAAAAAGCATCTTCTATGTTCTTAGGTTCTATTTGAGAAATAAAAGCTACATTTGCTGCTATTTCAGAATCCCTAAGAGAGGAGCGTGTACTTACACCTTTTGATACATCACCTATGTTGGGTGTCTCTGGATGATCTGGCAAGAATTTTAGTGAATTAAAATTTTGAATCTTTAACACCACTTTTCTGAAATATAGTAGAATTTAATTTTTATATTGAGTTACGAGTTGGAGATATGTATTATTTTTTTTTTCATAAGTAAAGTTATATTCTCATTTAATTTAAATTTTCCTTTGGGCTTGAACTCTTAAACCCATTATTGGGCCAAGCCTGCCAGTCCAATTCCATTTGTTTTCCTTTAAAACTCATTCAAGGATTGGTTCTTCCCTACTCTTCTAAAGAATTCCTGGAGAAGTTTTTCAAATCACAACGGCCATGTGCTCTCTCTCTCTCTCCTCTAACAACCTATCAGAGGGATTTCCCGTGCAAGGCTAGCCTCATTCCCACGCCACTAGCTGGCTATTTAAGGTCTCCTCTCCTCTCTGTTAATGAAGCAAACCTTTATTCATTCCTCAACCTATTCTTCCCATTCGATTCCTTGGATCTGGAGCAATGGCAATGGCGATGGCAGCCATGGCAAACCTTCTTCCCAACAGTCGAGCTCCTGTTGAGACAAGCTAATTCCAGTAAGAAATTTAGTTTCTGATCAATTAGTTTCGTATTTCCAAACTCTCAATTCTTCTCCTGGGTTGATCAAATTTTGTAGGGAAAATTGATTCGTGATCGATCGTTCTTCCCTCAATCGAGAACGAGAACAGTGGTGAGTATTCAATCTGATGATTTGAATCTCAATTTTGTGAATAAGTTTTGATTTCAACCGTGGCTTCTCTTCTTAGAATCTTGTGTGCTGGATCAATAGATCGATTGTTTTTGGATTAGCTTGGAATCTGAATCTGGGATTATACTAGGTGATTTCGAGAACATCACATTTTCTTTGGACAAGTCCCTAACATTTCTCAGTACACTATATTGATGTTGTGTCCCATGTGTTTGTTGTTATGCCTGAACAGTTTAATTCGATTATTTTGGGTCGTTGAGGTTGTGTTCTATCTCTGAACCAACAACTCCTTCAAGAATCATCAGGTAGCTATAATTCTTCTTGCAAATTAATTTGTCTCCCTATGTTATTTAGTAGCACGTGTGGTGAATTGGGTTCGAATATATATACTGCAGGCATCATGATTCATTGATGAGCCTGGGATATATTGCAGGCATCATGATTCTTTGATGGACCTGGGATATATCACAAGCATCATGGTTCAGTGATTAACCTGATTATTTTGGCATTGTGGATCAGTGATGAACTGATTTATTGTGGCTTTGTGGATCAATGATGAACCGATTTTATTGTGGCATTATGATCCATTTCTGAACCTGTTTTATGCAACACATAGTTCCCTGTTGTTCCTGGGAATGAGCATGACCATGTATTAATGGATCGATATGGTTCAGCCATATCCTGCTTAAATGTGTGTACATATCAGAGGCTTCATCAATGTCTGAGTAGTGTGGACTTGAGGCTATGACTGGGTCACTCTATTCAGTTGGCATTTCTAATTTTCATGTTGATTCAATGGAATTGAGTGCCAATGGAATACTGAACCTGGGGATATAAATCTCAGTGGCTACCTAGAAGCTATTAGGACAAAAACTTGGTATTTATGGCATGGTGATGATTGAAGAATCAGTCTCAGTCCCTTGGGAGTACTTGGTTGGGTTCACATCAGATTTGGGAATTGTTGAGGCCAATTTCATACAACCTATGATGATTTCAAGCTAGTTGAAATCTGAGGTTGTTTTATAACTTTCTTAAGCATTGGTTTACCATGCATATGATTGAGAATGGTTCCTATTTGGCATGCTGCATTTGGGAACTTTCTGTCAGCATAATTCCTGAGAATTGGAATCCCAGTTCAGTTGGAATTAGAAATTCTTATGTACAGTATTTGCTGAGCACTGGATTTCCTGTTGGACTTGGGAGAGTAAACCCAGGTTTGTTTGGACTGTGGAATGCAGGACACTTCATACTTTAATTATTACTACTCAAATGATATGAAGAACCTGTCTCTAGTCATTGGAACCTGTTGTTAGATAAGTAGTTCCTGATTTTGACCTGAGAATTAAATTGGGATTAGGAAATGATAACTGTACTAAAGGAAAGTGGGCCTGTGGAGTGTTCAGTTGTAGACAACTCATTTTAACCTGGAGGAACTGATTTCCTGTGAATCAGTGTGAATTGTTCCTCTACTGCTGCTGAGTGGACTGATAATAGTGTACCTTGTTTTGCATTTGTGTAATACCTACTATTGCTGCAGGCATATGTACACAATGACACTGTGTTAAGCCCTGATAATATTTGGTTCATTTTTCCTAAACTGGACCCTTCCATCAGTAAGCAGTTGCTAATCAGGTTTTCCAAATTGCTAGATGGGGAGGAGAAGACCTCTAAACAATCCTAGTTTAATTTGAACCCTGGTTTAGCTTTTAGTTCACTGTTTTGGTGTGGAAGAAGCCAAATGTTGAATACTATGATGTTTCCTACTTAGATTTCTTATGAACCTGTTTTGGCATTCCTGGTTATAATATTTTTAGTGTGTTAGAACCTGAGATTTAAGTACAGACTTTTGCAGAAAATCTGAGAACTATAGGATGGTGTTTAGACTAGGATTATAAATCCTCCTCTTAAGTACAAGTTCTCTTGGTATATTTTTAGTCACTGGCATCAGAATTTAAGACCATGAGAGTTCATTTCTCAGGACTTGGGTTCTCAGGAAACTGAGAACATGAGGGTTCATTCCTAAGAACCAGAGACATCTCACTGTTCAGTTCAGTTGAACCTGTGTATTTTCTCAAAGGTTCAGTAAACAAGAAGAAAACCTGGAACCCATGCATCCTTTATGCACTGTTATGTGTTAACACAGGAACCTGGACATTTCCTCATGGTTCAGTTAGAAGAACCTGGAATAAATATATGATGAGACTAAATAAATATACCTTGATTAGAATCTTTTGATAACCAATTAGAATTAGTTGCTTATTAACCATCTTGTACACATCATTATTTTCATACAGGAGGATATCTGACCTTTTGCCTACTTGTACTTTCCTGGAGCAAGGCAAGTACACTCTACGGTTTTGTACTTTTCATTATATATCATGTGCTTTCTTGAGTGACACAATTGCAACACGTCATGTTCTTTCTGGTGCTCTTGTTCTCTTGTGCTTATTACTTGTATCTGGGGTGGGGAATATACTATCTATGTGACCAATCCCAAGTAACAACTCAGGTGTGTTTAGCTTAGACCCCGCATCGTGCACGCGGGTCCTAAGCCGCCCATTCATGTGCTTTCAGGTTCTTTCAGGTGCTTACCCTAGCCAGTCACATATTTAGTTATATTTCAAATGTAGTACACACATGTTCAGGAGATTACCTTGTACTTATTTCCTGTGGTTCCATAATATCATGTTCTTTCAGGTGCTTACATATCATGTTCTTCCATGTTCTTATATTCATGTTCTTTCATATACTTTACACTGTTCTTCATGTACTTATTCACCTGTTCTTCCTGTACTTTCCATGTTTCCTTGTACTTTTATATCATGATGTCTTGTTCATTACCTAGAATTGTACTTGCTCCGCTCCTGAATAGGATATATTGCAGGTGAGATGGAGGCTTTGTGTGACACCTACTATGGACAGGATATTGCCTTCCCTACTGAGCCAGCTGGAGCTGCTTCTGACCTAGAGGCTGCAGAAGCCTAGTACTTCATTAGTTTTCCATTATCTTTCCATGTATTGAGACTAGCAGACTCTTTTATTAGCTAAAATGTAATAATTCAGATATTGTACTTACTCTGGTTGGGGACACATTTATATAGATGCTGTGATTTCATTTCATGTTCATATTTATCTGGTTAGTTTCCCTAGATTGGTACAGCTTACTTTGTTGTGTCTAACAACAAAGGCTGGGCGTGTCCGACTCATATCCGGTTATTCGGGAGCGGGTCGTGACATATTTTTAGTGGTGGCCCATGCAGGTCCCTCCTAATGGTACCTAGGACTTAGCGTACTATTGGGGGACTTGAATTACACTAGGGAAACTTGATCACAGCATAGGAAAATCGGGAAATAAGGGTATATCAGGTGTATCAGGTATTTTAATATTTTATAAACACTTGTTGTATGTAGGTCTAGGTTATTTTAACAGTTTTCTGTTTTACAGATAGTTCAAAAGCATGCAACACCAGAACTGTCAATTCACCTGCACTTGACGTTTCCGAACTTCCACTACCTTCTATCATTCTACTATCCCCATGGGTAGTACGTAATTGACGGAGACGTCTGAAGGGTCCCTTGACAACCAGAGGAAACAGGCCACCCTTTCCAAGTCAGACTTATGGATACACTCTCCGAGCCAGGAAGGACTTCTGATTTCCAGACGCTCAGACACTTGGACTTTTCCGACACCAAGCACATATCTTGCACTAGAGAGCCGATCGAGAACCTGAAGCCGCCACTGAAGATCATCTCAGCATGTGAGGATCCGACTTCTCTGAAGATTAGAGCCACCAGCCTGGAGATTCAGAATGTAACGCAGACAATGGAACGAAACCGAAAGCTGAAGCTCATGAAAGACATGAAGATTTATGACAAAGACAACAACTACCCTGGACCCGCAAAGCATCACAACACTCAGTCAGCGTTTCTTCGGTCACATCACCAGTCGCATCATCAGGAGCAGATCGTAGCAGCCAACACGCCAGCAGCCATATATTCCTGCCAGAGCCCTGTACTTCAGCCCCAGCGGGAGATCCAGATTAAGATCCAGCCGACGATCATTTACAATTTCTGCCACCACTCAGGATGCCACTATGAAGAGTGCCGCAAAAGACGGAGGTTATGCCTACACTACAGATCGTCTGCCCACCAAGTTAAGAACTGCCCGGAGGCCACTGATCACGCTGCCCAAGGACGAACGCGAGAAGCACCAGGACTACAACAAGGGGGACCCGCCTCTCCAGATGCAACAATCACATGAAGCACTACCGCAGGGATCAACCTATGTCAGGACAATTGAAGAAGGTTAGAGAGATTTCCACTCCGGAGGAATACTGAAGACAGACTAAAGACTGAAGATTTTTGCATGGTTGGAAAAAATCATGTATCTTGATTTGCAGCCTAGTTTTTCTTAAAATTCTTTTAGCATCTAGACCATTTCTTGGAACTTCTTGTTTTCTATTTTGGAATCTTAGTTGGTATTCGAAACTTAACTCGAGATATTGTTTCCTATTCGTTGATTGGTACTCCTCCAATCCATTCTTCGTAACGTTGCTCTTTTCGAGATTCTACTCAGGAATTTTGTTTCCTATTCAGGACTAGTTATAATTTGTAAATTTTGTTTTCTTTCCGAAGTTCAGTTTTCTATTTGGGGATAGTTGGAATTTGATTTTTATTTCGTACTTGTTTCTATTCACCATTCAAGACATCGTTTGAAAACTTCGATTTCGACCTGTTCCCTATGTGAGATTCGTTTCCTACATGGCTTGTTTCTACTTGGAAATTGTTCCGTTCACAACTTTGCTTCGATCTTGTTCCCTATTTGAGGTATCGCTTGTTTCATGGATATTGTTTTACTCACCCATTGATTCTTTTTCCTACTCATAACTTGATTCCATTCGAGAATTTAAGATCCTGTTTCCTATTTCGAGACTTTGTTTTATTCGTGATTTTGCCTCCCATCCAAGATTTACCGGACTTTGAATTTTAGTTCCTACTTGCAACTCGTTGAGACTGTGTTCCCTATTCCAAATCTTGTCTCCTCATTGAGATTTTCTATTCGAGAATTTGTTCCTTATTCACGACTTTGTTGATACTAGATTTTCTATTTTCCACTGTGTACCTTATTGAGATTTCATTGTTATTCGAGATTTTATTGAAACTCGTTTCCAGTGCGGAATTTTATTTCTTATTTTGAAACTTGCCTTCTATCTGATACCTTGCCTCAGTTCGTCCTTCGAGACTCTGTTATCCTTTCAAGATAACGTTCCATATGTGGAACCTTGTTACCATTCCAGATATCAGTTGATATTCCGTCATAATCTGAAACTTCGTCCTGTCTGAAATTTTAAATCTCCCTGGCTGCCTTTTGTACTCACTGATCGGATCCCTTGTCATTTTTAGTACCTAATAAACTCATGTATTCTAACAGTCAGGTAATTTCACCATTTCCGTGACTTGGACTATTGAAATTCATTTTGAATTCCTTGAAACTCTTTTGAAATTCCTAGGGATAAAGTCGAGAGGCTATTCGATGACCTACTATGGCATGACAGTTGCGCGCTTCAGCCATTAGCTGGATTATGGAGACTGAGGGTTCACTGCAGCCAGTAGCGCACTGGCGAGGCAGGAACTCTAAGTTGAAGTGATTTCAGACACCCATAGGTTTTCGAGGATTGTCGAGACTTGTCATATTCTTCATATCTTGATCTCTTGGGTTGTTTCGTCAATGATTGTTGGAAAATGGATAAGGTTGATAGAGTATTTGGAGACATATTGTTATTTGAGTCACGGAGCCGAAAGTCCACTGCAGTCAGATACATACTGGCGGGGTAGGGATTCTAAGCAAAGTGATTTCAGATACCAATATGTTCTTGGATATTCTGGAGACTATAATCCCTTTTCATATGATTATTGGTTTTCGAGAATCACAAATCCTTGCATGTTCACCCGGATTTGATACTGTATCTCCTGAGTATTTCGTACGTTCCTCAAATCAACCCTTGCTAATTACCTTCTAGTATTGTATCATTAGATCATTGATTTTCTCAAATTATACATTGCCAGATTTTGATTCCATACTTCGTTTGTGTCTTGTCTAAATTTTGATCTTAAATCATGTCTGACCATGATTTTCCTATCTTGTGCTAGCCACCTGTGTTAAACTATCGATTTTTGATCGTACTTAATATTTGTGTCTTCATGATGTTGCTCCTCTAAGTTGTAATTGAAATTCCTTCCACTTCGTGACTATTTGATCCTCGATCCTTGTCAAAGCATGATATCCCAAATTTCTTATGTGTACTTGGACTCAAGGCTCAGAGCGTCATGGATCGACAGAAGCACTGGTTTGACAGCAACAGACGGCCATTTGAGTTCGAGGTTGGAGATAGGGTGTTCCTGAAGATCTCACCGACCAGAGGCGTCATTTGGTTCGGCAGAGGCGGGAAGCTCAGCCCGAGATTCATCGGGCCTTTCGAGGTGACAGCACGGATTGGCGAGGTGGCGTATCGACTAGCACTTCCAGCCAGCTTAGAGGGAGTGCACGATGTCTTCCACGTATCCCAGCTTCGACGATACATTCCAGACCCGAGCCATGTGGTGGACTATTCAGAGCTGGAGGTGGGCCCGAGATTGACTTATGAGGAGCAGCCAGTAGAGATCTTGGACCGGAGAGAGAAGCGTCTGCGGAACCAGACTATTCCTCTCGTTTGCGTCATGTGGAGACATCACTCTCTGGGAGAGTCCACATGGGAGCGCGAGGACGAGATGCGGGAACGCTACCCTAGATTGTTCTCATGATTGTATTTTGCATTTTGATTTTTCAATAATAAAAACTGGTGTTTGGATCCTTTGAGTATTGCAAGAAATTGATTTTGGTCATTGAATTTCGAGGACGAAATTTTTCAAGGGGGAGATTTGTAACTCCACTTTTCTGAAATATAGTAGAATTTAATTTTTATATTGAGTTACGAGTTGGGGATATGTATTATTTTTATTATTTTTTTTCATAAGTAAAGTTATATTCTCATTTAATTTAAATTTCCCTTTGGGCTTGAACTCTTAAACCCATTATTGGGCCAAGCCTGCCAGTCCAATTCCATTTGTTTTCCTTTAAAACTCATTCAAGGATTGGTTCTTCCTTACTCTTCTAAAGAATTCCTGGAGAAGTTTTTCAAATCACAACGGCCATGTGCTCTCTCTCTCTCCTCTAACAACCTGTTAGAGGGATTTACCGCGCAAGGCTAGCCTCATTCCCACGCCACTAGCTGGCTATTTAAGGTCTCCTCTCCTCTCTGTTAATGAAGCAAACCTTTATTCATTCCTCAACCTATTCTTCCTATTCGATTCCTTGGATCTGGAGCAATGGCAATGGCGATGGCAGCCATGGAAAACCTTCTTCCCAACAGTCGAACTCCTGTTGAAACAAGCTAATTCCAGTAAAAAATTTAGTTTCTGATCAATTAGTTTCGTATTTCCAAACTCTCAATTCTTCTCCTGGGTTGATCGAATTTTGTAGGGAAAATTGATTCGTGATCGATCGTTCTTCCCTCAATCGAGAACGAGAACAGTGGTGAGTATTCAATCTGATGATTTGAATCTCGATTTTGTGAATAAGTTTTGATTTCAACCGTGGCTTCTCTTCTTAGAATCTTGTGTGCTGGATCAATGGATCGATTGTTTTTGGATTAGCTTGGAATCTGAATCTGGGATTATACTAGGTGATTTCGAGAACATCACATTTTCTTTGGACAAGTCCCTAACATTTCTCAGTACACTATATTGATGTTGTGTCCCATGTGTTTGTTGTTATGCCTGAACAGTTTAATTCGATTATTTTGGGTCGTTGAGGTTGTGTTCTATCTCTGAACCAACAACTCCTTCAAGAATCATCAGGTAGCTATAATTCTTCTTGCAAATTAATTTGTCTCCCTATATTATTTAGTAGCTCGTGTGGTGAATTGGGTTCGAATGCATATACTGCAGGCATCATGATTCATTGATGAGCCTGGGATATATTGCAGGCATCATGATTCTTTGATGGACCTGGTATATATCACAAGCATCATGGTTCAGTGATTAACCTGATTATTTTGGCATTGTGGATTAGTGATGAACTGATTTATTGTGGCTTTGTGGATCAATGATGAACCGATTTTATTGTGGCATTATGATCCATTTCTGAACCTGTTTTATGCAACACATAGTTCCCTGTCGTTCCTGGGAATGAGCATGACCATGTATTAATGGATCGATATGGTTCAGCTGTATGCTTAAATGTGTGTACATATCAGAGGCTTCATCAATGTCTGAGTAGTGTGGACTTGAGGCTATGACTGGGTCACTCTATTCAGTTGGCATTTCTAATTTTCATGTTGATTCAATGGAATTGAGTGCCAATGGAATACTGAACCTGGGGATGTAAATCTCAGTGGCTACCTAGCAGCCATTAGGACAAAAACTTGGTATTTATGGCATGGTGATGACTGAAGAATCAGTCTCAGTCCCTTGGGAGTACTTGGTTGGGTTCACCTCAGATTTGGGAATTGTTGAGGCCAATTTCATACAACCTATGATGATTTCAAGCTAGTTGAAATCTGAGGTTGTTTTATAACTTTCTTAAGCATTGGTTTACCATACATATGATTGAGAATGGTTCCTATTTGGCATGCTGCATTTGGGAACTTCCTGTCAGCATAATTCCTGAGAATTGGAATCCCAGTTCAGTTGGAATTAGAAATTCTTATGTACAGTGTTTGCTGAGCACTGGATTTCCTGTTGGACTTAGGAGAGTAAACCCAGGTTTGTTTGGACTGTGGAATGCAGGACACTTCATACTTTGATTATTACTGCTCAAATGATATGAAGAACCTGTCTCTAGTCACTGGAACCTGTTGTTAGATAAGTAGTTCCTGATTTTGACCTGAGAATTAAACTGGGATTAGGAAATAATAACTGTACTAAAGGGAAGTGGGCCTGTGGAGTGTTCAGTTGTAGACTGCTCATTTTTACCTGGAGGAACTGATTTCCTGTGAATCAGTGTGAATTGTTCCTCTACTGCTGCTGAGTGGACTGATAATAGTGTACCTTGTTCTGCATTTGTGTAATACCTACTATTGCTGCAGGCATATGTACACAATGACACTGTGTTAAGCCCTGATAATATTTGGTTCATTTTTCCTGAACTGGACCCTTCCATCAGTAAGCAGTTGCTAATCAGGTTTTCCAAATTGCTAGATGGGGAGGAGAAGACCTCTAAACAATCCTGGTTTAATTTGAACCCTGGTTTAGCTTTTAGTTCACTGTTTTGGTGTGGAAGAAGCCAATGTTGAATACTATGATGTTTTCTACTTAGATTTCTTATGAACCTGTTTTGGCATTCCTGGTTATAATATTTTTAGTGTGTTAGAACCTGAGATTTAAGTACAGACTTTTGCAGAAAATCTGAGAACTATAGGATGGTGTTTAGACTAGGATTATAAATCCTCCTCTTAACTACAAGTTCTATTGGTATATTTTTAGTCACTGGCATCAGAATTTAAGACCATGAGAGTTCATTTCTCAGGACTTGGGTTCTCAGGAAACTGAGAACATGAGGGTTCATTCCTAAGAACCAGAGACATCTCACTGTTTAGTTCAGTTGAACCTGGGTATTTTCTCAAAGGTTCAGTAAACAAGAAGAAAACCTGGAACCCATGCATCCTTTATGCACTGTTATGTGTTAACACAGGAACCTGGACATTTCCTCATGGTTCAGTTAGAAGAACCTGGAATAAATATATGATGAGACTAAATAAATATACCTTGATTAGAATCTTTTGATAACCAATTAGAATTAGTTGCTTATTAACCATCTTGTACACATCATTATTTTCATACAGGAGGATATCTGACCTTTTGCCTACTTGTACTTTCCTGGAGCAAGGCAAGTACACTCTACGGTTTTGTACTTTTTATTATATATCCTGTGCTTCCTTGAGTGACACAATTGCAACACGTCATGTTCTTTCTGGTGCACTTGTTCTCTTGTGCTTATTACTTGTATCTGGGGTGGGGAATATACTATCTATGTGACCAATCCCAAGTAACAACTCAGGTGTGTTTAGCTTAGACCCCGTATCGTGCACGCGGGTCCTAAGCCGCCCATTCATGTGCTTTCAGGTTCTTTCAGGTGCTTACCCTAGCCAGTCACATATTTAGTTATATTTCAAATGTAGTACACACATGTTCAGGAGATTACCTTGTACTTATTTCCTGTGGTTCCATAATATCATGTTCTTTCAGGTGCTTACATATCATGTTCTTCCATGTTCTTATATTCATGTTCTTTCATATACTTTACACTGTTCTTCATGTACTTATTCACCTGTTCTTCCTGTACTTTCCATGTTTCCTTGTACTTTCATATCATGATGTCTTGTTCATTACCTAGAATTGTACTTGCTCCGCTCCTGAATAGGATATATTGCAGGTGAGATGGAGGCTTTGTGTGACACCTACTATGGACAGGATATTGCCTTCCCTACTGAGCCAGCTGGAGCTGCTTCTGACCTAGAGGCTGCAGAAGCCTAGTACTTCATTAGTTTTCCATTATCTTTCCATGTATTGAGACTAGCAGACTCTTTTATTAGCTAAAATATAATAATTCAGATATTGTACTTACTCTGGTTGGGGACACATTTATATAGATGCTGTGATTTCATTTCATTTTCATATTTATCTGGTTAGTTTCCCTAGATTGGTACAGCTTACTTTGTTGTGTCTAACAACAAAGGCTGGGCGTGTCCGACTCATATCCGGTTATTCGGGAGCGGGTCGTGACAGAATCAGATCTTCCACAGGACTCTTTTCGGTGCTTGCTTGTACATCTTCAGCATCACTGTCGCTGGATCTGTGACTATTGAGCTCATCAAAAGTAACGTTAATCGATTCTTCAACAATCATAGACCTTTTATTGAAAATTCTATATCCTTTACTCTTAGCAGCATATCCGAAAAATATCCCTTCATCTGCTTTAGAGTCGAACTTTCCCAAGTTATCCTTGGTGTTCAGGATAAAACAACGACACCCAAAAACTTTGAAATAAGAGATGTTTGGAATCCTTCCAAACCAAAGTTCATATGGTGTTTTCTTCAAGATAGGTCGAATTAATACCCTGTTTAAAACATGACAGGCTGTACTAACAGCTTCTGCCCAAAAATACTTAGGAAGATTATGCTGATTCAGCATGACTCTAGCCATTTCGCTTAGAGTACGGTTCTTCCGCTCCACAACACCATTTTGTTGGAGAGTTCTAGGACAAGAAGATTTGTGGTAATATCCACTATCATCACAAAACTTTTTGAAATCAGAATTTACGAATTCGCCACCATGATCAAGTTGGATACGAGTAATCATGAAGCCTTTTTCGTTTTGTACCTTTTTGTAAAACATCTGAAATTCAAAAATAGTATCACTTTTGTTTGATAAAAAGTAAACCCAAGTAAATCGAGAGAAATCATCGACAATAACAAAAGCGTAGAGCTTACCGCCAAGACTGGCGACTCTACTAGGACCAAATAAATCCATATGAATCAACTACAATGGTCTAGAAGTACTTACAGCGTTGATGGATTTAAATATAGACCTATATGCTTTGTTCTTTTCAGAGTCAGCACATACCATATCTCTCTTGAATGGAATCTCGGAGAGTCCTTTTACCCACTTTTTAGTACTGAGTTGTGAGATAGTGTCCATATTTGCATGTCCTAGTCTCATGTGCCATAGCCAGCTTTCATCTAGATTAGCTACTAGGCATCTACCTGTATTATTAGTACTCTACAAAAAGAAAACATAAATGTTGTCTTCTCTAATCCCTTTATATACGGGATCACCAGATGACATATCATATATGGTACATTTGTCTTTTACAAAATTGATACCATAACCATTATCAGCCAAATGACTTATGTTTAGTTGGTTATGTTTCAATTCTGTGACTAGACAAACATCCTTTATTACTGGATAAGGAGAAATACCGAGTGCCATTACCAATAATATCACCTCTCAAGTTATTTTCGAAGGAGACGTATCATTCTTTCTTCATCGATAGCGTAGCGAACAAAGATGCATCACCTGTCATGTGCCGCAAATATCCGCTATCGAGGATCCACTTGCTTTTAGCATGTGAGGGTTGAGGGTCCACCTACAAGACAAATAGATGAATTCTTTGGTACCCATTTACTGAAGGGTCCATTTTGATTAGTTTTAGGTCTCCAAAATAGAGTGTGATTGTCAACAAGTTTCCTTGCTAAGCAATACTGTGATATGTGTCCATATATACCACAATATGTGCAAGTTAGTTTAGAACCAGTGGTGGTTGAAACTATGTTGACATGCTTGTTTGGTTTCTTGGAAAACCTATAAGTGAAAGCATGATGATAGTCGTGTTTCTTTCGTGCTTTCTGATGTTTAGTCCTCTTAGGTGTATGCTTGGCATTAGGACTAAACTTAGGCTGTGTCACAGGTATTGCCTGTTTGCCTAACTTGATTTCTAATTTTTTAGAAATCGCTATAGACTCTTCATATCTAGCAGTCATATCTGAGAGTCTTTATTCTGTGACTAAATGCTTCTTCTTCTCTATGTCATATAGCTATTGTATTTTGACATAGTCTCTTTCTTTCTTTTCAATCTTGAGGATAGCCTCATGATAGTCTACTTTGAGTTTGGCTATCTCTTCCATGTTACCGGTAGTAGACGTCTCTTTAATATCTTCAATAAGATTGGACAGTCTAGCTATCTCGGTTGTGTATGCCTTAATCTCTTTTCGAGATTGTTTATACTTGTCAATCACAGTTCTGTGATCTTCAAGTAATTCACTAAAGGCATTCTCTAATTCATCGAAAGTAAAATCATCATATAGAGGGTTTAAGGATACCTTATCAAATACCATAAGACAAACATTTGTATTACCGCAGGGTCTGTCTTCTTCCTCTGTATCACTGGCATTACTCTCATGCCAGATGCTTGTGTTAGCATACTTTCGACTGGTAGTAGCTTTTCTGCTTGATCTTGATATATCATATGGACTGCTTTTCTTTGAGGTTGGACAGTCCTTCTTCATGTGCCCTGACTTCTTGCATCCAAAGCATATGGTTTCTTCTTCATTGCTTTCTTGGATATCTTTCTTCCTTCTATTTGATTTCTCAAATTTCAGGAATTTTCTAAAGTTCTTCACTAGTAGGGCTTTTTCATCATCACTTGATGATTCATCATCAGAATCATGGCATGTAGATTTTCTAGCTTGAGCTTTGAAGGCAATCGATTTTTCTTTTAGGGTCGCTTCTTCAAACTCTTATAGATCAAGCTCATGGGTCATGAGCTTGCCCATCAATGTTTCCAGAGACATGGTGGTGAGATCGTTTCCTTCAATGATCGCTGTTGCCTTCGGGTTCTAGTTCTTGGTTAGAGCCCTTCTAATCTTCTCATGATTGCTGTAATTTTTACCAAGAGATTGCAAAGGATTAGTAATATCAAGGAAACGTGTAAACATCTGTGTAATTGACTCACTGGGTTTCATCTTAAAAGATTCATATTCCTGTGTCAGTCTACTGATTTTGGATTCCTTCACTTGGGAAGTACCTTCATGAGTTACCTCAAGAAGTTTCTAAATTTCGTGAGACGTTTTACAGGTTGAAACTCTGTTAAACTTCGTTTTGTCAATTGCACAGAACAGTGCATTGATGGCACGAGCATCTAGACTAGCCTTAGCTTTTTCAGCTTCTGTATATTTGTCATGAGGCTTATCTACAAGCTGGCCTTCAACCACTATGGGTGCTGGTTTCTTATAACCATCAATAACTATAGGCCAAAGATCAAAGTCAAGAAACTTTAAAAAGAAAGTCATTCGTGTTTTCCAGTAGGTATAGTTTGTACTATCAAATAGTGGGGGTCTATTTGTGGATTGCCCTTCACCATTGAATATTGATTTCATGGCTGCCATATATACTCTCTGAGGTTTATTATATTAGAATATAACCTGCTCTGATACCAATTGTCGGAACGTTAAGCACCTCTAGAAGGGGGTGAATAGAGTGTGTGTGTGTGTGCAGTAGAAAATAATCACCAATTTAAAAAATTAAAGCTATAATTATGGCAGTAAATAAGAGACAGTAAATAAATGTAGCAAGAGATAGAGAGATCAAACTCAGTGACACAGCGATGTATACTGGTATCCCTCTGAGAGGACTAATCCAGTCTCGAGTACTCTTGCTCGATGTTAATCCACTAAGGCACAAGCTAAATGAGAGCTTGCAGTCTCTTACAATACCGTGCTTGGTGACAAGTGCATAACCAACTTCACAACACCATGCTTGGGGACGAGTGCACGACCGGCTCCATAACAAGGATAATTGTTGTAAACTGGACAACCTCTTTACAACTCTTGAATACCAAAAGACTCTAGATCAAAGTAGATATTACTGGCTTTCGGCTAAGAGAAGTATAGGTATTATTTGAAAGCTTTTGATCTGGTGAAAACACTTTTTGAATAGAAGAGGAGATGAAGAATGAATGAGTGATTTGAAATAAAAAAACTCTCCTATTTATAGGTGTTTTTTGAGACCGAACTCGGGCAGAGTTCTGGCGGAGTTCTGATGTAAATATTTTGCAGATATACGTTACATGCAGATTTGGAGGCAACTGACATTTGAATTCAAACTGACCGAACTCGGGCAGAGTTCGGAACGAACTCGGGCCGAACTCGATTTTGAGTTTTGTCTAGGGGAATTTCGAAATATTTGTCAAAAACTGTTTGCAAGAACATTTTGTAAAGATGAAATGAAAATAGGTAGGCTATTTAGAAATGTGGACTGAGATTAACCTAAGCCAGTATTACCTAGTCGATCTTACAATTTAAGTCCTAGATTTAATAAAGATAAAATACATAATAAATTATAAAATGACTCGAACTGGATCCCAATGAAAGTAATCTTCAGATTGATGAAATGTATATGCTTGATGATGCATTACGATGCTCGTTGATATTGATTTCAGATGTCCTGAAATGGTTAGCAGCAGTTCGTATATTTTGTATATTGACTTTAAGGTTATGTCGATTATCAAAATCGGGTGTAACCATGGAATGAGACAACACTAATAATATTTTATGACAAATAATACTAGCAATTTTAGATATGGTAATATTTACTAAATCATTCTCTATAAAAATATTATACAAATTACTAGTCATATCAATCAAAAGTTATTCAATAGGATTTGTAACAAATATTTAACAGTGATAACAATGCTTCTTAACACATACTAGCAAAATAATATAGCATTTTTAGAATAATATTACAATTTCAATAAAAATATAAATAATAACTACAATAATAATTAATAGGAATATTACTAAGAAACCCAGCCCAAGTCTATAGAAAACCCACTTCTGCCATTAATTCTTCATTCTTACTAAACAGTCTAACCTAGGCTCACAGCCTACACCACTCAAGCCCAGGACTCCCTAATTCCCACACACTAGTTCAGAGTCCGGCCTGCTAAGACCAAATGCTATTAATTAAACTACTGTCATTTTATTTCCTTTCTAAATAACCCACACACTGAACCGACCCATTACTCCACGTCAAACCCTAACTCAAAGCCTGACTCACTTCAAACAATTAAACTTCCATTTCTAATTACAAAAGTACTTTCCTACGCAGCACTAATCCTGACCTTTCGAAAAGACGAATGGTCATAATTGATTGACCCCTCAGTTTTCCTAAAGGCCAACTCTGACACACCATTTGAAAGCAAAAAGTAATGGACAAATGGAGGTTAGAGGACTTCCTCTCTCCCCCATTCTCATTCTAACATTTCTAAGTTGCCAGCAACCTAAACTTCTGTTTCTTCTCCAAAATTTTCTAATTAGCAGCCCATCCCAAGCTCTTCTTCCCCAATGAATCAAAACCCTAAGCTTTGAATTCCTCTCTAGTCCCAAAACCATAATACATGAAGAAAAAGAACAAGAAGATGAATAAGGTTCAGAAGATCGAGGCGGACGCTTACCGGGCGGTGATCCTTGAGTTCATGGCGACAAGGATGGTGCAACTCCGGCAATACAACGTCTCAAACTTTGAGATCTGGTGCGGCACGAGTTTCGAAGAGGCGGCATAGTCTTCAAAGTTCACGAGAATCGAACATGGCGTAGCTGTCGAGAAAGCCTCGCTCGGTCCGCCGGCGGCTTTTCGAGTCTTCCATGAGGTCGGGACTTTGATGGCGGCTCCGGTTGCCTCGGCATGGCTCCCGAGGCGTTGGCACGGTCTCGGAGAGGCAAATCAGAACTTGAGGGCACATAGTCGAGACGACTCCGGCTTCGAGCTTCAAGATCTGGCGGTGGTCGAGCACTTCTGACGCGTGATGTGGTAGCAGCGACGGTTGAGACGGTGCTGCTGCTGCGTTTGAACGGTGGCTCTTAGCAGTTCTAGATCGAACCTCGACGATGTCTCAGTGGCGAACGGTGGTGCTCGGCCGCAGTAGTAACAGTGGAGGTGTACAGTGATGGTGTCAGCACTGTGACAGGACTTGTGTTGGGAACTGTGTAATAAAATATTATTTATAATAAAGTATTTGAGTGGAAATGTTGTAAATAGATGCAGGTCTGGGGGCAAGAAATAATATTTGTAAGAAAATTCAGTTATCTCCAACTAATCAAGAAATTAGTTAATAACAATCCACTAAATCAGTTAGTTAAAAAATAACTAAATAACTAACTATTAGATTAGTTAACTGCCAACTAATAACCAAAAATAGTTATTCTCCATAATTAATGACAAATAATTACGAAAATAGTTAATTACTGATTTAATAAATCAAACCAATCCTTCTTCTTATGGCTAAAATCCAACAGTAAGTTCAAAATTTATTAATAAGTAGTCAATCCTGATTAGGAATTAATTACTAATATTTGCATTAAAACTTAAAAATTGATATCAACAATATTAATTAAAATATTGGACCAAATTTTTTTGTTAAAGAAGAAAATTTTATCAATCTCCTAAAACAATTATGATTTAGTCATAAATGATAAAATCAAAAACTACCATTAGAGTTAACTAATCAAGAATTCAATAAAACAGTTTTTATTGTTCAAAGCCAAAAATGATAATTTTAGAAACAATTTGCAAATAATTCAAAAATATGGCTTTAGGGAGTTACAAATCTGCCCCCCTTAAAAAAAATTCGTCCTCGAAATTTCAAGGAATTGTGGTAGAGATGAACAAAAAACCAGCAAAAAGTTTATTCAATACTAGAAAACAATAAAAGAGTAACAAAATTGATTAGGTTTTAATCAAATAAGGATTTATTATGAACCAGAAACAGTAAAAGGTCCAACAATGAGTTGCTAGGAAATAAGGTCGAAGCAGAACAAGACAATTTCGGTAAAATGTTTAATGAAGTTGAGAAACTAAACCTGATATTTTTATGACACGGATGTTGTCTCAATAGTATCCGGCAACCATACATATCTGAAATCATTTCACCGAGAGTTTATGCCTCACTAGTGTAGTATACATCTGGCTGCAATGAGCCTTTGGCTCAATGACTCAAATAATAGTAAATTGTCGAATATTTTTATCAACTCTTATCCATTATTGTCAGAACAACTCAAGAGATCAAAATTTTATGATTTTAGGACATAGCCTCAATAATATCCGAGAGCCTATGAATAATTGGAATTACTTCGACTTATAGTTCATGCCTCGCCAGTGTGCAGCTGGATGCAGTGAACCCGCAGTCTCCATAATCTAGATAAATGACTACAGTGCGCATCTGCCACGTCATAGTAGATCGTCGAATACTCTTTCAAATTTATCCATAGGAATTTTAAGGGAGTTTATGAAAATTCAAATGAGTTCTAAAAGTTTTAATCATGATGAAAAATGATGTAAGTATCTGCGCTTTTAGGAAACAATGAGTTTTATAAGAAACAAACACTAAGACAAGGTGACTACAAGAAACAAATCTCAAATAGGAAACAAATTTTCGAATTTGAACCAAAGTCTTGAATAACAATAAGGAAAATTTTGGAAAATCCCACGTGTTAAGAGAAAATCTAAAGAAAGATCAAATATTATTAATCAACTATTCCTACTAGCAATATATATATAGATAATAACCTCAGGAGCCTCAAGTGCAGGGGAATGATGATCTCGATGTTACGTGTCCGAGCCACTCTGAAAAATAGAAAACTGGTTAGATATGGCCTAATTACTATAGGATAATAAGCAAACATAGTAAAACTTTACCCATTAACTATTTTCCACGGATACTATGCTGTGATGAATTTTTCTTAGTTTCGCTGGTCCCCCATAGCACTTTATAACCTAAGTGCCATTAGGACAGACTTGCATGGGCCACCACTAAAAATCAAGGGACGACTCATTAAAGGGGCCACTAAAAATCAAGGGGCCACTCATTAAAGTGTGCCATCATCAAGTGGCGCAAGATCATTAGGTTACGCCAGTCTCTGGTTGTGCCAAAGCCAAGGTGCACGGCACCACGTGGCAAGCCTCCTCGAGAAGCTATAACGGCTGTCATCATTACTGACAGCTCTGATAGCACAAAAATCGAAGAAAATCTATTCGAATCGTGCGCAATGAGACGCTCAAGAAGATTTTGTCAGCATGTAATTAATGCTGATAGCTGGCCCACACAAGTCGTCAAGTGGCGCACAAACTAATCAATACAGTACAGAAGACCTAGTCAGAGGCACCAATTGTTGAGTTGCGTCCGCACACAATCTGGCTAATTGGCGCCACTTGATCAAATTTTATGTCTAGAAGCAAGATAACGTGGCACGCATGCCACTAATATCGAAGAACTTGTCTACTACACTGCCCACGATCGCGCGTATCTCACTCAAACGAAGTCATGAGTCCCCAGCAGTTGAAGAAATCGCTCGCATAACTGGACAAGGGGCATGCAACCTGAGGTGCGTGCCACTCAGAAACTACTTAATAGTGTAGGTCCTAAAAATCAAGTTGCATTTATCAAATAAGCAGAGGAAATTAAATTGCGCACTCTTCAAATGGAGTGCGCAGGAGGCAGATTGTGCTACAATTCAAGCGCGCAAGCTGAACTGTGCTACCACCCAAGCGCGCTACGCTGACGTGGCAATGCCATCATTAGCTGACAAAAATCCGATCTTCTCACAGCTGATAGCCCGATAAACGAAGAGTCCTTTCGTTTCTTGTGCAGCACAGCGCTCGAGGACTGTTGTGCAGCCAGCGCAGTATGATAGCTCAACTTCAGCGCAGTTTGACCAAGCCCGATTCTCAGCACAGTTTGATGCTAGCACTTTTCAAGTGGCGCAATCCATCAAGATAACCGACATTTATTACGTGGCTTTCATGCCATCAATTGCTCGCTACGTGGCAACTGCCGGTACACGACCATGCATATTTCAATCAAACAATGCCACGCGTCTAATACAGTTGGCCCACGATCGAGTAACTGCCAGCACAGTTCGCTGTTTACGCAGTCTGTTGCTAGCGCAGTTCATTATGCGCAACTCAGAATAACTACAAATTAGTAATTTCTAGAACTCTATAAATAGAGTTTCAAGTCCTTCATTAAGGAGATGAGATCATTATTATCACCAGAGATCATGAGTTCTTGTCCAAGTGCTGCTGCATTCTTCAAAGGCTATCGTCTTCAAAGTTCACATCGTCTAAGGGATAAAGCGATCGTCTTCAGATCGGATTCCTATAGTTGTACTTTTCCAGAATTCAATTGTAATCTTCTAACAAAGTTTGTGAAATAAAGACTTTTTATTTTACAAACAAAATGGCGACTCTGCTGGGGACGACTTTCTCCTCCGACGAGGAAGTGACAACTCAATATGACGTTGCGTCTATCGAAAAGACAAAGAAGGCGCTGGTTGTGAAGGTCAACCAGACTGCCTACGAGGCGATGATCAACTCTGGGGTTACTCGTCGCACTATAAGCTCTGCCAAGAGCAAGGTCCATTCAGTGTGGACTCCAAAGTCCTCTGCGTAGGCCTCTGTACAATCATCTGTGCAACCTGCTGCTCTTTCTGCCACAGTGCAACCCACTTCCTATGCCACTCTGGCAAAGTGCAAGACTCCTCTCCCCCTGGCACAGTTGGCGACCTCCTTCCTTCCTGCGCAATCCACTACTCCTGCAACTAGAGTGCAACTTAAACATTCTGAAGCCAGGACTCCTGCTGCACAAACTACAGTTTCTGTGGCCAAAAGGCCATCTGTCAAAGCTTCCCAAGCGCAATCAGCCAATGCGCCTATTGCCACTTTAACTTCAGCGCAAGCTGTTCCAGTACAGTCTAAAAGGGATAGCCTTTTGGCTAATTCCCCTTCTTCTCACAGCAAAGGGAAAGACTCTGCTCCTCTTCCCAAGAACCCTGTTACTCCTGCACAATCTACTGGGGGTAGTCTGTTGACTGTTCCTCCTCTTCTTCAGAACAAAAGAAAATGCCCTTTGGTCTTTTCTCGATCTTTCGCAGTCCAGAACTCGGAAAACAACAGAGGGAAACTCTCTTTAGCCAACCCTTCTTCACAAAATAAAGGAAAAAGTCCCTTTGGTCTTTTCTCAGTCTTCTCCAGTTTTTACCGTAGACGATCCATCCGAACGTGCCTCGGCACCAATCAGTACAAGAACTCTCTCAGACAAGAGCTCTTCTTTCCCTGCCAAAGGGAAATGTACTGATCAAAGAGGTATTCTGCCTACTCCGGTAGCAGAACTTCAAGATCTCCCAACTCTCCGGATGTCCCGATCAAAGCAAGGAAAGTTACTTGTGTCTCAGACAGAAACCCCTGGGGGTAAGTTTGCTGATCTGCGGACCTATCTTAATAGACCAGCTTCTATGAAACGTAAGCAGCCAATGCCGAAGATGAACCTGCATCAGAAGCAAATTTCCAGGATGAAAAATCCTGACACCTATGCTAACGAAGTGAGTACTTTTCTATATACTCACGGGACAAAACATCTAAAGAACCGAAACCATGTTCCAAATGTGGTCAAAGAATATGTCCCTCAGACTTCTTTTCGTCCTGTCATTATTTCTGACCTCCGAGAGCACCTCAAGTAAAAACGGGACAACATCTCAACACCTCCAGTTCAACCACTTGAACATCATTATAATCACAAGGTGGTCATCAAGTGCTGTTGCCAGACAACAAAACGATCTGTCTTCGATCGTCTGAATTTTGCAACTTCTGAACCAATGTCAGAAGACGAAGACGAAATGTTGTATGCTTTCGCCAACATGGCTTCTCGAGACACTGGGGGTAGAAAATGCTCCAAACACGGCAAGCCTCGCAGGCCCAGCCAGCGGTACTTAGATTTACTCCAAGAATCTTCTGAAGGAGTATTTAGACACACCCGATCCCGAAGTCGGGACACAATGGGGCATGGAAATCTTCTCCAAGATCCCTCTAGTCATCTCCCTATTTCTTATTCAGGAGATGATTCCTTCTCTGATGATGATGCATACAGTGAAAGTTCTGAACAGACAGTGTCTTCTATTGTACCTAGAGAAGTGTCAGCGTACGTTGTTACTGAAGATCCAGATGCTTCTAGTTCGGCAAATCAAGAACAACGAATAGCTGCACTGGAGGACAAGTTGAAGACCATGGCTGAAATGGTCACAAGTATGCATTCTATCATTGTGGCTCAACATACGGTACCACCGACCGTACATGTCGCAAACCCTGAGATTATAGCATCGTCGGTGCCTGTTAATGCAGGTCTGGGGGTAGTATCTCCTCAAATACCCCATATACAAATTCAACCCATACCCAGTCAGTCAGGAGCTGGGGGTAGCACTTACCACGCTGTTCCTCCCCCTAACACTATAATTCAGCCTGCTCCTTCTGCATCATCGGAGGATGCTAATGAAGCTGTCAAACTCTTGCGCACTTAATTCGAAGCTTTTAAGGAGAAGGACAATTTATAGAGATTGGGGATCAAACAACCCTATCCGGTTGAATGGAAGGAAGTCCCATTTCCTCCAAAGTACAAGATTCCTACAATTTTGTGTTTAACGGCAGCACTTCTCCGAGTCAGTTCATTAACCACTTTGAGGTAATGACTGATCAATTTCAGCCAAATGACGCTCTTCTTACCAGGGTATTCGTTGGCTGTTTAGCCGGTGTAGCATACGATTGGTACAGGAGCTTGCCTGATGGCTGTATCACTTCTTTCTCGGGTCTTAAACAAATCTTCTTGGAGCGATTCTACGAGGGAATCAACGATATGACCATGTCGGCCCTTAACAAGATCAAACAAAGAAATAATAAAACCGCTGAGAGTTTTATTGAAAGATTCCGTCGAGAAGCATTAAAGATGCCTCCTGGAACTCCGGCCACTGTCACTATAGATACCTACAAGGCAAATCTTTTGCCTATCATCAGCATATGGACGGGGTCAACTCAATTTCAAGACTGGCCATTATTTATTATCAATGCTAAAGCAGCTGAAGTTAGTGCTGACAAGTTCAAGCAGTTGGGGGTACACATGTCTAACCCCGAACGGAATGAACACCTGACAGCTAGTAGCGGTAGTCGCTAGAACAACCGCAAAGGTAAAGAAACTTTGAACATCAATTTGAAGAACAAAGAATCTCTGGCTGTCAACGTAGCTCCACATATGTCTTCTTCTACTCCTTCTGCCCCTCCACCAAGGGAACCTCGTCCGAAAGTAGAGTACTCCTTTGACGAGAACGACACCGTGAGCATCTTCGATTGCTTGATCAAAAGCAATAAGCTCCAACTCCCAGACCCGAAGAAGACTGACGAGGTCGGTAAGACTGATCATCCTAAATATTGTGTTTATCACAAGTTCATTGGTCATCCCACTCAAGCATGTTATGTGCTCAAAGGCAAGATTCAAGAGTTAGTCAATGCTGGTGTTGTCACCCTTCAACAAAATGAGAAGACTATTACCGCAAACATGGTCTCAGTACAGTTCGGTAACTTCCCTCCACAGATGGTACAGCATGGTGTTATCCCTATCCCCAAGGCCACTCTTCAGATCGAGAACCTCCCTCCTCCACGGAGTGAAGGTCTTGTCCCCTTGTCCCTTGATAAGGGTGAGATTATGTGGATCCACCCGGACCTTGTTGCAGACTTCAAGGCTCCGTCTAAACAGAAAAACTGCTCCAAGGACAGAACAAAGGTCTGCAATATGGTGACTTTTGACCCCATAGTTGAAGAGGAAATTCTGCTGGGCACCAGGTCAGGAAAAGCCTATCTACGGGAATTTCCCGAAACTCAAAAAAACCCTACCTCTTCTTCTGAGTCTGCTCCAGTGCAACCTGTTTCTAATGAGGGCATCCCTGCTGTGTCTTTACTGGTTGTAGAGCCCATTCCCTCTAAGCCGACAGTAGCTGACAAAGGCAAACAACAAGTCCGCTTTGACAAGTCTTTGAAGAAGTCATCGCCTTTTGGACTTGAGAAGCCATACAATTTTGATATCTTAGCTCAACTAGCCAATACACCAGCTAGGCTGTCGATCTTCGAGCTTTTGTGCCTCTCCAAAGAGACTCGAGAAACTCTGAGTGAAGCTCTCATGCAGGCGGAAACCTGTTTAACTTTTCTAAAGAAGCCAGAATCAGAGCCCGTCTCTTGCCTCCACTGTCATAGTATATTGGAGTTAATTCCAAATATTACTTTCACACAGGATGATATGCTGGTGGAAGACAATAGGCATGACCGTCCTCTATACTATACAGGATACATCGACACGATGAAGGTCGACCGTATTATGATAGATCCCGGGTCAACACTCAGCATCATGCCGAAGACAATGCTGGATGCACTGAAGATCCCAGTGCATAGTCTTTCTAGCACAAACACCACTATCTTGGGGTTCAACCAGGGGAGAAGTGAGCCTCTGGGCAAGATTCGTCTAAAACTCCAAATAGGCAATCTCCGCACAAAGGTGACCTTCTATATTATAGATAACCATGGTTGCTCTTACAATGCTCTTTTGGGAAGACCATTCCTTCATGAACACAACATTGTTCCTTCGACTCTCCATCAATGTTTCAAATATGTTGATGACAATGGAGAGGTTGAAAAAGAGGTGGCGGATCTCTACCCTTTTAAAGGTGTCGAAGCATATTATAACGATGCTCGCATGTATAAAGATGAGTTCATGAAGGTAGTGCTAGCTTTAGATACTGAAGAAGATCAAGAAGCAGGGCCCAATGACACTCTCATCATACCCGTCAAAGGGCGTGTTTCTCATCCTCAGTCCTCCAAACCACTGGCTATTCACTTGCCAGTCTGAAAGCAATCCAACGATGGTAATCAAGATCAAAGGGAGCTCACCTCTTCTGAACCACTTGTTATCGACCTATGTCATAACAAGGATAAAAGGGAGGTCACCTCTTCTGAGCCGCTTGTTATCGACCTCCGTCGCAACAAGTCCAATCCTCCTCGCTCTTCTTCCCCCCTCTTGTAATTAATCTGACCAAGCCTGCTAAGGCTAAAGGTCCTGTTGTAAATACAGATGTACAAATCAATGAAAAAGCATCTACTTTCCAGTATATTGATGTCATTTATCATGCTATGTGCTATTTGGATATGTTAGATGGCTTTCAGTCATTTATAATGGGAGTTGTACTGTCTCTTCAAACAGAGGTCTTACTCGAACACCCAGATGATTCATACTTTGTTGTCCCTTCTCGAAAGAGAGGCGAGGGTCCGATACTTTTTAGTAAAGGACCGGAACAAAAATTGAGCTATACGGATGATAGCAAAAATAACGATATGGGACGTCTCCAACTCCGTCGTTATAGTCAATAATCAAAAGACATTATCCGAAAGATGGGTTATGACTTCAAGAATGGCCTCAATTACGGTAAAGGTAGACGAACTCCTATCCGTACGGTTGTTCCAAAAGGAAAATTAGAGATGTACTACAGCAGGACAAAAAGAGGACTCAGATATGCTTTACCTCCGATCTTATCTCCAGCAGCCTCCGAGTCTGATAGTGAGGAGCGCTCTAACTCTTCTGATTCTAGATCATGGGACTCTGACACCAGCATTGGTCAGGTTCATCGATTGATCGTATCTTCTAACATGGTCTCCGATGAACTTCCAGAAGGCTATGACGAAGATATCGAAGAAAATCCCAAAATAGATCCTTGGGCTCAACGAATGGATACCCAATGGGAACTCCATTCGAACAATGGGAACCTCCTACCGAAGATCAATTAGTTCAAATTGATGTGGGAGAAGACGGGTCACCACGTCCAATATTCATCAGCAAGGACCTCCCAGAGGCGGATAGGCAAGAATTAGTTCTTCTTATTCGAGAATACAGTGATGTCTTCGCTTGGAGTTATGAAGACATGCCAAGTTTAGATCCCAAAATTGCCACTCATAAACTGAATATTTTGTCTAATGCAAAGCCAGTTAAATAGCATCAAAGGCGATTCAAGCCAGAAATGATGGACGCAATCGATGATGAAGTCAAAAATCTTATAGCTTGTGGCTTTATTCGAGAAGAACAATATCCAGATTGGGTAGCCAACATTGTCCCAGTCTTGAAGAAAACTGGCAAAGTTCGAGTTTGCATCGACTTCCGAGATCTTAATGAAGCCTATCCAAAAGATGAGTTTCCTCTCCCTATCACAGACATCATGATCGACAACACTTGTGGGTTCGAAAGGATATCCTTCATGGACGGATTCTTCGGATATAATCAGATTCGGATGAATCCTGAAGATGAAAAACACACTTCTTTTCGCACTCCTCGCGGAGTCTACTTCTATACCGTGATGCCATTTGGTCTCAAGAATGCTGGTGCATCTTACTAACGAGCCATGAGTACCATCTTTCGAGATCATCTGCTCAAGACTGTCGAATGCTATGTTGACGATATTGCTGTCAAGAGTCGTCTAATGGAAGATAACATCCAAGATTTAAGAACTATCTTCAACTTAATGCGCCAACATCAGTTGAAAATGAATTCCACCAAGTCATTTTTGGGTGTCTCTAGTGGTAAATTTCTCGACTTCGTCATTACCTCTAAGGGTATACACGTGGATCCTGAGAAGATCAAAGCCATCCAAAAGACGCGTCCTCCACGCAACCTAAAAGAGCTACGAGGATTCCAAGGTTGACTTGCGTACATCAGGAGATTCATTTCAAATCTGTCTGGGCACTGCAGACCATTTATCCAGTTAATAAAGAAGGGTGTATCTTTCATTTGGACTGAAGAATGTCAACGAGCATTTGATGATATCAAGCAATATCTCATGAACCCACCAGTCTTGGTGCCACCAATTTTAGGCATACCATTCTTAATGTATGTCCGTGCTATGGATCATTCGTTGGGTGCTTTACTTGCCCAGAAGAACAAAGAAGGCCATGAACAAGCTATGTATTATCTTAGTCATACTATGATTGGTGCTGAAAACCGTTATAGTCCGGTTGAGAAAGAATACCTAGCTCTTATGTTCGTTGTTCAAAAGACTCGGCATTATATCATCGGCCAAACCATTCACGTTATTTCCCGAGTTAATCCTCTTCGGGTACTGATGAAGAAACCCAACACACTCAATTCCCGACTGGCTACATGGGCCATCCTGCTAGCCCAATATGACATGGTATATGTTCCATAAAAGTCTGTTAAGGGTCAAGCGCTGGTGGACTTCTTAGCAGCTCATCCTATACCAGAGACATCCAAGCTCTATGATAAAATTCCAGACGAAACATTGGAATCAAACATGATCTCTGAATAATTTCCTACATGGCGTCTATTCTTTGACGGTGCATCCAGGATCGGGCCGAATGGTGCCATTGTTACAGGAGTTGGGGTTGTTCATGTTTCTCCAGACGCGTCAACTATCCAAAGAGCCTATTCCCTAGATGAATCCTGCTCCAACAATGTGGCTGAATACAATGCCCTGCTTATTGGACTCCAGTAAGCTAAACAGTTAGAGGTCAAATATATTGAAGTCTATGGCGATTCTAAACTGGTTGCCAATCAGGTTAGAGGAACATATGAAGTTCGCCATCAAGATCTGGTACCCTATCATGAAGCTGCAATTTGCATGGCTACATCATTCAAGGCTTTCTTTATTGAATATATTCGAAGTGCTTGCAACACTGAAGCAGATGCTTTAGCTAATCTTGCAGCGGTCCTAGCAATTCTTGTCAAAAGACAACAAGTGGTTGTTGTTTCCAATAGAGAGTTGTTCTGCGTGGAAAACAATCATAACATCGAGTTCAGTAACTTCGCTGAAATCAATGTTATCAATGAAGATTGGAGAGCTCCTTTCATTGACTTTGTGGTCCATGATATACTTCCTGAAGATCCCAAGGAGGCTACGAGTATTCGTCGGCGGTCTCTGCGATTCTACTACAATCAGACTACTAAGACTCTCTACCTGCGGACTTATGACGGTCTTCTCTTACGCTGTCTTGCTGGTGATGAAGCAAAGCAAGTGTTACGTGAAGCTCACGATGGTGTTTGCGGAGCGCATCAACCAGGCCCTAAGCTACAAGATCGTATTCGACGCATCGGTTATTACTGGCCCTCTATGGTATCAGATGCCATCGAGTATGCAAGAAAATGTCGAGCTTCTTAAATCCACGCAGATTTTATTCACCAAACGTCGGAATTTCTGTATCCAACTGCTGCTTCTTGGCCTTTTGAAGCCTGGGGAATGGATATTATAGGTCCTATCAATCTTCCTTCTTCTAAGGGACATCGGTTCATACTAGCTATAACCGATTACTTCTCCAAGTGGGCTGAAGCTATACCTCTGGCTGAAGTTAAGACCAGTAGCGTCATCAACTTTGTCAAACACCATGTCATCTATAGATTTGGCGTACCCCGAAAGATCATTCATGATAATGGACCACAGTTCATTAGTCAAAAGTTCACTAGATTCTGTAATGATCATCGGATTGACAATGTCGCCTCTACGGCTTACAATCCTGCTACTAGTGGTTTAGCTGAAGCATTTAACAAGACTATTATCAAACTCCTTAAGAAGTTTGTATCTACTAACAAACAAAATTTGAGTGAGAAACTCGAAGAATGTCTATGGGCCTATCGCACTACGGTCCGTAACCCTACAGGCTGTACACCTTTTTCTCTTGTGTATGGTTGTGAAGCAGTTCTACCTTTGGAACTTCAGATCCCATCCCTACGGATTGCTATTGCCAACGAGCTCACACAGAGAACAACGACCTCCTTCGACTTCAAGAATTAGAAGCGCTCGAAGAAAAAAGGTTATTGGCTCAACAACATATTGAGTTATATGAAGCCCGAATCTCAAAAGCTTTTAATCGCAAAGTTAAGGTCAGAGCTTTTTAGAAAGGAGAATTGGTTCTAACAGTCAAACGTCCTAGGACCATGACTCATATGAGCAAGGGCAAATTCGACGCGAAGTGGGAAGGTCCATATATCGTGAGCAAAGTCTTCTCAAATGGAGCCTATCAACTTACAGAGTTGGACGGTCGAGTTGCAATGATGTCTATCAATAGCAAATTCCTTAAAAAGTACTATGTATGAATGTAAAAGGAATTTCTTGTAAATACGACAAAACAGTTCATAAATGAAATTTTATTTTATTTTATCATAAATGGTGTTACAAGATATCATGGACGAGAATCACTATCGTCCTTCTTGAAGACAGGACGAGGACCACTACCGTCCTTTTCAAAAATGTAATCGGTAAAAGAGCCGAGAACATCCTTGCTCGAACCTACCAGAAATTTGCAAGTGGCCATCCTCATGGCTTCCTCCTCGTCCGTCGTCCCTGGTTCAAGTAGGAAGTCCAAGATATCCCGCGGTGGCTTGGGTGCAGACGAACCTTCGCCCGTTTTTGTCTGCTTTGGCTGGTTTACTTCGGCTGGAGGTTCCTCCGTGATTTCTTCAATCTTCGGGACAATCTCAGCCTTCTTGGATGCATCTTCAGACGACATTTTTGTGTTGAAGAGTAAAAGTGATCATTCTATTTCAATTTCTGTTCTATTTATAGGCAGTAATTCTTAAGACATCGAAGCGACGCGTTCCTCGTAACATTCATTACATTCATCTGACGGTTCACCCGTTCATTACATCCATCCGACGGTTTACCCGTTCATTTCATTCATCCGACGGTTCACCCGTTCATTCCATTTACTCGAGGTTCACCCATTCATTCCATTTACTCGACGGTTCACCCGTTCATTCTATTTACTCGACGATTCACCCGTTCATTACATCCATCCGACGGTTCGCCCGTTCATTTCATTCATCCGACGGTTCACCCGTTCATTCCATACACCCGACGGTTCACCCGTTCATTCCACTCGTTCGACGGTTCACCCGTTCATTCTATCCATTCGATGGTTCACCCTTTCATTCCATACATCCGACCGTTCATCCCGACGATTCATTTCGTTCCTACATTTTGACAATTCATCCGTTCACCCATATCAGCAACTTGTCACATATTTATTACCTCTGATTAAGTTGTCTACCAAAATAATGATATTTAACGAATTATATTTGCCATGTCCACATTACCTCTGAGCAGATATTGTGAGGACCCTAATTTTTGGAATTTTTTTTTAGTATTTCTAATTATTAGGTTATATTGTATATTTAATTATGATTATATATGTACTCTTCTGTGTCTTTGATTTTTGGAGCACAAGACATGCCTATATCTTGAAACGTCCTTCATGAGTTTTGTAATAGACAGGATGACCTTCAACTTGATATATTATGTCCCATCCAAACTTGTTCCCTAGCATTCTTTTGACTTTGCGCAGCTTCGGGTCAAATTTAGGCAATTAGATTATTTACCATAATTCCAGACCAAACTTCCCATATGAGTTCGGGACTCGACATAAATCAAAACTATTCGACCCAATTATGGTTTTGACTCATTTTGAGCCAACGACGCACATGCTAAGAGTGTGCCACTCAATCGAGTCTCCATGTGCTATTTAATTGCGAATGGCACAAGAGACTTATTGGTTGACTCTTAGAGTTCGATTGGATTAGAAAATATATTTTGACCCTAACCTAGCCAACCCCACCTGGTAGGAAGCCATGTTAGGTTGCCATGACAGTATAATTATTATGGATTTATTTTGGGATATTATACAGTCAATTAGATTTAAATACAATTTTGTGTATATGATTATATTTATAATAGTCTACTATTATATATATATATGGCCTTAGTTATGGTTAAGTTTGAGATACATATCGACTAGAAATTTTAGCACGGATAGTGTAGTCGTGTACTTTGACTAGTCTATTACCCATGGTAGGGAAAGCCGAGCAATAGGTGTGTTCTAAATAGGAAAACCAGGCCAAGTTGCGACTTAACCTCCACCGATGATTTATTTATTTAATTATTAGATTCTTGACTTTCTAGGAGACCCGGTTGTACCAATTTAGCCCCGACTTGACCCGAACCCAATCCTAATCTAAATAGACAAGTAGTACTATCAAATACCTTCATGTTGATATATATATTTTGTATATATATTTTATTAATATTAATATGTTTTCAATTTTGGAAAGTTTCTATTTATAGAAAGTGTCTACGTATAATCCTAGTTGGCATTAGTTTATATTTGACCCAAAAGTCCAACAGAAACCTCTGTAGGCAAGTTGGACATTAATATATATTAATAAATATATATATTGTATATTTAATTCAGATTTAGATTGCATTTATATTTAAAAATCTAAGTAGTTCCATATTAGGAAACCTTTTATTTAAATCCTCAATCAATCAATTAGCCAACTCATCAAATAACCAAACCAATCCATGTGGACCCCACATATGACCAACCAAAGATTATTTTTATATAATTTTTGTCCAAAAATAATCTCCTACATTGGCGGGCCATGACATGCATGGAAACACCCTCCTACATATATAAACTCAACCCATAGGCACATATATATATCAACCCTTATCAAAACCCTAACCCTAACACCAAAAACTCTTATTTATCACCCAAGAGCAGCTCCTTTACCATTAATTTCGAAAATAGCATCCCCTCCCCTCTACTACATCATCACCTCCATCACATAACTCATCCTCCTCCATAAAGGCTCATTCTTTCATCCTTCTTTCATCCAAACTCCACCAAACCAACCCTAATAACTCTATCTTCTCCATCCAACCATCTAGAAATATTGTCAATCCCTCCAAACTCATCAAGAGAGGATTAGCAAGCAAGGATAGCAATAAAGATGGAAGCTTTAGCAAGGAGAAGCCTCCACAACCCAAGCAATGACTTTTGGTAAGAAACCCTAATTTTTCCATCTCAAACCTATGTTATAAATCTGTAGAAATTATGGTATTAATTCTGTAGAAATAGTGTTTTGATGTTTCTTGGGTATTATTTTCACCCATAAAAGTTTCATGAATTATGATAGCTATTTTCATGTTTCGGTAGAGCCAAAACTTACCACGTTGTGAAGGAACTATAAGTTTCTATAGGAATTTTTCAAAACTAAATTTTATGTAGGTTAATATATTTAAATTAGGATTTTTAAGTATTTTTTTATGAATTTATCAATTCAATTCTGGTCGAAAAAATTATAGGTCAAAATTAGTCATTTTCGGGTGACTTGTTGACCTAGAAGATTCCAAACCATTAGTACCATGAAACCCTTGCATCAAAATTTCATATTCTAATATTTGGGGCATTTTAATTCTTTTTAAATTATATTTTTGAGGATTTTCATAATTTTAGATAATTAATGAAGTTCTAGACAAATTTTAGGTAGACTAGTCGACCCGATAGACAACTAGTAGTATAATTCTTTAGACATATAAATTCTGGAAATTCTGAGATAAATCTATAGAAAATTAGTTTAAATAATTTTCTTATGATTTTTATATAATTTTTAAGTATATGATTGAAGTAGCAACATAACTGACTAATTGGGAGTTGGAAACCCAAAAACTGTGTTCGGTGTCTCGTGGAGCCTGTGTGTGATTGTATGGGTCCAAAGGGTTCCATAAGAAATTGAATATAATCTTAAAATATTATCTTGACTAATTAAGTCATATTGTAAGTTCATGAGTAGTGGGTTAATTTAGTTAATTAATTATCTAGGAGCGTCGGGTTCCGGCGGCGTTGACGCGGGAGCGACGTTTCAGAGTCACAGCACGACACCAGGCAAGTACACCTTGCCAAACTTTACAGTATTTACATGCATATTCTATATTGTTATCTCTTTCCAGTTCTACTTCATATCTTTCATTCATGTTTATGTTACTTCTACTTTCTTATTTTACGTGCGCGTTCCTTATTGAGTCATCTTATGCCGTTATTGTTCTACGCGAGTCTTGTGACGATTTTGACTAGTCTTCTACCTTCGTCCTTGAGCTTGACTTGACCTGTAGTCGTGATTGAATGATTCGACATTAGCCCTGATATCTCTAGGACTGGGAGCGTCCAATGGCGTTACGGTATTAGAGACTTCTTATCGACCTGTTATCTCGTCTCTAGGACCGAGAGTGTCCCATGGCATTACGGTAGTAGAGACTTATCTTTTGTCTCGAGGTTGGGAGCGTCCCATGGCGTTACGATATTGAGACATCTTATTGATCTTTGTCTATTTTATATTTCTCTACTTCATTCTGCATGTTATTTACTGTACAGTAGGCATGTATATTATGTGTCTTACTAGTCCTCTGAGGACCTGGTGATCTCTTCAGGTATTAGCTGAAGATATAATACATTGATGGATGACGTTGCTACACCAAGACTGCAGGTATATTTAGTTGATGTTTTATCGTTCTCTTCCGTAATTAGATTTTGTCCTATATTATATTACTTTGATATTGCTGCTGTATAGCCTAGTTTTACAAGCTTTATCTTTCATTAGAAGCTTGTTCAATATAATTGCATTAGAGTCTGGTCTACTTTATTGTATATTATCTTTTCTTGTTACTTGTAGTAACCGGTTTGCTAATGTCTGACCAGCATTAGTTTACTTGGTTTATACAAGAGTTTATCTTCAGTGGATTGAGATATTTGTAGATAACTTTAGGAAACCAGACAGCTTATACGTATTCGAGCTGGGCTGGAGTCCTCTCGATGCGTAGCTGGCATGTATACGTATCCTAGTCCTACGTATTTTGGGACTGGGACGGTACAGATATAATGAATATAATTATTTTCTAAATCAAGAAATATATCATGTCCTGAACCTCTGAATATATTTTCCATCGCTATTATTTATATCCTTAATGGGATATGCAAAAAATAATAGAGCCACAAAAATAATGTCTTTTCATTGATCAAAAGAAAAGGCATTACAAAAAATATATCATAAAGAAGGAAAAAATACAAAAGGTCTTCCTTCACTCAATCGGTGGGGTCATCAAACTAGCTATCTGCTGCTTTAATGCTTGAAGTCGTTCTTCACGAGAATCCATCACCCGCTTTCTAGCTTCCGCCATTCCAGATTCATCGTCAAAGGATGGCAAGGTCACTAGGCGGCGAGCGATTTCATCTTGATGGGAAGTGACAAACTCATTCTTTTCGTGGGTCAGAAGGTCTAGTTGCTGAACGGCAGCTTCATGCTGTGTAGTCTCTTCTTCAAGAGCAAACTGAATGATTCTCAACTCTTCCTGAAGTCGTGCAAACTCTGCATTTAGTTCAGCAACCTTCTTTTCTTTCTCTCCAGCAGCAGACGCTAATATCTCCATCCGGGAATCATACTCTGAAGCCTTTGTGGCATAAGTGTCCAAAAAAGTCTGGAAAGCAGCTTTTGTGACTTTTGCTTGGCGAGTCATCCTGTCAAACTTAGCATGCACTAGGGGTTCTACCTTCCCCCGATTAAAATCTTTGTAAATCTTAATAGATGCCTCCAGCTCATCCAGTATGTGTTCAAGATAGACAGCTTAAAACAGTCATTTCGTCACGTTTATATTACCCTTGACGAATCTACTAAAACAAGCAACAGTTCTTTTCTGAGAATCATACTCTAAGTTCAAGTTCGGCTTATCAAAATGCCATGAACATGGAAAAAGTCTCAAAGGAGTATTTTCCACATAATTGTCATTTTTATTTCTCATTCTATCATCATAAAAGTCTATTAAATTTTTATACTTTCTTACAAATCATAATGGAAATCTGTTACATCTTGGATTTTCATTCTATACAACAATGGTGACTTAATGGAGATCTATTACATCTTTTGGATCTTCTTCATCAGATTCATTGTTGGTGGCAATTTCTTCCTGTCTGAGCCTCAATGGCAACAAGGGCAGTAGGAATTAACTCTGGTCTTCTTTCTCAGACGAGAGAAGAACCCCAGAGTATGGCAGCCCAAAGACGTATTGCTTCCAATACAACCTGTGGAGGGATGACGGCCCTTCAGAAGAGCTAGGAATGTATCCAGTATTGGGATACGATTTTTAGTTCTGCCATGAAAGGAACTCTACTACCCAACTTCTCGGGTTAGTGTTGACTCTACCATCTAACTTTTCATGTATAAAGGCTCTTCCTACCATCTGAGGAAGACCCTTATATCCCATGAAGAGTTCTGAGTTATCTGATTTGCGTATCAAAAGCGCATGAGCTCCCTGATGTGTGTGTCAGAAGCATGCTCCCCATAGCATCCAAATCGCCAATGCCAGTTCTAGAAAAGTTCTTTAGCCAAGTTTCTGCAGAAGACATCACAGAAAAAGAAACTAATCAATAAAATTGTCATCATCATCAGGCACAAACTGGCCCATCAAAGACGGGCATACCCTGTTCAGTCAAAGACAGATGCTCGCGCACCTTGTTCAGTTAAAGACAAATGCTTGTCTTCAACAGGCGCACCTTATCTATCAAGGATTTGTGCTCGTTTTTCAGGCGCACCTTATCTGTCAAGGATTTGCGCTCGTTTTTCAGGCGCACCTTATCTATCAAGGATTTGCGCTCGTTTTTTAGACGCACCTTATTTATTAAGGATTTGTGCTCGTTTTTAGCAGGCGCACCTTATCCATCAAAGATAGGCGCTTGTTTTCAACAAAAGCTCAAAGGCAGTCGATTGTGCACCCTGTTCAATCAAAGAAGGGCGCATTCTGCCCCTTTTGTATAAATCAAATACCTAACAATGGATAAAAGATGATCATACACAGAAAGCTACTGTTTCACGTTGGGCTTACTATCGAGGTCAGATGGTTCAGCGCTAAGAGTTGTTGAATCAATGACGGATGACACGGCATGTAGAGGAATGACATCGGAAAGCATCGTCATCATCAATCCCTTGTCGGAGAATGGAGTCTTACAAAAAGTCATCTTCGGAGAAGAAGAAGAATAAAGGAATGAGAATGCATTCTTTAACTCAGCTATTTATAAAGGTTCAAAGAAGCAGATGGCGTGAGTCTATTTCGGGAAAGATCCTAATAAGAGGCGCTCATAACCACAGAACAGCTGCCTCGTGTTGTTTTGTTTCTCTTGGGAATGAGCAAACATGGAAACAGTAAAAAGAGGTGTAGAATGATCCTATATCAATGCACCACACGAATAAAGGTGAAAACAACACCAGGATTTTATTTCATAAAAAGAGAGTAGGCCTCTACAGATAAGTTGAGTGTCACAATACATAGATGACACCCCTACACAAAATATTATTTCTTCTTCTCCCCTTCATTGGGCTGACGAAGGGAGGCACCTAACTCGTACACATTGTGGATCCCTGAACGACGCATCAGACCGTGGAATGCTTCTACATCACCGGGTCCTTCATGGGCAGTTAAAAGACCACCATTTATACGATCAAAGATCGCTGGAGTCAGTCCAAAGCATTCCAGGAAATTACATGCTCGTAGCAATTGATCGGCCTCCGTCTCTATGTCAAGCCTTGAGCTTTGAGCCTTTTCCTTGTCAGCCTCTTTCTTCGGTGCCATGACTATACGAGGATGAGAAGTGAGAATGAAAACTTTTCTTTATATATACAATTAATCAACCCTTCATATTCCCTATGGGAAACTGAACATCATCAATACAACTTGGGAAGACGAAAAGGAGTTCGAACGTTTCGAGAGAAAAATTTATTATGACAGTTGAGTTTTGACCGGCGCCCTTCAGGTCTCATTTCTTGACTTTTCATATTCAAAGTATTTCAAAATTTTTGAAGTCTTTTCAAATTTTGAAAACTTTGAAGGGGGTCTTGTAGGTCCTAAAAATCAAGTTGCATTTATCAAATAAGCAGAGGAAATTAAATCGCACACTCTTCAAATGGACTGCGCAGGAGGCAGATTGTGCTACAATTCAAGCGCGTAAGCTGAACTGTGCTACCACCCAAGCGCGCTACGCTGACATGGCAATGCCATCATTACCTGACAAAAATCCGATCTTCTGACAGCTGACAGTCCGGTAAACGAGGAGTCATTTCGTTTCTTGTACAGCACAGCGCTCGAGGACAGCTGTACAGCCAGCGCAGTATGACAGCTCAACTTCAGCGCAGTTTGACCAAGCCCGAGTTTCAGTGCAGTCTGATGCTAGCGCTTTTCAAGTGGCACAATCTGTCAAGATAACCGATATTTATTACGTGGCTTTTATGCCATCAATTGCTCGCCACGTAGCAACTGCCTGTACACGACCATGCGTATTTCAATCAAATAATGCCACGCGTCTAATACAGTTGGCCCATGATCAAGTAACTGCCAGCGCAGTTCGCTGTTTGTGCAGTCTGTTGCTAGCGCAATTCATCATGCACAACTCAGAATAACTACAAATTAGTTATTTCTAAAACTCTATAAATAGAGTTTCAAGTCCTTCATTAAGGAGATGAGATCATTATTATCACCAGAGATCAGGAGTTGTTGTCCAAGTGCTGCTGTATTCTTCAGAGGCTATCGTCTTCAATGTTCACATCGTCCAAGAGATAAAGCGATCGTCTTCAGATCGGATTCCTATAGTTGTACTTTCCCAGAATTCAATTGTAATCTTCTTACAAAGTTTATGAAATAAAGACTTTTTATTTTTGCAAACAAATAGTTATTTCAAGAACTCTATAAATAGAGTTTCAAATCAGTTTCAAAGCATAACTAATGATTATAATCTCCTGACAAAGTGTTGTTGCATTCTTCAAAGGCTTGTGTCTTCGATATCACATCGTCCAAGGGATAAAGTGATCGTCTTATGCTCATATTTCTACAGTTATACTATCCCAGAAATCAATTGTAATCTTGTACTCTTTTTTAAGTTTGTAATAAAACTTTTGTTTTTGCAAACAGGCATGACCTTAAACAGCTTTAAGAATGAACTTTGCTCTCCTAATCGAGTTCTCTCTAGTAAGTTCAAAGCTGTAAATTTGAACTTATTTTTTATGAATTGTATCGCATCGTCTACTCCATTCTTTTGCCCAAATCTACTTTAATGGACGATGTGACTATCCTTGAGATGTCTGCCATTTATCATATTTATAAGGGTATTTCGTTTTCTATCTCCAAGACTATCATTCAGATGATTGGTCATTGTCACGAATGGAACAGAAACTTTGCCTAGCAATGATCCTCCCAATCATCTTTTAGCATTTTGAGATTGATCTATCCACTTGTGCTCGTGAATCTGAGCCCAAGTATCTTCAGCTCTCTCGTTCGCAGTACAGCTGTTCCTCCTGCTCCTTTTACTGCTCCTGCTCCACCTCCATAGGACTACACTATGTATTATGAGGGTATTCACTAGTATCTTTCTGATTTACGAGTGTTTATTACTGACACATCGAGGGAATGCGGGTTCCGAGATGCCAGTCAGTTTCAGGCTCTCGCAAACTCCTTTACGGATCTACGATTTGCTCATACTAGTCATTCTGCCAGTTCTTTTCCCCAAGATCTAGTTGTATCGGGCTACCACAATGAGGATGAGGCGGTTTGTCACTTTTTTGAGCCCGATAACGCTTATGATTGGTACCGAGGTTCTGGTGCTACTCCACACCCTTTTGGAGATGGCACTTCTGGAGCTGGGCCATCTAGACATGGTGGTGCTGCTGGCAGTGATGATGATGATTCTAAGAATTTTTGATCTGGACATAATGTATTTTGTCTAAATATTATCTAGTTAGACTTTATTTTGTCTATGTATGCTTGGAAATGCTTCGACATTCCAAGATAGTACTTTTTTTATTTTTAGCACTAAGACTTTTTATTGCTGAGTTGATATATTTGGAACTTCTAGTTATTTTTATTCTCTTATTTAGTATGCATTTCATTGTGTATCGTACTATTCTCTCTTGTCCTGTGTATGCATTTTTTGCGTAGCACTACTTCTTTCAGTTTACGCTTCTTACATTAAAACTGCCTATGAAATACATGTTATTCTGTCTATTTTTTTGTATTTCTTCAATGTTTGTTTCTTATGCATGAATTATGGGGGAGCTTCACTCTTTGCAATTATTTTGCTATGTGTCCATGGGGGAGAAATAGGATCTAACATTTTACGCAGGATACAGGATTTATTTTGTGAATACAGTACTATACAAGCTGAAGATACAAGCTTTACAAATTTTTGAGTCTTTTTAAATAAAAAGATCAAGATGTTATATCGGTCAAGGTTTGTCAATTATCAAAATGGAAAGATTGTTGGCCCATTGGTCATGGTCGAACACTATTTAATAATTGATCTAACACTGTCTCGATATAAAGGCTACTTGGACGATTGCTGAGAACTGCTACCGTTCCGTTCAAGACTGAAGTCGTTTTTCCACTTGAGTTTGTATTTATATTCAATGTAATTTTTATATTTATTGAGTCTAGAAATACAATGTACGTCGAGTCGTACTGGCGAATAAGCTAACCGAAAATGTTTTCAAAATATCCTTTGTTTTGAAAATAGCCCATTATACAAATAGCTCTCAATTGCTTAAACTTTTCAAAAAGCCAAAACACAAAATCTAATTTGCAAAAATTCCCAAAAAATATACTTTGGACCCCAGGGGAATTCAGCCCGAGTTCGAATTTTGTCTGAATTCTGCCCGAATTCTCCCTTTGAAAAACCTATAAATAGAGAAGAATTTTTCTCATTTTAACACACCTCTCTCTTCTCTTCTCTCTAAACCTACTACGGTATTCCAAAGTGTTCTAAGCTTTCATTTTTAAATCCCAAGCCAGTTATAACCCTCTAGTCAATTTGCTAGTATGGTACGGTCTAGAAGTTTCAGAGTGATTGTAATCAGAGGCTTGAATGAAGACAGTCACTTCACAATTGAAGTTGGTCGGGTACTTCGGATCAAAGCTTGCATTGTAGAAGTTGCAAGGACTTCGGATGAAAACTAGTAGTACTTTTTCATACTGGATTCAACTGGAAGCTAGAGTTTTTTCGACTGGAATAGTCCTCACAAGAGAAAAACCAGTATACATCGCCGTGTTTGCGTTTGCTTTCTGATCTATGCTTTTTATTTACATACTTGTGATATATTGTCTGTGATCTTGTTGCTAACATTTTTAATTAGCTAAATTTTTGCTGCCTACTCTATTCACCCCCCTCTACAGTATTGCACTCTATATTTCGTTCCTACATATCCCTATATATATTCTCTTGTTCTCTCTCTCTCCTTATTCTTTTATTTTATTTTTTCCACTAATCCTAGGCAAGTACATCTTGTACAAATGGAGAGACCATATTGCTTACTTTTATTCTTATGATTTCTTTACATAATTTTAGCCTATATTGCGTATATTTTGATTCTCTACAACTTTAGTTCTTAGCATTTTTTGTTTTGATAAACTGTTGAGAGTAGATCTAAGTTTCTATTATAGGCTATTAGGGTTTTCAAGGATTTGATCTATTAAAACTTAATATTTCTAAAAAATAATTGTCCCATATTGTAGGAAATTGTATTTTATGCAATTTTTACTTTTGAATCATTAAATTTGGAGTTGTATTGAAGATTTTAGGGCTAAAACAAGTTTTCAGCTTCTTCATGTCGTCTTCAGGAAGAAGAATAGCATCCTACGCGTATTTTTACGCAAAGGACCCTCTCTGCATGTATTTCGTAGCAGATTCATTCCCTACATGTATTTTGCAGCAGACTCATTCCAACATATATTTTATGCAAAGGGCCCTTTCTATGCGTATTTTTGCAGTAGACTCCTTATTGCGTGTATTTCTACGCAAATGTCACGACCCGCATCCGGTATTGATACACAAGTGCGTGACAACGCCCAGCCTACGCCACAGTATCGATGGTATAACGCTGTCTAGGTCTACTATGCTAGCAGTGAATAGGATAACCTGTCAATATATCTCATCTCCAATTGGAGGACAAAAGTGATATAGCATACTCAATCACAAGTCTATAAGAAAGAATGAAATGGCACGATAATTGATACTAACATAAAGAGAAATATTCAGAAGTCTAAGTATCACAATACATGTTAGAGCCTAGAGTCAAATATAACAATACAAGTCTGAAACAGTAAACAGGCTAATCAGATTGTGCAGTGACCTATCCAGTACAGGCCTAGTCTACTAGGTCGCCACTACGGTCTACTCAACTAGAAGTAGGCCATGTTCTGCTAAAGTCTCTTGATCTATGCCTACTATGTCCTGTGGACCATAGTAGGTAGTGCTCTCGTCCCCATTATCGTCTGAAAAATATATCCAGTCGGGATTGGAGTGAAGTACAATTCCAACAACAGTTCCAGTAATTGATATAGACTATGTAAAAGTATATAGAGATAATATACAAGAAATATTGACATGTACATAAGAATGGCATCTATGGAAATACTGTAAGTAAAACGAAAAAACAGGAATCATCATGTACAGTAAAATCAGAATACAATCTAAGTAAGTGAGTACTAGTTTCAACAAGTAACCGGCTTGGGAACTGGCACGGAAAATCTTGCCTGGCTAGTCATACATGCGGTGTACGACTAACACTATGGGAAAATAATATCATGCACAGGAACGGTATGGTCACATGTCTAAACTACTACTCTCCATCCCCGACTGGTACAGTGGATCCAACTATGGTATGTTACGACACGGGATACTCTCGTTGCTAATCTTCTCTGAAATTGGTGTCTATACAATGCACAAGAACGATCATACGGCTTGCATAGGGTATACCAATACATGAGAATGACATCTCATGACGGGATTCTGAAAATACCAGTCCGTGTAACCAACGTGTCGAGAATTCAAGGATATCTACACTAAATACACGAAACATAGAAAATACCAGAGACAAAAAATTATCAGACATTGTACTCACCTGTAATCTGGTGTGAAGTATCAACGACTTCCGTTACGGTGCCTCAGAGAACTAAATATGGAATATTGTACCAATATCAAGTTTTGGAATGGAAACATGTCAAACTAATCCAATTCTATGTCATAAAGTCAATTCTAGGTCAAGTTGGTCAAAGTAGGTCAACCCTAGGTCAAACTAGTCATTCTTAGATTGTACGAGTCTATTTCTAAGGTTGAGTCCATACACTATGTACTAGGTACATACTTTTAGAAAAACGGTTTTGATTATAGATTTTATTAATGAAGATAGTTCTCAAAATAATATGTGATAATTATTTTTAATTACTTAAAAAGTTGTGAAAGCGCGACAAGATTTCCAAAATACTATTTTATTTTATCGTATAAATATAAGTAGTAGTTTAGAAGAGTATTATTTTATGTATAATATTTTGTGCGAGAGGCAGGAAATTTATTTCATGCTCACTTTGGTTTTTCGAAGTACTAATTGTTTTATCCAATTATCAAAAAGCTATTTCCAAATATTTGAATACTTATTGTGATTTTCGAAATTATTTCTTTTCTAAAATTTATTGAAAAAGTATTTTAAAGATATTCCATATTAGTAGTTAAATAATTATGGTAATTTTGAAATTATTTATTATTAATTTTTTATTATTTATGAGGATATTTTGAAAATCATACTTAATGTTTAAATTAGTTTGAGTTTATGGATTTTATTTTAGATAGATTTAATAATTATTTTCGAAATAATTCATATGATTATTTTAGTATTCATAAATATATTTTAAATGGGTTGATTGATTTTTAAATTTATGGATTTTATTTTAGATAGATTTAATTAAATTGAATCTGAATTTATGTTGATTTGAATTTAATTATGAAATTATCTATGGAGATTTAAAATCCCCACAATCCTATCCAAATGAGAACTTTCACATCCTATAAATAGGCAGGTACTCCTCCATATAATTATTCCACAAATTATTCCAAATTCTCCACAACCACCGCCACCAAAAACCCAACATCACCGCATCGGCGTGTCCAGACACCTCCGATCCCCAAATCAACCCAATACTTCCAATTGACCACTACCGTCACCATAGAGAACCCCTTACCTCTGCAATGCCGCCCCGATGCCGGAGTCCCCTAGGGAAATCCGTGCGCCACGACCGGCCGTCCCCGCACACCGACGCCGACCTAGCCCAGCGCCCAGCTCCACCACCGCGTCCACCGAACCGCTCCTTCCTTTGCGTCTCCTCCCATTCGCCGCGAGCCACCGCCACCGGTCCAGACGACCACCGCCATCCGTGCCCTAGCCGCCGCACCTGAGCTCCCACGACCAGCGCCCAGCGCCATAGCCGCCCACCGCTCCATTCCTCTCCGCCGACCGCCCCTTCTCTCCGCTCCTCCGCTCTGGATCCGCCGCTTCTCTTCTTCCCTCCCTCACTCTCTCACTCTCTCACTCTCGCTTCCCATCTCCCTCTCGCTCTCTCTCTTCTCGTTTATTTTTCTAAGGAATAGAAGCAGCAGTCAGTTGCTGCCTTTTGGTTTCTGTGTTTTATTTTTTTGGTTTTATTTTATTTTAATTTATTTCATATTTTTTTCTTCTTTATTTTTTTTTCTTTTCCAAGATTATTGTAGGAATTAAGTAAGTTATTATTTTGATTAATATTATTTGTTATTTTATTATTGTTATTATTATTAGATGTTGATTGATAATTTAGTTGTATTTTGGTGAGAGCAACACTACAGCTGTTGTACACTACTGTTATTCTTCTTCTTCTTCTTATTATTATTATTATTATTATTATTATTATTATTATTATTATTATTATTATTTTCTAATGTATATGATATAACCTAACCTAAATACATGCATATCTTGTAATCATAGTTTTCTTAATTTATTTATTCATTTTGAGAAACTATACTATTATGACTTATGACATATTTGTTATATAAAATTTATACTTTCAAAAATTTGGTGAAAAATATATCATGTTTTCTTATCTAAATAAATTATAGCTTTTTAAAACCCTAGAAAAATCTACTTTTATCTAGTTAAAAAAATCACTACTTTGGTCTACAGAATTTTAGTCTTGAACCTAGATGATTTTGAGATTCCCAAATATTATATATATTTTCAAGTATTATAAAATATTTTCGAAATCGTATATAGATTAATTATCCAAATTTTATCGATCAACCTCATGTCTATGACCAATCCCAATCTTCCTATTCCTTTACCAATTTTTTCCTTCCACCTATTGACCCTAACTAATTTGACCCTTCTGGACCCAATGGAACTATCCATGCCCCCGTCAGAGGTCACCTTGTATAGTTGTTGCACCGAAGTCGCAGTTTGTGCCACATTAATCATTGCAGCACACCAGGCATACTATCAGGCAAGACACCTTGCCATTTGTTGTTTATTTATTTTAGCTCATATTTCATGCATTATTCATTATTTTCTTTATGCAAAATAAACTGTGATACATGGCATAACCTGTTAGAACTTGCTGATCATTTATATTTCCTGCTATGTATTATTTTTCTTACACATTAAACCTAGATTTAAGGGACCACATCGTGTGTTGCATTCATAGGCCTTGACACATTTATACCACGTTGTTGTGAGTCGCATATAGGACTCAGACATGCGTGATTGGCTGGCCACCAGTACATATAAGCCGTACGTTAGAAAATAACTGCTAATAGATTTGCATGCTAGAAGACTTAGCAGTTATGAGTTGGCATTAGGCGGGGAGAACATGATTGGAAGTTGACTACCACCCTATCTATCGTAGACTCGCTCACTACTGAGGAACGATAGGTAGAGTATATGCTATAGACTCGCTCGATACTGAGGAATAGTATATGGTGGTGTGACTCGCTACTGAGGTACTGTACTGTATTGGTATTTTCTTGACTTGATCCGATAGTCATGCGACCATGAACTGTTCTTAAAACTGTATTCACTTAGATTTGGTTAGGTGCCCCTATCCGTTAGGTATGAGTACTCTTGGTTTGGGTACTTGTATCTGACCGTGGCTTGGAACAATAACTTGTCACAGATTAGTTCGTCACATCTTGTCCTTGTTTGGTTGTAGGTGTGACTTACTACTTCGATGAGAAGGTATTGAACCTTGTTGGGGTCCGGATACCATATTGGATTCATATCATTGAAAGATACATCACCGTGAATTAGTTTACCATCTCCTGTCCTTGTTTGGTTGGGGGGATGGTAAGCTAGTTCAATAGGTGTGTATTGGACCATGTTATAGTTCTATTGACTTATTTATTTGAGAAATATTGATTCAGTTTATATGGCATGATATTATGTGTCTTGTTACGTCCCTCTGAGGACCTGGTTATCTCGCCAGGTGTGTGCTCTTGTCTTTCGCAGGTATTCTAGTCGTGGCCATGATCATCTCTATTTCTTCGAGGATGATTGCACTTGCTCGTCTTCGCCTCGCTCGCCAAAGTCATTCTTTTGTACATCAGGTATTTTTCCTTTACTTGTTGGTAGTGGATTTGTCTCCGCCCAACATATTGTATCAAGATAATTCATTATCTTTATATGATATCTTTGAAGAACAGTTTGGCAACTCTAGAGGGGGGGTGAATAGAGTATATATATATATATAATGACCAATTAAAAAATTACTCTTTCACGAACAATGAATAATCAGAGTAAAATGCGGAATGTAAATGAAAGACAAGAGAGCATACGCAAACACAGCAATTTTAACCTGGTTTCCCTCGTGGAGGACTAGTCCAGGCCTGAGAACTCTAGCTCAGGATTAAATCCACTATTTGTGAAATAGTAGCTTACAACCCGTGCCTTTACTTCAGAAGAGCACGTCAACTTCTTACAGAGAATCGCAGTGGCGATTGCTTGGAATTGTCCAAGCGATTTCTTCACTCTTGCACAAGAATCCTAACTGAGAGATGCTGAGCACTCGAGACTTAGGAGGCTTGTGGCTAGTAGATGGGAAGGGTATGGCTTATAGAGCTTGTAGGAGAGAAGAGAAGAGAAGATTGAGTGATTCAAAATGAGAGAATTCATGCCCTATTTATACTGATTTTTGAGGCAGAATTCGGCCAGAATTCGGGTAGGAGAATTCAAAAATTTGGCCGTTGGACAGCTAGCAACCAGCTAACCCTAAAATTAGGGTTCCTGATTTCTAGGGACAGAGTTCGGCCCGAACTCTGTGTGGAGGCAGAGTTCGGCCCGAACTCTGTCTCCAGAGCACAGAGTGATTCTAAGTGGGACTTGTGGGCAATTTTGTTTTGGTGGAGCTTGGGATTTTGGGTAGGCTTGTAGACTAAGTTCCAAGAGCTCAGCATAACTCAAAGTACATACTTCTAGACTCAATGAAATGTAAAAGTACAGACTCGAAAATATACTGAGAGTCGGAAACTGAGCTGTCGTTTGTCCCGAACTGAAAGCAGACGTCGTGTGTCGTATTGAATTTATACAGATATTATTTAGTCAATGTAGTCAATATTTAGTTGACTGTGACTTTGTGTCAACAATCTCTCCCATATTGATAATTGACAAAATAATATATGTATATTTCAATATTCATACCTTGACACAGTTGATTACAACATAGCTCCCCCATAACTGATGCAGAGCTAGAATCGGATAGCTCCCCCGTAATCAGTGAACGGTTCCGAGCTAGAAGTAGTAGCTCTCCCCCGTAAATAGTGCATATACCCTGTAACCTGATAGATAACATATTCCCAGAACGAGCACAGATATACACAGATGAATGCATAGAACCTGTAATAGTTTCCCAGAACCTGTAATAGTTTCCCAAAACAAGCCAGCACAAAAATATACATATGTTTCTCCCCCTTTTGGCAGTTAGCAATATAAATAAGCAATGAATAGTAATGCAACCACACCAAGAGAAAAAAATAGTATAATACTAGACAAAAGAGTGCATTGGCATAAAAAAAACTACGAGAAATAGCATAAAATGATATCCACCAACCAGAATGTCAAACACATCATCAGGGTTCTAAGATAAAAATCCAGTACATAAATCCATAACTAAATAACTAAAAATATAAAGCAACTAAGACCATCAGCAGTGGCAGCAGCATAACAAGCCAGTCTCCATCACGGAGCACCAGAAGGTCCTGGAACATCTGAAGGACCAGGGAAAGGGCCAACGAAAAGGTCCTGGAACATCTGAAGATCCACAAAAGTATCATCTGGATCCATATACTGCATGACCCACGGATCGTCTAGACGATGACCCGAACGATGTGGATCCCGCTCAATAGGCACATGCAAATCAGGATGACGAGCAAGCGAATACCGCATATCATGCAGAGAGTTCCCAAGGGCACTAATCTGCAGAGTGGTACGGTAATCCTGCTGCGTCCAGCGATCATCCTCAATAGCAAAACGATCGCGAAGCATAGTCTGAAGCGAATCCAGGTTGGCAGGAGGTGCAGTCTGACCGAGCGGAGGGGCGTCAGGCTCCTCATCAGCAGACAACTCAGTAGTAGCAACAGGCTGAAGGCGTCGTACCTTAGATAGAAAGGTAGGTGCCGGCAGGAACGGACAAGCATCAAGTGGTATACGAAAAGCACGAAAGATCATAGGAAGATACAGAGGATAAACCAAAGCTCGTGGTTTCCTCCTACAGCGAATCATCCAGTCCATCATAGTACGTGGAAGATTGAAATGAATTCCAAAGTGAAGATGATAAAGAGCAGAAATGTCAAGATAAGTGATTTCATCAGGGGAACCGATCTTGGGTAGAATGGTATTAGAGGTGATCCAATGAAGATCAGAAAAATATGGGTTGAGATATTTCGTCATGAGCTTTCGAGGACGTGTGTATGGAGTGCACAAATCGTCCTTGAAGCTTTCAAGTGAAAGTCCGTTGGGAAAACGGAACGAGCGAGCATCAACAAGCCTTTCCCAAGAACTTGGCTCAAGAAGATCAAGATATTCGGCTAGTTCAAAGTCATCAAACGAGATATCGATACCAGCAACTCGTGAATAAATACGAAGGTCATCAAAGGTTAAGTTGCAGTAGAACATTTGAACGGCATGACGATAAATAGCAGAAGATGTAGTGACTAGTTCATCAATATAGAGGTCATGGAATAAAGAATCATATTGAGAGAATATGGAAAAATTGATAGGATGTCCTGTGAATACCTGACGATTCCGAAAGTCACTAAACCAGTTGTTTGATGCATCAAGTGAGACAAAAAGTCTATTGTCATAAGTGGAAGGATGTTGAGGACGAGGTGGATTGAACAAAGGGTGAGGTGGTTGAAGTTGTTCAATGATTTGTTCAATTGATGGAGGAGAATCCGAAGAGGAAATACTCTCAACTCGAATCCTCTTCCCACGATTGAACAAGCAAGGAGCCATTAAAAGATTTTAAAAAAATGGTACCTCAAACAGGTAAAGAACAATGGAGGAGAATGGAGAGGAGACACCTTTTTCTTGATTTGAGAAGCAATGAGGCACTCTAGATCAAAGACTAGGGTTAGGGTTTCAAGGAAAGAGTGTGTATAGGTGAGAAAAGGTGGTAATAGTGAAGGAGAGAGAAAGAATCCCGACATAAAGTAGGGTTTTGTCTTTGGTCGGGTGAAATATTGACCATTGGATTAGAATAGATCCAACGGCAGAGCCAGATCCCGACCCTGGAACCAAGGGACCGAACTCGGCCCAAACTCGGATAGGAGCAGAGTTCGGCCCGAGTTCTGGATCATTGGTCCAGAACAGAACAAAGGCTAAAAAGAAAACAAAAGTTGAAGAATAACAAGAAATGATAACAAAGAAAAAGATTTAAGAGTTAAACAAAAGAAAGTTGAGGACACCAAAGAGAATAGAATAGATAGAGAAGGAGAGGTACACAGAAAACAGAATGAACTTTTTAAAAAATATCAATTAGGCAATATTAAATCGAAACGAGCCATATAATAAATAAGGATATATATTGTGGTTCAATAGTCCAAATTTGCCATGGGTTAGCTGCAGGGGCCGGATCCCAGCTAGCGGTAGTCCTGAGGACTAGTGCACCGTGTCGCTTAGGCTTTTACGCCTTGTTGTCAGAAGGACCCTTTCGGCTTGTATCCATACCAAATTCTTCGTAAAAGAATCACAATATACTCGATATTTATGCAGGTGAGTTTCAATTTATGACTGCTTCATCTAAGATTCCAAGTTCACAACAAAGAAAATTGAAACGCTCTTCGGATAGTGGCTTAGTAAAGAAATCTGCCAGCTGATGATCAGTGTCAATAAATTCTAAGTTAATCGTGCCATTTTGCTGATGATCACGCAAAAAGTGGTGTCTGATCTCAATGTGTTTAGTGCGTGAGTGGCATACAGGGTTCTTAGTCAAATTGATGGCACTAGTATTGTCACAGAATATAGGAATATGCATGAAAGATAACTTATAGTCTTCCAGGGTTTGCTTCATCCACAGAATTTGTGCACAACAACGCCCAGCTGCTATGTATTCAGCTTCTGTTGTGGATAGTGCAACAGAGTTCTGTTTCTTGCTAAACCAGGAGACTAAAGCTTTTTCTAATAAATGACACGTGCCGCTCGTACTTTTACGGTCGACCTTGCATCCAGCGAAGTCAGCATCAGAGTAACCAATAAGATCAAATGATGTTGACTTAGGATACCATAGGCCTACTGTAACCGTACCCTTAAGGTATCTAAAGATACGCTTAACTGCGGTCATGTGTGATTCCTTAGGATTAGCTTGATATCTAGCACATAGGCAAACACTGAACATGATATCGGGACGACTAGCAGTTAAATAAAGTAAGCTGCCTATCATACCTCGATACTTACGTTGATCAACAGGTTTGCCGCTCTCATCTGGTTCGAGTTTGGTTGAAGTGGCCATTGGCGTGCTGATTGGTTTGATGTTGTCAAGATCGAACTTTTTCAGCATGTCCTTGGTGTACTTTGATTGGCAGATGAAAGTTCCATTAGCCAGTTATTTTACTTGCAGACCAAGAAAGTAGTTGAGCTCTCCCATCATGCTCATCTCAAATTCCGTCTGCATACACTTGGCAAATTCTTGACAAAGAGTTTCATCAGTAGACCCAAAAATAATATCATCAACATAAATCTGAATTAATAGAATGGTATCTTTGAAAGATTTGATAAACAGTGTAGTGTCAATTTTCCCTTTAGAGAAACCTTTCTCAAGCAAGAAGCTGCTTAGCCTTTCATACCAAGCTCTGGGGGCTTGTTTAAGGCCATAAAGCGCTTTCTTTAGCTTGAACACGTGGTCGGGAAATTTATGATTTTCAAAGCCAGGGGGTTGTTTGACATAAACTTCCTCCTTAATAAAGCCATTCAAGAAAGCACTTTTAACATCCATTTGAAATAATTTAAAGTTCTGATGATTGGCAAAAGCACAAAGCATCCGAATGGATTCTAGTCTAGCAACAGGAGCATATGTCTCATCGTAGTCGATACCTTCCTCTTGGTTGTATCCTTGAGCTACTAGACGAGCTTTGTTACGTGTGACTGAACCATCTTCACTTACTTTATTTCTAAACACCCATTTGGTACCAATTATTGAGTGATTAGCCGGTTTAGGAACTAGTTCCCATACTTGGCTTCTCTCAAATTGGTTGAGTTCTTCTTGCATAGCAGAGATCCAAAATTCATCAGTAAAAGCTTCAGAAATGTTTTTAGGCTCTACTTGTGAAATGAAGGCAGTGCTAGCAACAGAGTCTCTTAATGATGATCTAGTAGTAACTCCACGTGAAACTTCACCTATGACTAAATTTTCTGGATGAGAAGGTTTGAAAGAGAATTTCTTAGGCAAACCCTCCAGAGAATTAGTTTCGGTTGAAGTATTCATTAGAGTAGAAGTTGATGGCTCAATGTCATCATTAAGAGTATTTGTTGTACTGTTGTCTTCATCAAAAGTCACATTTGTTGACTCTTCCACAATAAGTGAGCATTTATTGAAAACTCTATATCTTTTACTCTTGGCAGCATAACCAAGAAAGATACCATCGTCAGCTTTGGCATCAAATTTGCCTAAGTTGTCTTTGGTGTTAAGGATAAAACATCTGCAGCCAAAAACTCTAAAATAAGAAACATTTGGGGTTCTCCCAAACCAAAGCTCATAGGGTGTTTTCTTCGAAATGGGACGAATAAGCACCCTATTCAAAATGTGGCATGCTGTACTTACAGCCTCTGCCCAAAAATATTTCGGAAGAGAAAATTTATTCAACATGACTCTAGCCATATCGCCAAGAGTCCTATTCTTCCGCTCCACAACACCATTTTGTTGAGGAGTTCTAGGACAAGAAAATTCATGATCAAAACCATTTGCATTACAAAAACTTTCAAAATCTGAATTTACGAATTTGCCTCCATGATCACTTCGGATTCGAGTAATCATGTAGCCTTTTTCGTTTTGAACTTTATTTACAAAAACTTTGAAAACAGAGATAGCGTCGCTCTTATTAGCGAGAAAGAAAACCCAAGTAAATCTCGAAAAATCATCAACAATAACAAAAGCATAAAGTTTGCCACCAAGGCTAGCTATTCTACTATGACCAAATAAATCCATATGAAGTAATTACAAGGGTCTAGTAGTACTTACAGAGTTAATGGAATGAAATGAGGATTTAGTTGCCTTGTTTAGTTCACATTCGGCACATACCGTGTCCTTTTTGAATGTGATGTCAGGCAATCCTCTCACTAGCTTCTTGGTAGAAAGCCTGGATATAGCATCCATGTTGGCATGACCGAGACGCTGGTGCCAAAGTAGTCGTTCGTCTTTGTGGGCATATAAACATCTACCTGCATGGTTAGTATTTATAGAGAGATAGAAAATATAGATATTATCCTCTCTTTTCCCTTCAAAAGCAATGTCTCCTGTTGACCTATCATAGATATAGCAACAGTTTTGTCCAAAGTTAATATCATATCCATGATCAGCAAGATGGCTAATGCTGAGCAGGTTATGCTTTAACTCGGTCACTAGGCAGACATCCTTTATAACAGGAGAAGGAGGATGACCAATGATACCGTTACCTATTATGTGCCCTTTGAGATTGTTACCAAAGGATACATATCCTTCTCTTTTCATCGATAGTGATGCAAAAAGATTTGCGTCTCCCGTCATATGTCGCGAGCATCCACTATCGAGAATCCACTTACTCTCAGTTGAGGAGGGAAGGTCCACCTACATCAAGAGTAGATGTGACCTTTGGTACCCATTTTCTTGAGGGTCCTGAAAAGTTAGTTTTTGGAAACCAAGCATATATTTTCTTGTCTACCAATCTTCTAACTCTACACTGTGATGAGATGTGTCCATGTATTCCACAGTAAGTACAGATAGCATTTTTATTTATACTGGGAGCATGAGAATGATATCTATAAGCAACAGGATGAGGATGATATGGAGAGTTAGCATGGTAATGACTATGCATAGAGTGAGTGGCATGATGATGATGTCTGTGTGCATAGCATGATGATATTGACTGTGAGGAGTGGCATACTGAGATTGTCTATATGGCATAGTGTGATGCTGTGGCATGATATGATGACTTTGTCTATGTGTAGAGTGATATTGGTTGTGTCTTTGTGCAGTATAATGAGTATGAGGAATATTCTTACGTGCACGTGGTTTGTGAAAGTTTGTGTATATAAATGCATGGTTATGTGCTGCATGAGAATGACGTGGTTGACTAGTATGAGTGGTGTTGTGCCCATGTGATTGGGTTTGAGGTTGAACAACCTGTTTACCCAATTTGGTTTCTAATCTTTTAGACATAGCTTGCAGTTCATCAATCTTGATATTTAAGCCATAAATCTTAGTCATGGAAATCTTGTGTCTACTCTTTTCTTCAGCAAGCAACGTGTTGAGAGTAGTGATTTCTTGAGTTTGTTGCTCAATGCGTGCTTCAGCATCATGTAAGCTTAATTTAAGCTTGGATACTTCATCAGTGTCATTTGTGGGTGATGTGTTTCTAACATTATCAAGAAGTAAAGAAATTCTTTGTATCTCATCTTCTAGACTTTTGATTTTGTCCTTGACATGCTTGTATTTACCGATAACCTTTTTGTGATCATCAAGTAAATCGGTGAAAGCATCGCCAAGTTCATCAAAAGAGAAGTCATCTAAAGTTTCGTTTGATACCTTGGTGGAATTTGCCATGAGGCACACATTTGCTTTGTCTTGAGGAGAGTTCTTTTCTTCCTCGGAGTCACTTGCTTCGCTTTCATGCCAAATGCTTGTGTTGGCATACCTTTTTGATGAGTTCTTCTTGTAGGGCTTTTCATACCGGTTGCTTTTCTTTAAGAGCGGACAGTCTCTTCTGACGTGTCCAGTCTTTTTGCAACCATAGCAGGTTGGCTCTTCTTCATCGTCTTCTTGTGGTTCCTTCTTTCTTTGATTGAAGCGAAGGAATTTCTTGAAGTTACGTACCATGAGAGCTTGGTCTTCATCATCTGAGATATCGTCTTCAGTCTCATCGTGATCAACCTTTCGTCGATGAACTTTGAGTGCGATCTCCCTAGTCTTCGGAGCAGGCTCTTCGAAGTCCTTGAGGTCAAGCTCGTGAGTCATGAGCTTGCCCATCAAAGTCTCCATAGACATACTTGTGAGATCATTTCCTTCTATGATGGCTGTCACCTTAGGGTTCCAAATCTTTGGTAGCCCTCTGAGTAGCTTGCGGATCTTCTCATGGTTTGAGTACTGCTTACCAAGCGAGGATAACGGGTTGATGATGTCGAGGAATCTTGTAAACATTTGAGTGATCGTCTCATTTGGCTTCATCTTGAAGGCTTCGTACTCTTGAGTGAGACGGCTTATCTTTGATTCCTTGACTTGAGTGGTTCCTTCATGCGTCACTTCCAGAAGTCTCCATACTTCATGAGCAGTGGTGCATGTAGAGACCCTGTTAAACTCGTTCCTGTCTATAGCACAGAATAAAGCATTAATAGCCCTAGCATCTAGACTTGCCTGTTTCTTCTCCTCGACAGAATATTTGTCGTGTGGTTTCTCAGTGAGGTCACCATCAACAACTATTCTGGCGGGCTTTTTGTAACCGTCAGTTACGACAGTCCACAGGTCAAAGTCTAGAGACTTCAGATAAAAACTCATCCTTGTTTTCCAATATGTGTAGTTAGTCCCATCAAATAGGGGAGGCCTATGAGTGGACTGACCTTCACCATGATTGGAGATCAAGGATTGTGTGGTTGCCATGGATCAGCTCTTAGGATGTTAGTCCTTATAAAGAGAACAGAGCTCTAATACCAATTGAAGAACAGTTTGGCAACTCTAGAGGGGGGGTGAATAGAGTATATATATATATAATGACCAATTAAAAAATTACTCTTTCACGAACAATGAATAATCAGAGTAAAATGCGGAATGTAAATGAAAGACAAGAGAGCATACGCAAACACAGCAATTTTAACCTGGTTTCCCTCGTGGAGGACTAGTCCAGGCCTGAGAACTCTAGCTCAGGATTAAATCCACTATTTGTGAAATAGTAGCTTACAACCCGTGCCTTTACTTCAGAAGAGCACGTCAACTTCTTACAGAGAATCGTAGTGGCGATTGCTTGGAATTGTCCAAGCGATTTCTTCACTCTTGCACAAGAATCCTAACTGAGAGATGCTGAGCACTCGAGACTTAGGAGGCTTGTGGCTAGTAGATGGGAAGGGTATGGCTTATAGAGCTTGTAGGAGAGAAGAGAAGAGAAGATTGAGTGATTCAAAATGAGAGAATTCATGCCCTATTTATACTGATTTTTGAGGCAGAATTCGGCCAGAATTCGGGTAGGAGAATTCAAAAATTTGGCCGTTGGACAGCTAGCAACCAGCTAACCCTAAAATTAGGGTTCCTGATTTCTAGGGGACAGAGTTCGGCCCGAACTCTGTGTGGAGGCAGAGTTCGGCCGGAACTCTGTCTCCAGAGCACAGAGTGATTCTAAGTGGGACTTGTGGGCAATTTTGTTTTGGTGGAGCTTGGGATTTTGGGTAGGCTTGTAGACTAAGTTCCAAGAGCTCAGCATAACTCAAAGTACATACTTCTAGACTCAATGAAATGTAAAAGTACAGACTCGAAAATATACTGAGAGTCGGAAACTGAGCTGTCGTTTGTCCCGAACTGAAAGCAGACGTCGTGTGTCGTATTGAATTTATACAGATATTATTTAGTCAATGTAGTCAATATTTGGTTGACTGTGACTTTGTGTCAACAATCTTTTATTCATTTATTTTTGTGTGGATGAGATAAGTTTGTTGTGGTTCTACTGCATTTTACAGCTTATGTATTCATACGAGGTTTCCATATGTAACACCCAGTTTTCCAGATGAGGGTAATTTTGAAATTTTGTAATTATAATTATTATTTATTGATATTTATTTTATATTATGATTTTTTGTGACTTTTAATTATTTTTAAACTATTTAAAATCATGACTTGTGATTTGGTGTTTTGCTAGTTTAACCCTAGAGATAGTGACCTAGAGCCTAGCCATGTGATTAGGGTATTTCATTTATCATTTTTTTGTTTGAGGGTATTTTTGTCATTTTTGAATTATTTAATATATTTTATTAGAAATTTAAAATGATTATTTAGAATGGTGTGATTTAAATATTATTTAATTGATTGTCTTGTGTTGTGTTAGCCCTAACCTAGATTGGACCTAATCTAGATTAGCTATAGCTAGCCTAGTTAGCCACATTGAGAATTAGTTAGTATGGGATGGTGGGTTGAGTCATGTTTAGCTAAGTAGAGTGGTTGCAACTTAAGTAGGAAAGAGCCCTAGATTTTAGGCCACTCATTAGCCTTGATTTATTGCTAGCCCTTAGATGCAACCTAAAAACCCTAACCCTAGCTAAAGTGGCCAGCCAAGACCCCCCTTGCCTATATAATATCTCTTTAGAAATTAGTGCCTCTTTCCATTATTCTATCATTTTTCCCTAAGAACAAGGTGAGCCTACACTTCTTTTCTCCATAGATTAATCATTAGAGCTCTATTTTCATTGGGATTTCTTCTATAGTGTTCTAATCAATGTTCTCTTGTTGATTGTGGAGTCACATCTCAGATTTGAATCAATTTGGAGAAGTTGGGTGGCTTTTGGGGATCCCCTTTGAAGAAGCTTTTTTGTGTTGAAGAACACCCATAGGTAAATTCCTATCCATCCATTAAAATTAGGTTTTCTTTGCATATATACCTAGCCCTAGGTGTCCTCTCCCTGTAGGAATAGGTTTTGCTAGATTTCGTGTCCATTTGTTGTCCGTATCGGATACGTGTCATAGTGTACGTATATGTGTTTGATGGAATGCCTCTTAGGATTTTATTTTTAATTTTTGTGAAACTAATTACATGGAATTATAGATCTATGTGTGTATAATATATTTTGTGTCGACTGAGCTGGATTCTGTGTCGTGTCCGTGTCCAAATAGGACACGCACGTACTGCACGACACCCTCGTGCACTGTCCTGCTACTGGACACGTCGTGTGCGCTGCACACGACACGTTTGGACACAAAATTTTAGGGTAAGGTCGGGGACGTGACTGACATCACACCAATAAAATTTCGTGCAACCTCGTTGTGCATGCACGAAGAAAATGCGTGCGCACTGATTTTACACGTACTGTACACGCGAGAAAATTCTGCACTGATACACACGAATAACTCCTGACACGACTCACTTGGACACGATACAGACACATATACACGTACCCCTAGTCCCCCTCTAACCCTAGACATGGCCACGTGGACACTCGAGCACTGTGTCGTGTCATTTTTGACACGATATCTCTGCACGATACTGTGTTTTGCTGTTCTTCACTGATGCAGCACTTCGAGGTTTGACACCTCGTGTCCAGTAATGTGGACATGAGAACAACCCCCCTCCGACACGAGTACACATAGGGGACACGTCCATATGCCTGATTTTGTGTTCCTTAGGATTTTGGTTTTCGAAATGTGGAATTCCCATTGTAACTGATACATGCATTCGGTTTCTAATTTTCTGAAGTTTATTTCTAGTTTCAAACTGTTTAAATTAATGATTAATTTGCCATTTTAATCCCTGAACGTATGTATTAGTTCATGTTAGCTCGATTGTACATATTAGATTAGGTTGTTGATTACTGAAATGAGAAGTTAGCATTAGGTGGCTTTTGAAATCAATGTGTATGACTGATACCACTCAGCTGAAACATTTTTCCTGAGTTTGATTTATATTTTATCTATTTTAATGGTGATTAAATGATAATTTGGACTCACCCACATATGTTAGGGTTGAAGTACATGTTCAATTCAATTTGTGTTGATGTAATGGGGTTGAAATGTGAGATTGGTTGCACTGCTTGCTCTTTGCACTTTTATTGTTTCAGGAATCTGAAATCTGAGAGTTGATCTCCTAATTAACTCACACACACACAGTCCATACACACACACATTCTGAAATCTGAGATTTCCTATACACACTGATTTATATTTCTGTTACACACCAATTTATTCCCTGTACCTTTTAACTAAAATTTATGTTAACTGAGATTTGTATCTTCAATGAAACCATGAACCTGAGAATGAAATTGGGTTTGGATTTTAGCCTTTGAAAACTGAGTTTTACTTTAATGTGAATTGGGTTTTTATTTGAATGATATTATTCCTATTTTTAAACTGTCATGTTCTCCTTATTAAACTAAGAATTGATTTCCATTTCTTCTTAAATACCTGAGATTGAATCATGTTTTCACCTGTTAGCTTATTGTTTCCTGCACACACACAACCAAATTCCTGTGCACTGTCCTAAACACTGAACCCTGGGACACTACACACACACACATGTTTTAATATACTCACCCACACAAATGTTTATCCACACACACATATACAAGTTCACATATCCTCTAACACACCCTCTAACACATATTTTCCTGTCACATATTTAGATGACACACACACAGGACATGATTCATTTCAATTCTGAAACTGGAACCTAGGAAACACTGAAATCTGAGAAGGGATTAACCCACTGCCTATTCACTCTTTCACACACATTGTTGTGCCCTAACTGTCATGCCTAAAATCTGAGATACCCTTGCATCTATACACACATGTTGCACACTGATTTCAGTCCTCATTAGCACCCACACACATTGCCATGATATGTCCCTTCCCTCTCTCTATGTATTGTATATATATATATGGTTATATGTGTATGTGAGCCTATGGCTATATGTGCTATACATGTTCCTATATGTAATGGGTATTTCTATGTGCAATAGCTAATGTGCTAGCTATATTCCTATTGTATATATATATATATATATATATATATATATATATATATATATATTATATATAATTATATATATATATTATATATAATTATATATATATATATATATATATTCATATGTGTGAATAGTGACATATATTCTATATATGGTATGGCCTATGGTGTGTCAGTTAGACTAGTGAGAGCTTAGTTAGACTAGTTTAGCCCTGATTAGACTGGTATAGACTTGTTAGACCTAGAATGACTTGTTTGACCTAGTTTAGACTTGTTGGACCTAGTTTGACCATAGTTGACCTAGTTTGACTTCCAGTGTTGACCAAGAGTTGACTTTGTCCTAGTTTGACCTAGACTCATGTAGAGTGCATAGTAGAACTTCATTTTACCATTCTGGACTTGTTATGACTTGTGCTGTTCTAAATAGGAGCCATACACCACTCTTCGGACAGTACTTTCATCTTGGACACTCAGATACCAGGCGAGTACATTCTCTGATCATTTCATATCCTGTTTAGAATTATTTCCCTACTTTAAATTACTTTACTTGATACTGTCATGTTGGTCACAAGGATTAGTTCTATATGGATCCCTTCTTGAGATGTTATCCCCTCAAGGAGCATCGGATACTATATGTTCTGTGCGTTTCACTTACATGGTGTATCACTATGTTTCACGGTTCATTGATCACTTGTGACATGTACTCTCATGATCACGGAGTCTTCTTTGAATCACCCATTTATGGGCATTTCCAGATCACCCATTTATGGGCTTACCATGTATCACCCCTTGTGGGCCATTACATGGAATCATAACATAACCTGGCAGGATCCTTGTGTATTGATTGGGGGTACGGGGGAGTAGAAGTAGACATGTGAATAATATCCAAGTAGTATCTCATCTGATCACCTCCTTAGTGTCTCATTAGAATCTCCTATGCCATTCACATGTTTATATTGTACTCTAACTCACTAGCCACTGATAGTTCTCTATTTACAGTATATATTTCTATTACAGCTTTCTCTGTTTACATCCTGTACTTCTTTCAGTTCCTGTATCTTACTTTACTGCATGATTATATATTCTAACCTGCTATGAACTGTTGAGATGTATTGTGCTCGCTCCTGTCCTGACTGGACCTGTTGAAAATATTATAGAGGATGAGGAGGAGGCCGGTGTGGATACCTTTTACGGTGCTACCTTAGATGAGATGATGGACCTGGACCAGCAGCAGGTCCCACTAGCAGTGGATGACACACCTCTAGACTAGGATGTTTTCATTTATATTACTCTCTGGATGATTGTATATATTTGATACTTGGGATTTGGGATATGTACTTATCTTAGACTCTCTGTTTGTACTTGTGGATTTCCTTTCCTTTCAGCAGTATTATCTATCTATCTTTATATCTTATCTTCCTGCCTTAGTTGTTATTAAGTTTACTTTCTGCTATGTCACCCCCATTCGGGGAGTATAAACTGTTTAGTATTATATTGTTAGATGTTGTGACCTAGGACAGCGTTCTACCGTCGACACTGCGGCGTAGGCTGGACGTACCCACTTCTCGTGCCCTTACTCTAGGGTACGGGTCGTGACACGTTTTTAGTGGTGGCCCATGCAGGTCGAGTTTATGTAGTGGTATTCGAACTAGAGTATCACTACAGCCTGTAGTAGGATTAGGATTATTTTTGAGGTACTCAATCACATTAGGAAAAACTCTTAACTGGATCCCTGTTATCTAAATTTCTTATACTTTCTTGAATAACTGTCCTCCCTTGAATTATCGTTTCTATCTCAGTATTGATTCCTTGTTTGATCTGTCTTCAGGATGGTTATGGAGAAACGATCTCATCGTCTCGATCAGGAAGATACCACTGAGGGGTCTACCACTCCTCGTCCTGATCAGCAGGGCCCCGAAACTGCAGTTCCTGTTATGCCAGCTCAGGCTGGGATATCTGCAGCTTATGGGAGTGCACCTCTTCCAACTCCGAGACTTTCTCCTGTCGTCCTGAACGTTCTTCAGCAGCAGTCGCCATCAGGATCAGAGGACGTGGCGCGGTTGTCCGGCAGATAGTGGAAACTCAGCGACAACAGTTGTTCAAGAGGGGACGGGACGCTCACGGTACCAGCAGCAGCGGAGGCCAGGCCAAGAGGCCCCATGTGCAGATTCAGCAGACGCAGACACCAGTAGGAGTTCAGCAGGCGCAGCATCAGTATCGGGGTCAGGACCCGAAGGCGATCAGTTGTCCCTACTGTAAGAAGCCGGGACACATCTGGGAGCAGTGCAGGAAGAGGTTGAAGGTTTGCTATTTCTGTGGGTCAGGTGCCCACCAGAAGATGGATTGTCTCATTGCACCTCCTTTTGAGGGAGCTAGGGGCAGTGCGGGCCTGGCCAAGATATCCCTCTTACAGATTCAGCATCAGTATCAACAGAGGCCTGTTCAGCAGCAGTTCCACGGTCAGGGCCATCAGCAGGGACAGCAGCAACCCAGACAATATCAAGCACCCAAGCAGCAGACAATCAGTTGTCCCTACTGCAAGAAGCCGGAGCATGGATAGGGTGAGTACAGGAAGAGGCTGGGCAGATGCCTACTATATGGAGCAACGGACCACCAGCTGAGGGAGTGTTCCCAGAACATAGGCAGAGTAGTTCAGGGAGCAGCACCAAGAGCAGGAGCGAGGACTCCGGTAGGCCAGCAGAAGAGATTACCCTTACCGACTCAGCAGAGGTACATGCAGCATCAGCAGCAGGCTAGAGGAGGCCAGCAGGAGCGAGCTTTAGCCAGGACAGTCGAGGATGCTCAGGCCGTTGGAGATCTAGTTGCAGGTTCTGTTCTTTTGATTCCATTTTCGAAATTGTCTCTTATAACTGCCTTGAAATTTTGATTCCCTCTGTACCTTGCTGATTGATCAAATTTTGTCCTGTTGTTCTTGTGTTATGTTTAATTTTCTTCTGAGATGAATCATAAGGGCTAGGTCACCCAGTTATGGAATCCAGAATCTTCGATAGTCGTGTTAGCTGGCATAGTGAGGACATATAGTCAGATTTAGGACGTATTTCTCGGGTGTGGGAATTTAAGGTTTTCGCTGCCAAGCATGCGACAATGCAAAAATTTTAAATACCATGATTCTAGAAGTATGTGCCTTGGTCAAGGACTCTGTGATTATCGTAGCCTTGCTCACTAACATGACGAAGACTCTGAGTAACATGATTTTGGACAAACGCATATGATTATCAGATTTTATCTTGAGAAGGTTTCAACATATCATCTCTATCATACCCTTCTGTTGTTTTTAAAATTGTATTTCATCAATAACTTAGGAGTAGGGATATTTAGTTTTGTGGAGCTTATTCATATGTGGTTCTTTCATAGTATAATGATATGGTGACTTGTAGAGTGCCTGTACCCTGGGGATGATAGTTAGCATTGGTATTAGAATAGTAACCCAGTGTAGGTTATTTTTTTGTTATTATAATACCAACCAGTTTACATATAGGATGTTAGTATGCCTTACAGCCTTGATGATTGATATTATTTTCCCTTACCTTTTCCAGTGAGACACCCATGACCAGAGCCTGTCCTTGAGTATAGTGGTAGTTTCACCTAAGACAGAGAGGTCTAGGTATATAGAAAGGTTACAGATGATATTAGCATGTGGGATATGGGTTTGGTTGGCACCTATAGGTCATTGATGTATAGGATTATTGACATGTTGTTAGCCTATATTGGTTCACTTCCTATTTTAGTTAAGTTCTCCTTGTGTTGAGTTCAGTCATGTTGATCAACCTTTATAGACAGTGTGCAGACCCTCCACTAGATACCCTGTCCCCTTGGTTCAGACTTGTACAAGTTGTTCACTGCACTCGGCTTTCATTATCTACCATGTTGCATCAAAGGTTTCACCGGACCATAGTTCAGTCCCTTTGGCATCATTCCCTTTTGCCTATATTGATGTTCAGACCATTCATCCTTAGCCTAATTCTAAGCTTTTGTTCCAGTCCCATATGAGTTTAGTCTACTTTAACCCTTGGTTGATCAGTCATATATATAGATGATATACTTAGGATATATGTGATGGGTTGTTGTTCTTGAGCATACATATATATGTGGTATTTGGGATTTTTGTGCTTAGCTTGTAGGTACTTAGTTATGGGTGACTTGATAGGATTGGAAAGTTAAAGAGCTAGCCTATTATAGAGTTCTTTTTTTGCTAAGTTCTAGTTGCCAACACCTGGGTAGCTAGCATAGGTAAAATCCTAAGAAGTTGACCAGCTGATGACCAAGTAATAGAATGTTGAGAAAATTGACTAGTGATTGACCCTTGACTATGTTTGACCTAGAAGGGGGTGCGATCATCTTAATTTCGATGACGAAATTTTTGTAAGGTGGGTAGGATTGTAACATCCAGTTTTCCAGATGAGGGTAATTTTGAATTATTGTAATTATAATTATTATTTATTGATATTTATTTCATATTATGATTTTTTTGACTTTTAATTATTTTTAAACTATTTAAAATCATGACTTGTGATTTGGTGTTTTGCTAGTGTAACCCTATAGATAGTGACCTAGAGCCAAGCCATGTGATTAGGGTATTTTATTTATCATTTTTTTTGTTTGAGGGTATTTTTGTCATTTTTGAATTATTTAATATATTTTATTAGGAATTTAAAATGATTATTTAAAATGGTGTGACTTAAATATTATTTAATTGATTGTCTTGTGTTGTGTTAGCCCTAACCTAGATTGGACCTAACCTAGATTAGCCATAGCTAGCCTAGTTAGCCAGATTGAGAATTAGTTAGTATGGGATGGTGGGTTGAGTCATGTTTAGCTAAGTAGAGTGGTTGCAACTTAACTAGGAAAGAGCCCTAGATTTTAGGCCACTCATTAGCCTTGATTTATTGCTAGCCCTTAGATACAAGCTAAAAACCCTAACCCTAGCTAAAGTAGCCAGCCAAGATCCCCCTTGCCTATATAATATCTCTTTAAAAATTAGTGCCTCTTTCCATTATTCTATCATTTTTCCCTAAGAACAAGGTGAGCCTACACTTCTTTTCTCCATAGATTAATCATTAGAGCTCTATTTACATTGGGATTTCTTCTATAGTGTTCTAATCAATGTTCTTTTGTTGATTGTGGAGTCAAATCTTAGATTTGAATCAATTTGGAGAAGTTTGGTGGCTTACAGGGATCCCCTTTGAAGAAGCTTTTTTGTGTTGAAGAACACACATCGGTAAATTCCTATCCATCCATTAAAATTAGGTTTTCTTTGCATAAATACCTAGCCCTAGGTGTCCTCTCCCTGTAGGAATATGTTTTGCTAGATTTCGTGTCCATTTGGTGTCCGTATCGGACACGTGTCATAGTGTACGTATAGGTGTTTGATGGAATGCCTCTTAGGATTTTTTTTCTGATTTTTATGAAACTAATTACATGGAATTATAGATCTATGTGTGTATAATATATTTTGTGTAGACTGAGCTGGATTCTGTGTCGTGTCCGTGTCCAAATAGGACACACACGCACTGCACGACACCCTCGTGCGCTGTCCTGCTACTGGACACGTCGTGTGCGCTGCACACGACACGTTTGGACACGAAATTTTAGGGTAAGGTCGGGGACGTGACTGACATCACACCCATAAAATTTCGTGCGACTTCGATGTGCGTGCACGATGAAAATACGTGCGCACTGATTTTATATGCACTGTACACACGGGAAAATTCTGCACTGATACACACGAATAACTCCTGACATGACTCACTTGGACACGATACAAACACATATACACGTACACCTAGTCCCCCTCTAACCCTAGACACGGCCACGTGGACACTCGAGCACTGTGTCGTATCATTTTTGACACGACATCTCTGCACGATACTGTGTTTTGTTGTTCTTCACTGATACGGCACTTCGAGGTTTGACACCTCCTGTCCAGCAATGTGGACACGAGAACAACCCCTCCCCCCCGACACGAGTACACATGGGGGACACATCCATATGCCTGATTGTGTGTTCCTTAGGATTTTGGTTTTCGAAATATGGAATTCCCATTGTAACTGATACATGCATTCAGTTTCTAATATTCTGAAGTTTATTTCCAGTTTCAAACTGTTTAAATTAATGATTAATTTGCCATTTTAATCCCTGAACATATGTATTAGTTCATGTTAGCTCGATTGTGCATATTAGATTAGGTTGTTGATTACTGAAATGAGAAGTTAGCATTGGGTGGCTTTCGAAATCAATGTATATGACTGATACCACTCAGCTGAAACATTTTTCCTGAGTTTGATTTATATTTTATCTATTTTAATGGTGATTAAATGATAATTTGGACTCACCCACATATGTTAGGGTTGAAGTACATGTTCAATTCAATTTGTGTTGATGCAATGGGGTTGAAATGTGAGATTGGTTGCACTGCTTGCTCTTTGCACTTTTATTGTTTCTGGAATATGAAATCTGAGAGTTGATCTCCTAATTAACTCACACACACACAGTCCATACACACACACATTCTGAAATCTGAGATTTACCTATTCCTGTTATTTATTCCCTATACACACTAATTTACATTTCTGTTACACACCAATTTATTCTCTGTACCTTTTAACTGAAATTTATGTTAACTGAGATTTGTATCTTCAATGAAACCATGAACCTGAGAATAAAATTGGGTTTGGATTTTAGCCTTTGAAAACTGAGTTTTACTTTAACGTGAATTGGGTTTTCATTTGAATGATATTATTCCTATTTTTAAACTGTCATGTTCTCCTTATTAAACTAATAATTGATTTCCATTTCTTCTTAAATACCTGAGATTGAATCCTGTTTTCACCTGTTAGCTTATTGTTTCCTGAATACACACAACCAAATTCCTGTGCACTGTCCTAAACACTGAACCCTGGGACACTACACACACAGAGGTTTTAATATACTCACACACACAAATGTTTATCCACACACACATACACAAGTTCACATATCCTCTAACACATATTTTCCTGTCACATGTTTAGATGACACACACACAGGACATGATTCATTTCAATTCTTAAACTGGAACCTAGGAAACACTAAAATCTGAGAAGGGATTAACCCACTGCCTATTCACTCTTTCACACACATTGTTGTGCCCTAACTGTCATGCCTAAAATCTGAGATAACCTTGCATCTATACACACATGTTGCACACTGATTTCAGTCCTCATTAGCACCCACACACATTGCCAAGATATGTCCCTTCCCTTTCTCTATGTATTATGTATATATATATATATGGTTATATGTGTATGTGAGCCTATGGCTATGTGTGCTATACATGTTCCTATATGTAATGGGTATTTCTATGTGCAATAGCTAATATGCTAACTATATTCCTATTGTATATTTTTTTTCCTATTGTATATATATAGATAGATATATATATATATATATATTCATATGTGTGAATAGTGACATATATTCTATATATGGTATGGCCTATGGTGTGTTAGTTAGACTAGTGAGAGCTTAGTTAGACTAGTTTAGCCTTGATTAGACTGGTATGGACTAGTTAGACCTAGAATGACTTGTTTGACCTAGTTTAGACTTGTTGGACCTAGTTTGACCATAGTTGACCTAGTTTGACTTCTAGGGTTGACCAAGAGTTGACTTTGGCCTAGTTTGACCTAGACTCATGTAGAGTGCATAGTAGAACTTTATTTTACCATTCTGGACTTGTTATGACTTGTGTTGTTCTAAATAGGAGCCAGACACCACTCCTCGGACAGTACTTTCATCTTGGACACTCAGATACCAGGTGAGTACATTCTCTGATCATTTTATATCCTGTTTAGAATTATTTCCCTACTTTAAATTACTTTACTTGATACTGTCACGTTGGTCACACGAATTAGTACTATATGGATCCCTTCTTGAGATGTTATCCCCTCAGGGAGCATCGGATACTACATGTTCTGTGCGTTTCACTTACCTGGTGTATCACTATGCTTCATGGTTCATTGATCACTTATGACATGTACTCTCATGACCACAGAGTCTTCTTTGAATCACCCATTTATGGGCATTTCCAGATCACCCATTTATGGGCTTACCATGTATCGCCCCTTGTGGGCCATTACATGGAATCATAACATAACCTGGCTGGATCCTTGTGTATTGATTGGGGGTGCGGGGGAGTAGAAGTAGACATGTGAATAATATCCAAGTAGTATCTCATCTGATCACCTCCTTAGTGTCTCATCAGAATCTCCTATGCCATTCACATGTTTATATTGTACTCTGACTCACTAGCCACTGATAGTTCTCTATTTACAGTATATATTTCTATTACAGCTTTTTCTGTTTATATCCTCTACTTCTTTCAGTTCCTGTATCTTACTTTACTGCTTGATTATATATTCTAACCTGCTATGAACAGTTGAGATGTATTGTGCTCGCTCCTGTCCTGACTGGACCTGTTGAAAATATTACAGAGGACGAGGAGGAGGCCGGTGTGGATACCTTTTACGGTGCTACCTTAGATGTGATGTTGGACCTGGACCAGCAGCAGGTCCCACTAGCAGTGGATGACACACCTCTAGACTAGGATGTTTTTATTTACATTACTCTCTGGATGATTGTATATATTTGATACTTGGGATTTGGGATATGTACTTATCTTGGACTCTCTGTTTGTACTTGTGGATTTCCTTTCCTTTCAGCAGTATTATCTATCTATCTTTATATCTTATCTTCCTGCCTTAGTTGTGATTGAGTTTACTTTCTGCTATGTCACCCCCATTCGGGGAGTATAAACTGTTTAGTATTATATTATTAGATGTTGTGACCTAGGACAGCGTTCTACCGCCGACACTGCGGCGTAGGCTGGACGTACCCACTTCTCGTGCCCTTACTCTAGGGTGCGGGTCGTGACACATTTTTAGTGGTGGCCCATGCAGGTCGATTTTATGTAGTGGTATTCGAACTAGAGTATCACTACAGCCTGCAGTAGGATTAGGATTATTTTTGAGGTACTCAATCACATTAGGAAAAACTCTTAACTGGATCCCTGCTATCTAAATTTCTGATACTTCCTTGAATAACTGTCCTCCGTTGAATTATCGTTTCTATCTCGGTATTGATTCCTTGTTTGATCTGTCTTCAGGATAGTTATGGAGAAACGATCTCATCGTCTCGATCAGGAAGATACCACTGAGGGGTCTACCACTCCTCATCCTGATCAGCAGGGCCCCAAGACTGCAGTTCCTGTTATGCCAGTTCAGGCTGGGATATCTGCAGCTTATGGGAGTGCACCTCTTCCTACTCCGAGACTTTCTCCTGTCGTCCCGAACGTTCTTCAGCAGCAGTCGCTATCAGGATTAGAGGACTTAGCACGATTGTTCTCCTTCTTCAGCAGATAGTGGAAACTCAGCAGCAACAGTTATTTAAGAGGGGACGGGACGCTCACGGTACCAGCAGCAGCGGAGGCCAGGCCAAGAGGCCCTATGTGCAGATTCAGCAGACGCAGACACCAGTGGGAGTTCAGCAGGTGCAGCATCAGTATCGGGGTCAGGACCCGAAGGCGATAAGTTGTCCCTACTGTAAGAAGCCGGGACACATCTGGGAGCAGTACAGGAAGGGGTTGAAGGTTTGCTATTTCTGTAGGTCAGGTGCCCACCAAAAGATGGATTGTCCCATTGCACCTCCTTTTGAGGGAGCTAGTGGCAGTGCGGGTCTGGCCAAGATACCCCTCTTGCAGATTCAGTATCAGTATCAATAGAGGCATGTTCAGCAGTAGTTCCACGGTCAGGGCCATCAGTAGGGACAGCAGCAACCCAGACAGTATCAGGCACCCAGGCAGCAGACAATCAGTTGTCCCTACTGCAAGAAGCCGGGGCATGGATGGGGTGAGTGCAGGAAGAGGTTGGGTAGATACCTACTATGTGGAGCAGCGGATCACCAGCTGAGGGAGTGTTCCCAGAACATAGGCAGAGTAGTTCAGGGAGCAGCACCAAGAGCAGGAGCGAGGACTCCGGTAGGCCAGCAGAAGGGATTACCCTTACCGACTCAGTAGAGGTACATGCAGCATCAGCAGCAGGCCAGGGGAGGCCAGCAGGAGCGAGCTTTAGCCAGGACAGTCGAGGATGCTCAGGCCGTTGGAGATCTAGTTGCAGGTTCCGTTCTTTTGATTCTATTTCCGAAATTGCCTCTTATAACTGCCTTAAAATTTTGATTCCCTCTATACCTTGTTGATTGATCAAATTTTGTCCTGTTGTTCTTGTGTTATATTTGATTTTCTTCTGAGATGAATCATATGGGCTAGGTCACCCAGTTATGGAATCTAAAATCTTCGATAGTCGTGTTAGCTGGCATAGTGAGGACATATAGTCAGATTTAGGACGTATTTCTCGGGTGTGGAAATTTAAGATTTTTGCTGCCAAGCATGCGACAATGCAAAAATTTTAAATACCATGATTCTCGAAGTATGTGCCTTGGTCAAGGACTCTGTGATTATCGTAGCCTAGCTCACTAACATGATGAAGACTTTGAGTAACATGATTTCGGACAGACGCATATGATTATCAGATTTTATCTTGAGAAGGTTTCAACATATCATCTCTATCATACCCTTCTGTTATTTTTAAAATTGTATTTCATCAATAACATAGGAGTAGGAATATTTAGTTTTGTAGAGCTTATTCATATGTGGTTCTTTCATAGTATAATGATATGTGACTTGTAGAGTGCCTGTACCCTGGGGATGATAGTTAGCATTGGTATTAGAATAGTAACCCAGTGTAGGTTATTTCCTTGTTATTATAATACCAACTAGTTTACATATTGGATGTTAGTATGCCTTACAGCCTTGATGATTGATATTATTTTCCCTTACCTTTTCCAGTGAGACACCCATGACCAGAGCCTCTCCTTGAGTATAGTGGTAGTTTCACCTATGACAGAGAGGTCTATGTATATAGAAAGGTTACAGATGATATTGGCATATGGGATATGGGTTTGGTTGGTACCTATAGGTCATTGATGTATAGGATTATTGACATGTTGTTAGCCTATATTGGTTCACTTCCTATTTTAGTTAAGTTCTCCTTGTGTTGAGTTCAGTCATGTTGATCAACCTTTATAGACAGTGTGCAGACCCTCCACTAGATGCCCTGTCCCCTTGGTTCAGACTTGTATAAGTTGTTCACTGCACTCGGCTTTCATTATCTACCATGTTGCATCATAGGTTTCACCGGACCATAGTTCAGTCCCTTTGGCATCATTCCCTTTTGCCTATATTGATGTTCAGACCATTCATCCTTAGCCTAATTCTAAGCTTTTGTTCCAGTCCCATATGAGTTTAGTCTACTTTAACCCTTGGTTGATCAGTCATATATATATATAGATGATATACTTAGGATATATGTGATGGGTTGTTGTTCTTGAGCATACATATATATATGTGGTATCTGGGATTTATGTGCTTAGCTTGTAGGTACTTAGTTATGGGTGACTTGATAGGATTGGAAAGTTAAAGAGCTAGCCTATTATAGAGTTCTCTTTTTGCTAAGTTCTAGTTGCCAACACCTGGGTAGCTAGCATAGGTAAAATCCTAAGAAGTTGACCAGCTGATGACCAAGTACTAGGATGTTGAGAAAATTGACTAGTGATTGACCCTTGACTATGTTTGACCTAGAAGGGGGTGCGATCATCTTAATTTCGAGGACAAATTTTTTGTAAGGTGGGTAGGATTGTAACACCCAGTTTTCCAGATATGGATAATTTTGAAATTTTGTAATTATAATTATTATTTATTGATATTTATTTCATATTATAATTTTTTGTGACTTTTAATTATTTTTAAACTATTTAAAATCATGACTTGTGATTTGGTATTTTGCTAGTGTAACCCTAGAGATAGTGACCTAGAGCCTAGCCATGTGATTAGGGTATTTCATTTATCATTTTTTTGTTTGAGGGTATTTTTGTCATTTTTGAATTATTTAATATATTTTATTAGGAATTTAAAATGATTATTTAGAATGGTGTGATTTAAATATTATTTAATTGATTGTCTTGTGTTGTGTTAGCCCTAACCTAGATTGGACCTAACCTAGATTAGCCATAGCTAGCCTAGTTAGCCACATTGAGAATTAGTTAGTATGGGATGGTGGTTTGAGTCATGTTTAGCTAAGTAGAGTGGTTGCAACTTAACTAGGAAAGAGCCCTAGATTTTAGGCCACTCATTAGCCTTGATTTATTGCTAGCCCTTAGATGCAACCTAAAAACCCTAACCCTAGCTAAAGTGGCCAGCCAAGACCCCCCCTTGCCTATATAATATCTCCTTAGAAATTAGTGCCTCTTTCCATTATTCTATCATTTTTCCCTAAGAACAAGGTGAGCCTACACTTCTTTTCTCCATAGATTAATCATTAGAGCTCTATTTTCATTGGGATTTCTTTCATAGTGTTCTAATCAATGATCTCTTGCTGATTGTGGAGTCACATCTCAGATTTGAATCAATTTGGAGAAGTTGGGTGGCTTTTGGGGATCCCCTTTGAAGAAACTTTTTGTGTTGAAGAACACACATAGGTAAAATTCTATCCATCCATTAAAATTAGGTTTTCTTTGCATAAATACCTAGCACTAGGTGTCCTCTCCCTGTAGGAATAGGTTTCGCTAGATTTCGTGTCCATTTGGTGTCCGTATCGGACACGTGTCATAGTGTACGTATAGGTGTTTAATGGAATGCCTCTTAGGATTTTATTTCTGATTTTTTTGAAACTAATTACATGGAATTATAGATCTATGTGTGTATAATATATTTTGTATAGACTGAGCTGGATTCTGTGTCGTGTCCGTGTCCAAATAGGACACGCACGCACTGCACGACACCCTCGTGCACTGTCCTGCTACTGGACACGTCGTGTGCGCTGCACACGACACGTTTGGACACAAAATTTTAGGGTAAGGTCGGGGACGTGACTGACATCACACCCATAAAATTTCATACGACCTCGATGTGTGTGCACGAAGAAAACGCACGCGCACTGATTTTACACGCACTGTACACGCGAGAAAATTCTGCACTGATACACACGAATAACTCCTGATACGACTCACTTGTGCACGATACAGACACATGTGCACGTACCCCTAGTCCCCATCTAACCCTAGACACGGCCACATGGACACTCGAGCACTATGTCGTGTCATTTTTGACACGACATCTCTGTACGATACTGTGTTTTGCTGTTCTTCACTGATGGTGCACTTCGAGGTTTGACACCTCGTGTCCAGCAATGTGGACACGAGAACAACCCCCCCCGACACGAGAACACATGGAAGACACGTCCATATGCCTGATTGTGTGTTCCTAAGGATTTTGGTTTTCGAAATATGGAATTCCCATTGTAACTGATACATGCATTCAGTTTCTAATATTCTGAAGTTTATTTCCAGTTTCAAACTGTTTAAATTAATGATTAATTTGCCATTTTAATCCCTGAACATATGTATTAGTTCATGTTAGCTCGATTGTGCATATTAGATTAGGTTGTTGATTACTGAAATGAGAAGTTAGCATTGGATGGCTTTCGAAATCAATGTGTATGACTGATACCACTCAGCTAAAACATTTTTCCTGAGTTTGATTTATAATTTATCTATTTTAATGGTGATTAAATGATAATTTGGACTCACCCACATATGTTAGGGTTGAAGTACATGTTTAATTCAATTTGTGTTGATGCAATGGGGTTGAAATGTGAGATTGGTTGCACTGCTTGCTCTTTGCACTGTTATTGTTTCAGGAATCTGAAATCTGAGAGTTGATCTCCTAATTAACTCAAACGCACACAGTCCATACACATATATTCTGAAATATGAGATTTACCTATTCCTGTTATCTATTCCCAATACACACTGATTTATATTTCTGTTACACACCAATTTATTCCCTGTACCTTTTAACTAAAATTTATGTTAACTGAGATTTGTATCTTCAATGAAACCATGAACCTGAGAATGAAATTGGGTTTGGATTTTAGCCTTTAAAAACTGAGTTTTACTTTAACGTGAATTGGGTTTTCATTTGAATGATATTATTCCTATTTTTAAACTGTCGTGTTCTCCTTATTAAACTAAGAATTGATTTCCATTTCTTCTTAAATACCTGAGATTGAATCCTGTTTTCACCTGTTAGCTTATTGTTTCCTGCACACACACAACCAAATTCCTATGCACTTTCCTAAACACTGAACCCTGGGACACTACACACACACAGGTTTTAATATACTCACACACACAAATATTTATCCACATACACATACACAAGTTCACATATCCTCTAACACACCATCTAACACATATTTTCCTATCACATGTTTAGATGACACACACAGAGGACATGATTCATTTCAAGTCTGAAACTGGAACCTAGGAAACACTGAAATCTGAGAAGGGATTAACCCACTGCCTATTCACTCTTTCACACACATTGTTGTGCCCTAACTGTCATGCCTAAAATCTGAGATAACCTTGCATCTATACACACATGTTGCACACTGATTTCAGTCCTCATTAGCACCCACACACATTGCCATGATATGTCCCTTCCCTCTCTCTATGTATTGTATATATATATTTGGTTATAAGTGTATGTGAGCCTATGGCTATGTGTGCTATACATGTTCCTATATGTAATGGGTATTTCTATGTACAATAGCTAATGTGCTAGCTATATTCCTATTGTATATATATAGATAGATATATATATATATTCATATGTGTGAATAGTGACATATATTCTATATATGGTATGGCCTATGGTGTGTCAGTTTGACTAGTGAGAGCTTAGTTAGACTAGTTTAGCCTTGATTAGACTGGTATGGACTAGTTAGACCTAGAATGACTTATTTGACCTAGTTTAGACTTGTTGGACCTAGTTTGACCATAGTTGACCTAGTTTGACTTCCAGGGTTGACCAAGAGTTGACTTTGGCCTAGTTTGACCTAGACTCATGTAGAGTGCATAGTAGAACTTCATTTTATCATTCTGGACTTGTTATGACTTGTGCTGTTCTAAATAGGAGCCAGATACCACTCCTCGGACAGTACTTTCATCTTGGACACTCAGATACCAGGCGAGTACATTCTCTGATCATTTTATATCCTGTTTAGAATTATTTCCCTGCTTTAAATTACTTTACTTGATACTGTCACGTTGGTCACACGGATTAGTACTATATGGATCCCTTCTTGAGATGTTATCCCCTTAGGGAGCATCGGATACTACATGTTCTGTGCGTTTCACTTACTTGGTGTATCACTATGCTTCACGGTTCATTGATCATTTGTGACATGTACTCTCATGATCACAGAGTCTTCTTTGAATCACCCATTTATGGGCATTTCCAGATCACCCATTTATGGGCTTACCCTGTATCACCCCTTGTGGGCCATTACATGGAATCATAACATAACCTGGCTGGATCCTTGTGTATTGATTGGGGGTACGGGGGAGTAGAAGTAGACATGTGAATAATATCCAAGTAGTATCTCATCTGATCACCTCCTTAGTGTCTCATCAGAATCTCCTATGCCATTCACATGTTTATATTATACTCTGACTCACTAGCCACTGATAGTTTTCTAGTTACAGTATATATATTTCCATTACAGCTTTCTCTGTTTACATCCTGTACTTCTTTCATTTCCTGTATCTTACTTTACTGCATGATTATATATTCTAACCTGCTATGAACTGTAGAGATGTATTGTGCTTGCTCCTGTCCTGACTGGACCTGTTGAAAATATTATAAAGGACGAGGAGGAGGCCGGTGTGGATACCTTTTACGGTGCTACCTTAGATGAGATGTTGGACCTGGACCAGCAGCAGGTCCCACTAGCAGTGGATGACACACCTCTAGACTAGGATGTTTTCATTTACATTACCCTCTGGATGATTGTATATATTTGATACTTGGGATTTGGGATATGTACTTATCTTAAACTCTCTGTTTGTACTTGTGGATTTCCTTTCCTTTCAGCAGTATTATCTATCTATCTTTATATCTTATCTTCCTGCCTTAGTTGTGATTGAGTTTATTTTCTGCTATGTCACCCCCATTCGGGGAGTATAAAATGTTTAGTATTATATTGTTAGATGTTGTGACCTAGGACAGCATTCTACCACCAACACTGCGGCGTAGGCTGGACGTACCCACTTCTCGTGCCCTTACTCTAGGGTGCGGGTCGTGACACCATATACTGGAGTGTACTTCGTATGTATACAACTGGCATGTCTATGTTCCTAGTCCTACGTATTTTGGGACTGGGGCGTTACACCCACATAAATACCTGTTGTACATAGGGCAGCGAAGCACCCCCTATAACTTCTAGTTCCTTAAATGATACCCCAAAGTCCTTACATCTGTAACCCCCAACTCTTCTTAACTCACCTGCTATTCCCTTAACCCCATATGCCTACACTTTAATTCCCAGTCCTATATCCTAGGGATTGGCCGACCCCTAAAGCCAAAGAATCGTCTGTAATGGCTTGTCCGAACCCTATAGCAATCACTTGCCACTACTAACAGTGGCCTATCTCTGCAGTATAGAGCCCCTGCACTCTCCTTCTATCAGTCTACTATTTCCCTTCCTAACCCTAATTTCCTGTGAGTGCCCTGTGGCCTCTAAAACAGTTACTAAACAGTTACTAAACCCCTATTGTTTCTTTGACTGACGGAGTCTTCCCCTTAGCCATTTACTAATACTCTCTTCTCTCTCAATCTAACACACTGCTATTAGACTCCTAATCTTCCTCTCTAATCTGTTACAACTCCCTAAGTGCACTAATGCACTGGTCTGAATTCCCCCCACTGCCTGCTCAGTTATACACTCACACCCACATGAATGTATTCACAGTATTCACCTATGGGACACACCCACACACTCTGAAACAATATATATATATACATCTAACACCCTACACACATGTATAACAGTATACATATATATGACACACATATATTTGTATATATATACATCATATAGGATACACATATACATGTAGGTATTTATGTATAGAGTCCCGTACACATAGCCATATACATATACTATATGTGGCACATATGCATTACAGTCTACATGTGTCAACATGGCTATAAATACATTACATGTATGACACATACCCATTTGTATAAAGTTATATATGACACCTATACATATGAGTATATATATAATACATATGACACGCATACATATATATAGGGATACACATACACTAAGCCCCAAACATGAACACTTGGTGTGCAGCATCCTCGTATCGCACTAATCCACGATACAGTTGCGATATGGCCAAGATACCTATACCAAACCTTGTTCGAATCCTACTAAATCATATAGGCAAGTCCACAATAAGTAGACACACATAATTAGTGAGTCTCTAGGCTAGTGTCAAGTGTCATGTGAAATGGTGTATGTGCACTACATGTATAGGAGTCCAAAAACCCCCCAATTGGTCTCATTTCCTACCGTATCATGACATGACCTACACGTATCCATTTGTGGATACAAAATAGACACACACTACCCAATCTACACTAGTTAGGCCTATCAAATATAGTGTCAAACACTTGGTTTGCCATTCTCGAAATCATTTAAAATTGGGACAAAACTCACCCTAACTTTTAAATAGAATTCATTAGTGTCTCAAATATCTTCCTATGGGTAGTCCTAGTCTATGGGTGAATTTCTAAGGGTTTATTATCACAAGTAAATCTAAATATCAAGGAAAGAGAGGGTTATACCTATTGGGAGATGGATTCCCAATAAAAAGCCAAAGGGATACGATCCGGACATGTAGTTCCTAGCAAGTGGACTCCTCTTCTTGCTCATAGGCTCCAAGCTCCTTCTAGACTCTTCTTTAAATAGAGAATGAGTGGAATAGTTGGAGGAATGGGTAGGATTTGGAAGAAATTGATGGAGAAAGGGTTCCAAATGGGAAGAGCACTAAATTTGGAAGGATGGAGGCTTATGGAAATGAAGTGAATGAATGAGGAGAGCCCCCCCTCTTGGTTGGCCATGTAATCCCTAGATTAGGGCTAAAACAAATTGTCAAGCATGCCCTCTAAAGTTGTCATGTAGCTATTTAATCCTATGGAAGGATTTGGACCTATTTCGGTCAATAGCCTAATCTCTATTATGACTAATTGGTCATGACTAATGAGCCTAAAGGGCCTAATCAAATAATTTAGTCTATGAGTCATGTCATGCTAATTTATTGGGCTCTAGTTAGTGTCTAGGCTTACCGATTCATTAACACAAGTCTGACATTTCGGCTAGCCACTAATCGTATCCTCTAATACACTTATAAATTAAAAAATATTCACAATATAATGTAATCATAAAATGAAAAAAATACCCCTCTTTCGAATTTATGTAGTTACAATCCTACCCCTCTTAGAAAAAATTTGTCTTCAAAATTAAGACATCTCGCCCCTCTCTCTAGGGTGTCTACCCAAGTCATGATACCGTCTACATAAGGCACTAACTCATATATATGGTACTCGAATAGTACTCTCGTACTTGGTTACTCATGTCTCTCCTCTATACTAACTAATAAAATATTTGTGCCTAAACCACTATAATACTTGAGATACTCTGGCTCTTGCTATTAGGGTACCCCTTCTATCCTGGTACCTAGTGCAAACTCATAGTTTGACACTTATTAATCACTCTAGGGTTCTCATCTATGATTAGTTATCAAAATACATTCACATTTACTTCCTAACCATCATGACACCATGACATCCCCTGGTACCCTTATACCCATCATACTACTCCCTGATACATACAACTTTTATACCGAGTTAGCAAGGTGCTATACCTACTAAACTTACCACTATATAGATTGCCCCTCTTCTTTACTGCTTGGATCACTTATACTCTTACTTCTAAGTACTCCTTCATCCATCTTAACTGATACATCCATCTAATATTATCACATAAAATAATTACTGATACTAGCATATTACTCAATTAGTCCCTGATATACCCTAGATACTATTACTCTCTAGGTACAGAAACACTAGCTTTCTAACTATACACAATATCTACACTTAATGCTCTAGGGCACTAACTTATTAATACTCACAATAGGTCATCAGAATACTACTATAATTTTGGACACCCAAGACTGTCCTCGACTCATGCACTTAATATTCCCTACCTCAATATCATGATATACCCATCACAAGTCCTACTACTTTAGCACCATACATTCCAATACTACCACATTCTCCTCTATATTTATGGGTACCACTCTACTATGGCACGCTCACTGATCCATTCATGAATATACATTCTCTTCCTCATGACACAACTAAGTGTCAAGTACCAATAGAATAGTAAGGCCTGAACAATTTTATGATACTTTCTAGCTACTTAGCTCACTCAACATCCATCTAAAACATGCATGATAATATTGATACCAACTGATATTCTACTCTCCCATCTACCACTGGTACCTATACTAACTATACTGACACTTTCGAGAGAAATATTTCTAGAAAGGTGCTGCACTATGAGTCATTTCTAGATTGATGCCTATAGCTCAAATGCTCAACCAGGAACCACTAACAAACCCACAAGCTATACTCCTAACAACCAACACTGATACTCAAAGACCCAACTGTTTTACTTAACAAAATGCCCTTAAAAGGCTTTTGAAAGAAAACGAGAAAAAGTACAAAAGTACAAGTAAATTCTGGGAAGTATTGCTATGGAAGTCTGATCTGAGAGCGATCACTTTGTTCCTTGGACCACACGATGATGATAAAGAGAACTGCTTGAAGAAGAACAACCGGAAGAACTAAGTCACCAGAAAGGTATCGACACAATTGGCACTGATGGCATAGTCGAATGCTTTCCTGTTTTGCTTCACTCTGTTCTTGAGAAAAAGTTAAAGAGAAACAGTCTGGAAAATCACTTTGCTCTGAAAGTCTCTGGGCTCTAAAATCTTGTACCACTTTCTTAAAAAAGAAGTCTTTATATAGGCTTATCTTCTGTGCATAAAAAACATCAATATTGAGTCTCTACGCAAGCTAGTAGGATAACTGTCACCCGCGTACAGAAATTAGCCTCTACGCATGTTGACACGTGTTCTATTGCTTCAACAAAATAAGGAAAACACGTTCCCACATCCTCAAAAAATGTGGCATGAAAGCCACGTATACAAGCCACGTTCACACATAATCAGGAAAAGCCGAGTGTAAAATAGCCCAAAGTAAGCTTCCTGCGTAAAGTGGCTAAGAAATAGCCTTGAGCGTATAGTTAGCTCAAATAAACTCTACGCACACACAAAAAAGTAGCTAAGATAGCCTTGAGCGTAAAAAGCTCAAATAACTTTCATGTGTAAAGGAAGTTGTTTCTTGAGCGTAAAGTAGCCCGTTTACACAAATAATCCTGGGTTAGTGTAAAATAGTCTTCTTGGCTTCTGTGCAAATCTTTGTCAGAAAATCAATCTGCCAGAGCATTTAATGCGATGTAGATAGCCTGTCTTCTGCGTAAACTCTGAGCATGACTCTTGCATAGAGCAACTTGCGTAGAGTCTGAGGATGACTCTTGCGTAGAGCAACTTGCGTAGAGTCTGAGGATGGCTCTTTCATAGAATTTGAATTAGATTCTATTTGACCTCTGCGTAGAGCTTGAGTTTGACTCTTGCGTAGAATTTGAACTTCTTTGACTTGGTCTTTTTATAAAATATGATAAAAATATATCATAATTTATTTTTGCTTCTACAAGACCCCTTTTAAAGTTTACAAATTTTAACAGAAGCGGAAAATCCGGGATATCCAACAGTCATCCGCGTATACTTCGGGATACCCAACAGACACTTTTGAAAATTCAAAACGATTTCAAGTTTTCTATAAATAGAATCCCAATGGTAGAGAAAGAACTTTACTCATCTCTTTTATTCTCATTCCTTTCTACTCTCATCTTCGAAATCTCAGTTCATGTAAATGGCCCCAAGAGCAAGACCACCGCCGGTGTGAAGGGCAAGAAGCCCGCTGTTGCTTCGACGACGGCTGAACGTATGGAGACCACCGTTCCATCATCGGAGGCGACCTCGAAGACTAATCCCGCTGTGGCTCCAGCCATGATAGGTAGAGACCCTATCTATTTTGGATGTGGGTTCGTCGGAGAAAAAGAAGAAGATAAACCGAACAAAAAACCCCAAATCTTACGCCCGCGTTATACGTGTCAGCGTAGAGAAGGGTCAACAAAATATGCCCACGTTTATACGTGCCAGCGTAGAGAAGAAATAGCAAAATACGCCCACGTCTATACGTGTCAGCGTAAAATATTAATCACCAAATACGCCCACGTCTATACGTGCGAGCGTAAAAACTCAAACTATGCCCACGTTATACGTGCGAGCGTAAAATTTGAAAATACGCCCACGTTATACGTGCGAGCGTAAAATTGAAAAATATACAAGTCAAAAGACAATATATTTTTCACATATAAAATTTTACACTTTTGAACAGAAGCGTAAAAATACGCAAGACTATATCTTTCACACGTAAAACTTTATTCTTTTGAACAGAAACAGTACGCGTAAAAAATTTCATACTTTAGACTGCGTAAAACCCTCACATAAAATAAATTCTCTAAAAACAGAGAACATTTTACGCGTAAAACTTATGTATAGTCATTTGCGTAGAATTTTGAATTTGCCTAGCGTTCATATTTGAATTTTTTTACTAACTTAATTTTTTTTATTGAACTTCTTTTGCAGTGAACTTAGGGGCCCATCCTCTCTCTGAGGTGTTTGGCTCACCAGCTGGCATTCTGGGATCAAATTATCTAGAGAATTTATCCCATATCGAATTCCCACAAACTGACAAGCAGTATCCCCATGAAAGATAACAACTGATAGCGGCTCAAGGAGATAGAATGCTGTTGTCTCTGATGAACGGCGAACTGTTGACATCACTGGATGGTCAGCATTATCTGAAATCCGCATTTATGTTCGGGGATGCGACCGACTTCAAATCTCAGAGGAACCCCAAGAAGGAGTCTTGGGTATTCAAATTTGGAGAAAGGGCGATGTATCTCCCAAAAATGCCAAGAGATTATCTCCTTTCCTCTTTTGTTCATGCTACTCATCCGAGACGGATGATTTGGAATTTGACTCCCAATAGTTATGGAAGACCGGGGAGGATCATATTCAAGAGGGATGAGAACCATATGGGCTACCATTCAAGTACTCCAGTAGTGGTGTCATTCCTTTTTCCGACTTATTGCTTGGATTTACATCGAGCGAGGGCTCAGCTCTTATCCAACCGGTCCAGATACCGATGTTCGTAAACAAGTTTATGAAAGTCTCAGTATTATATCCCCAGGTCAACCCTAGGTTGCCAGGGTGGATGACCCCTCATAATAAGAACTGGATTCAACTTAGTGCTTGGATCATGAAGAACTTCGAAACGGTACTACGATCCATTGGGCTGTTTGAAACAGTAGCCTCCACAAGTCAGGGCATACCAATGAACGATAACTTGTTCTTAGCTTTGATGGAGTTATATATTATTTCAACAGGGACTTTTGCAACCCCGATAGGTGAAATGGGTTTTGCACTGCATGAGATGCAATTCATCTCCAAGCTGCCAATGGGGGAAGCTCCATATGAAGAGTACGTTCCCTCCAACAGGGAACTAGCAGAAATTAGGAAGAAAAATCCTCAGTTAGTTGAGGTATACCAAGAGTTGATGTGCCATTATCTGATTTGTACCACTATATATGAAAGTGGATCGCATTTGGCATACATCAATAAATGGACAAGATATCTATTCTACCATAAGAATAGGATATCCAAGGATGACAAGGAGAGATTTCAAGATAACAAGGCTCAACCCATCAACCCTTATTCAATAATTCTTGCTGATTCGATAACCACTTGGATGATCACATATAAGTCTCCGGACAAGTATTTGACCACCAAGACTGGATAATTTCCTGCAAGAACTGAAGCATTGAGCTTTCTGAGACATGGCAGGCGAAAGCTCTCAAAGGAAGCCTTGCTGGCGGGCTTTCTTTCCCTGTGGCTACGAATATGGGTCGTACCAGGGACTGGTACAGTCGACAGGATTCACCGAAATGTAATATGGCCAGCAGTACGTTTGGTATTCAAGGCCAGACTCAACCTGTTATCGGCAATGGTATGTCAGATAAATGCAGGTTTGTGAGCATTTGGTGATGAACTGATCAATAATGCTCCTTACCGAAAAGATTTCCCTAGGGTGAAGATGCCCTACACTTATTTAATGGGATGGTTATTGCATCACAACTGCAGCCTATTACCGCCAGGCCCTGAAAATGATGCAGAGGTATTTCTCCAAAAGTTTAGTAAAGCCACGTGGACTGCGACTTCAGTGGCGGATATCCGGGCAACACTAAACTTCTACCATGGGTAGAACTTTTTCTGCACAAGACCACCAGTCCCACTGACTGTTTCGAAGTGCAATTTGAAGATGTAGGTCAAGAGAGGATTGGGATACCTGCACCAGTCTTTAAATGGCTAATATGCATCAGACCCTCGCATCTGATGTATAGAACTGAAGACAACTGTATGTTCGAACCGTATCTACCCAGTCGGTTCGCTCGTCAGTTCGGGTATGACCAACTTTACGTTGGTAATCCCTCCACTAGCTTCAATTATTATGAAAAATTAGTTGATGGTGCAAGGGCATGGAGGTATTTCAACGTTGGATGTACCGGTGCTAGATTCCGTGTGTCAACTGCTACAAGTACAACTGAGCTACGAATGCTTCATTCGTATGCTTATTTTATGCCTCTATTCGTTCCTTTACAAATGATTACAGCATGAAGGGGAGTCTTCGATGGGGCAAGGAAGGAAATGTTGAAGAACCAGTTATGGTACCTTCGGGTATACCTTATGATGCTGCTGTTCCAGATGGATATCTGGAAGCAGTCCTTATGGGAATGGAGGAAACAGCTGCAGGACCCATTACCATCACTACAACCCAGAAGCGGAAAACAGATACAGCTGTTATTCTTCGGGAAAAGAAGAAGAAGACTACTGTTAAAGGGCCTTCCAGACAGAGAGCCGCTACTTCAGAAAGCAAAACTCCTGTTAAAGAGCCTTAAAATATTATATTTTCTTTAGCTCATCCTGGAGAAGGGTCTTCAGCATCCCAGCCAGCAGCAGCAACAGAAGTTATATGAGTCTTATCTCCTGGACGCCTCAGCACTTCACTAAATCTAACTTCGCCACAAAAGGCAAAAGCTGTTGAAGACACCGCCACCACTCATACTGTTGATCCGGAACCCATCCCCTCGGATGAACCGGCTCTTGAATTAGAAGATGATGACTGGGATATGGATTATGACGCAGTCTTGTCGCGTCCTACACCCGCTCTAGGTAAAGATAAATTACACAAAATTTATACAAAAATATGTATTATGATTTTGTATATTAACTATTTTGCTTAATCTTTGTAGGTATCATCAATGTAGAAAAATCTGTTGCTCCTCCTCCTTCTCTAGAGCCTATCCATGAAGAGAAAATAGAGTCTGAAGAAGAGAGTTCTTCTTCAAAAGAAAATTCCACTTCTAAAGAATGTTCTCCATCTATGGAGATACAACCAGAGCCTGAAGTAGAGGCACACCAGGAATTGTCTTTTCTTGCCGAAGGAAGAATAGAAGAACCAGCAGCAGAAGAAGAACCAGTTGCAGCCGAAGAACCAGCTGCTAATGAATCAATTGCTGCTCAAGAACAAATTGCTGAGGCTACATCAATTGCTGCTACCAGTGCAGATCAAGTTCCTGAGACAGCTGTGTTCGAGTCTGAATCGAACATAGGAAGCAGCACCTCTATGATACCATCTTCTACCACTGGAGCTTATCCTTCTGAGGTAGCAGAAAAAGTTGCTGAAGATACAGTCCCGAAACTTCCTGAAATCAATTGGCTATGGTAACGATAACAGATAGATCGTTGACTCAGCTTGCTACCACAGCAACGACAACATCTGTCTTCAGCTTTCAAGAAAATATATTAATAGATATCGCTGATACACCAAGCTCCAATGCTGATATGAATCTGTTAGTAGAGATTCATACTGAAACTTTTTATAAAACTTTAGCAGCATTGATCAAGATGGTTTTGAAGAAGGGCCTCAATTATGAGAGCTTGAAAAGTGATATTTCTACTACCATAGACAACATAGCGATGTTCAATGATACTGAAAGGGCAGACGCTTTGCGAAAAATAGTCCAGAGACTTGAACAACTCATCAAAGATTATCTGAGGTTGTCAAGTGGGACTATAGAAATCCTCATCCAATTCGAGTATGATGCTCTCACTAATGAGTACACAACTCGAGAAACCATCTTCAAGGAATCTCTTCAAGATTACAGCAATAAGGTTGCCGTGGAGAGGACTTTCTTGAAAGAAAATACACCCTTATTGGAGCAGCATCAGCTAGCCTATGAATCCATGAATATCAAAATTCATGAGCAAAATGATAAAATTCGTGAAGTCGAGGCTGAGCTGGCTCGTTTAAATGAGGAGCAGAACCGGATGACAGCAGATAGAGATTAATTCTTAAGGCAAAGTTCCAGTTTAGAGGAACAGTTCTTTGGTTCTGAAGCAAAAATAAAAACCCTTGAAGATGCCAAAGACAAAATGATATCTGCCTTTGCCGAACTCTCTCACCTCTACACTGCGAAAGCCCGAAGATCTATAGCATACACAACTGTAGTGGGCTCTCGTGAAAAATGTCTGACAGAGTTATAGAAGATGATTGAAGATCTGTCTGCTCCACCTTAGGAATTTTTTGTAATCAATAAAGAATTTTTTTATCTTCTGTCATTTCCTTCCTTTTACTGATGTACTATTTCCAATCATGAAATAAATAAAATATATTTTAAAATATGTGTGAGATAGAAAACGATTATCAGAGGTAATATGGACATGATAAGTCTTCCAAACTCAACAAAGTAGATTATATCTATCAGAGGTAATGTGGATATGATAGATAATAAATTTTGTTTGCTTTATAGAGTATACAATACTATTAGAGGTAATATGAACATAATAGATCGTAATGACTCAAAAAAAATAGATTAATATCTATTCAGAGGTAATATGGACATGATAGAAAATAATGAAAAGAAGTAGATTTAATATTTATTCAGAGGTAATGAGAACATGATAAATAAAAAATATTTTTCTTTCTAAAATTAGCTGTTAAGACAAAAAATCAAATATTCACTTTTAAGAGAATAAATAATCAGCTTAACCAAACCTTGGTAGCTGGAGAATAAAAAAGAAATTCAAACGTAGTATTTCTTCAAGAATTTACCATTAATTGGCATCATGAGCAAATCTCCATTAGGTTTAGATAACCTATAAGCACCATTGGAGAATACGGTTTCGACTACATAAGGACCCTCCCATTTAGCTTGGAACTTGCCTTTACTCTTATGAGTCATAACCATAGGTCTTCGGACAGCTAGAACTAGCTCTCCTACTTTAAACACCCTTTCTTTAACTTTGCGATTGAAAGCTCGAGATATGCGGGCTTGATACAGCTCAATGTGCTGTTGTGCTTGAAGACGCTTCTCATCCAAACCTTCAAGTTTTTGGAGTCTTAAGTGGTCATTATTCTCTGTAGTTGGCTCATTAGCAATAGCTATTCTAAGAGATAGTATCTGGATCTCCAGTGGAAGAACATCTTCACATCCGTAAACCAATAAAAATGGTGTAAAACCAGTTGGAGTTCGGACTGTTGTTCGATAAGCCTATAAACATTTTCCAAGTTTCTCGTTCCAATCACGTTTATTAGAGGAGACAAACTTTTTGAGAAGTTTAATAATTATTTTGTTGAAAGCTTCTGCTAAACCTGTTTAACTTGCTGGATTGTAAGCTGTAGAAGCTAAGTTCTGGATCCGATTCTTGTTAGAAAATCGATAAAACACCTGACTAGCAAATTGAGGTTCGTTATCATGGATTATCCTTCGGGGAATCCCAAAATGATAAATGACAAGATGTTTGATGAAGTTAATCACATTAGACGTTTTTACTTCAACAAGAGGAATTGTTTCTGCCCATTTAGAAAAATAATCGGTTATAGCCAGGATAAACCGATGTCCTTTGATAGAAGAGGGATTAATCGAACCAATAATATCCATACCACAAGCTTCGAAAGGCCAAGAAGCTGCTGTAGGATGTAAAAATTCAAAAGGTTAGTGAATAAAATCAGCATGAATCTGGCATAATTTACACCATTTTGCATAATCCACAGCGTTTGATATCATAGAAGGCCAATAATAACCCATTCTTCGAATACGGTCTTTTAAATTCAGACCTGGTTGATGCGCACCACAAACTCCATCATGAGCTTCACGAAGTGTTTGCTTGGCTTCACATTCCGAAAGACAATGCAATAAAAGTTCGTCATAAGAACGACAATACAACATATTCATTGATGAATCATAATAGAATCAAAATGATCGTCTTTTGATTGATGCAGCTTCTTTTGGATCTTCAGGTAAAATTCCATAAACCGCATAATCAATAAATGGACTTCTCCAATCCCTTTGCTGAGAATTTGATTCGGTAGCATAACTTTGTTCAATATGCAAATTATTTTTGACATAGAATAGATCTCTATCTAACAAAGTGATGGTATTTTGTCTTCTGATGGGAACTGCTAAGTCTGCAGCTAGACTAGCGAGAGCGCCGGCTTCCAAATTTTGAGAATGTGGTACGAATTCAATGAAGAACCCTTTGAATGAAAGAGCCAATTTGATTACCACTTGATGATAGGGAATGAGGTTAGGATTTCTTACTTCATATGTCCCTCTGACCTGATTGACAATCAATTGAGAGTCTCCATAAGCTTCCAAAAACTCATTATCCAATTGTTTTGCTACTTGAAGACCAATTAGCAGAGCATTATATTCTGCCATATTATTGGAACATGGTTTATTGAGAGAATAAGCACGGTATATGACCATTTTTATCAGGAGAAACCAAGACAATACCTACTCCAGAGGCAATATTGCCTTTAGGCCCAATTCGTGATGCTCCATCAAAGTATAATTACCAAATGTCATCCTTCAAAGTCATGTTGCAATCTATGACTTTATCTGGAATATCATCATATAGCTTGGAACTTTCAGGTATAGGGTGAGCTGCTAAGAAGTCAGCTAATGCTTAACCCTTTACTAATTTTTGAGGTATGTAGACCATATCATAAGGGGTAAGTAACATTGCCCAGGTAGCTAACCGGGAGTTAAGAATACTCGGCTTTTTCATCAATACCCGAATAGGATTTATTCTGGATATGACATGAATAGTCTGTCATGTTACATAATGTCGTATCTTTTGAATAGCAAAAACCAAGGCTAAACATTCTTTTTTCACCGGAGTATACCTGTGTTCAGCCCCAACCATCATTCGGCTAGGATAATAAATTGCCTGTTCATGACCCTTATCACTTTTCTGTGCAATAAGAGCACCAAGAGAATGACTAAGGCTCGAACATACAGCAAAAATGGTCTTCCCACTACTGGGGTACTAAAACAGGTGGATTTGTAAGGTATTGCTTGATGTTATTAAATGCTTTTTGACATGCTTCATCCCAAACAAATGATACACCCTTCTTTAGCAAACGAGAGAAAGGTTGACATCTCCCAGAAAGATTTGATATAAATCTCCTGATATGGGCAATGCGACCTTGAAAGCCACAAAGTTCTTTCAGATTACGTGGGGGAGGCATTTCAAGAATAGCTTTGACTTTATCAGGATCAACATGGATACCTTAAAAAGTGATGACAAATCCCAAAAATTTGCTACTAGAAAACCCTAAGAAAGACTTAATGGGGTTCATCTTTAATTGATGTTTACACATCAACTCAAACACTGTCTTTAAATCTTGAATATGATCATCCTTTAATCGACTTTTGACAGCGATATCATCTACGTAACATTCAACTATTTTTGCAGATGTTCTTGAAAGATATTGCTTATGGCCCTTTGATATGTAGCATCAGCATTTTTCAGACCAAAAGGCATAACTGTGTAGCAATAAAGTCCAAGTGGTGTACGAAAAGCAGTATTCTTTTCATCTCCTGGATGCATCTTAATCTGATTGTATCCTGAAAATCCATCCAAAAAAGACATGCGTTCAAAACCACATGTATTGTATATCATAACATCAGTGATCGAAAGTAGAAATTCATCTTTTGGACAAGCTGTATTGAGATCTCGAAAATCTATGCAAACTCAAACTTTTCCATTCTTCTTCATGATAGGAACAATATTGGCAACCCAATCTGGGTATTGTTCTTTACGGACAAAGCCACATGTGATCAGCTTTTTAACTTCTGCTTCAATTGCATCCATCATATCCGGTCAAAAACGTTGTTGCTGTTGTTTTACAAGTTTGGCATTAGGTAGAATATTGAGTTTATGGGTAGCTACTTTAGGATCCAGACCGGGCATATCCTCATAACTCCATGCAAAGATATCAATATATTCTTTTATCAGTTTTATCAACTCTTCTTTTTCATCTTCAGAAAGATTTTTACTGATAAATATTGGCTTTGACGTAGTTTTATCTCCAACATCAATCTGAACGATTTCATCTTCCGTGGGTGGCTGTCGTTGTTCAAACCGAAGCTCCCACTGAGTATCCATTTGTTGTGCCCAAGGGTCATTTTCAAATAGTTTAGACTCATCATCAGTTTGAACCATATTAACTGAAAAGACGTGCTCAGATTCAACATACTGGACTCCTTCAGAATCTGAGGATTGAAAAGAACTGGAAGAAAATTCTTCTTTTATATCTTCATTAAACATGTGGGATGTATCATATCCCAAACCGTGGCGGGTTCATTGATAAAATGGATCACCACATAATAGTAATAGTCTATCTTTGTCCTGATTGAGATCCAACATGGTTTTCAAGTCATATCCCATATTTTGGATAATCTTAAGAGATTGTTGACTATATCTGTCAATTCTGATTTTTCCTTTATCCTTCTCTTTGAAGCTATCTGTCTGTGTAACAGGAATATTCCTACCAAACTAAACATAATTTGACGCTTGTTTTTCTTAGTAGACGGAATCACAAAATAAGATTCTTCATGACGTCTACAAGTTACACAAGCTTGTGATGATGAGGCAACAGGTAGTAAATAAGAAGTAAATGTTAGGAACCTCTGAGCATAGGGTCCAACATCGACATGAGGAGGAAAAGAATTCTTTTTATGGTTAATATATAAGGTTTCCTCTGTATTTATGTCAGTTTTATATTAATGACTTTGATTATCAATAGATAAAGTCATTCTTTCAATAAATTTGACAATCATATACTCCAAAAGGAAATCTTCATTAAAATGAGAGTATACAGATTGATCAATATTTACATCATTGACAGACTGACTACTACGCTTTGGATTAATCATTAACAGACCATCATCCGTCTTCAGCGTAGACTTGCCCAGGTTGATAACTAGTAGCTCTGGATCAGTTGTACGAGAAGTACATCCTTTAACCTTGATCATGAGAGGCTGATCACTAGTGTTGGCTTGAACTCGACCTTTGATCGGAATATTCACAAATTCATCTGACGTAGCTTGAGTTTTCCCTTTGATTTTAATCACCAAAGGTTCGTCATTGACAGGTTGGGGTTGAATTCGACCTTTAACTTTAATCATCAAAGGTTGATCTTCTGAAGGTGATTGGTCTTCTGAAATTGATTGGTCTTCTGAAGGCGATCGATCTTCCATCATATCAGATATTTTCTTCACATGCTCCTGTTTATAGAGAATTGAATCGGAGAAATAAGCTTCAACACCTTTAAATGGATTGAGATCTGCAAATTCAGTCTTCACAACTCCCTGAGAATCCACATACTTGAAGCATTGGTGGAGAGTCAAAGAAACAATGTTATGTTCATGTATCTATGGTCTTCCAAGGAGAATGTTATAAGATACATCTGAATTGATAACATAGAAGGTTGTCATGGTTCGAAGATCACCTATTTGAATTTTTAGACGAATTTTCCCCAATGGTTTACTCCTTCTAGAATTGAAACCGACAATTGTCATACTAGTGTAAGTCAACTCACTAGTAGGAATCATCAATGGTCGCAGCATACTCTGAAGAATAATGCTGATGGAGGACCCAGGATCGATATAAATCCTGTCAATTTCAGTACAGTCGATATACCATATATAACACAAAGGCCTGTCATGTTGATTATGCTTCAACAACATATCTTCCTGTGTGAAAGTAATGTTAGGAATTGATTCCATCATACTGTGGCATTTGGGACATGACACCGGTGTATTGTCGGGACTTTTGAGCTGAGCTAAGCATGAATCTGCCTGTAATAATGCTTCACTCAAAGTTTCTCAACTTTCTTTAGAAAGACGGAGCAATTCAAAGATAGAAAGCCTAGCCGGAGTATTGGCTAATTGGGCTAGAATGTCAAACTTATAGGGTTTCATCAACCCTTGATTTGAACTAGACTTCAGCGGAATGTCAAAACGTACTACCTTCTGTTTCCCTTTTTCAACCACTAGCGGTTTAGAAGGTCTTACTTCGGCAGGAATAGAAGATGATTGAGTCGGCAGTATTTCAACGGCATCATCCGTTTCTTTGGAAGTTCCCTCGTAATCTTTGTGATAGTCTTTTCTAGATCTTGTGCCAGCAAAAGACTCTTCTTCAGGCTCAGAAGAATGAAGTACCATGTTACAGGATTTAATCTTCTTTCCTTTAGTCTTTTTTATGGGGATTTTTATGAGGAACCTCAAATCCCAATCCAACGGAGGATTTTTGACCTTGAATTTGTAAAGGAACTCGCATACCTTTACCATTGTTCAAGCCTTTCACTTTTTGAAAGTCATAGCCCATCTTTTTCATGAGATGGACTGATTGTTGACTGTACATGTGAGTAGGTAGCGGACTTTCAATACTCGATTCAACAGATGAGGAAGGAATAGAGACCTCTGTATTAATAAGGGTGGAAACTTTCGGTACAGGAGGTAAAATCCCAACCAGAGCTTTCTCGTAGGTAGAAAAAACTTATTGTGCCCTATACAAAGGGATACTATTCATTGCTAACCACTGCTGATGAGTGAGCTTTAGTTTGGTAGGAGGAGCCAAACTCGGAGGGCATATGTTCAGACCCGTTAGCCTATCTTCCAAAGGGATGTCACCCCACAAATGATCAGAATCATCATAATCTGGGGTAACAACATAAAAAATCATATTGCAGGTTCTGACTTTTTGACCTTTCTTAGATTTTGAAATTTTACTTCCATGTTCCATTTCAGGTACTAAATCAGGGTGTACCCACATGATTTCACCAATTTTCAAGGTGAGAGGCACTAATTCTTCACTCTGATATCTGGTTGGTGGAAGATTCACAATCTTCATTATCGCCTTCGAAATTGGGACAATCCCATCAGGAACTTGCTGTGGAGAAAAACCTACAAATTGAAAAGAAATCATATTGGTTGTAACTGTATGCTCATCATTAGTTAAAGCGATGGCTTTAGCATTTATCAACTCTTGAATTTTCTTCTTCAAAACATAGCAAGCTTTCGTGGGATGATTTATGCATCTATGATAGATACAATACTTGGGATTATCAACCAAATCCACTTTATTAGGTCGTTTTGGCTCTGGAATCTGGAGTTTACCACTCTTTACGAGACATTAAAATATCCCAGGAATATCACTGTCGTCGAAAGAGTATTCTTCTTTCGGTTTAGAAGACTCCAGATAACTTAGTGTAGGTTTGGATTTTGAAAGGTTTACCACTAGGGTTTCCTTTCCTTTCCTATTGCGATTACTAGAGTTGTTGCCTGAAGAGGCTTCCTTTTCTTTATCTTCTGAGGCGAAGATCATCCCATGTTCACGAGCCAATCTACCATTAGTTTCAGCAGAAACTGCTGCTATAATGAAAGAGATCCAATCTGTGAATTGAGAGCCTGTAAAAATAGCGATGGTTGGTCACAGATTCATTTTGCATATATCAATCAATACTGAATCTGGCATACCAGGAGGCATTTTAAAAGTAGCCTGTCAAAAATGTTCTATAAACGTCCAAGTATCCTCTTTCTCTTTTTGTTTAATTTCTATTAAGGAATACATATTCATGTCCATCCCTCCTTCATAGAAACGAGAGAGAAACATTGCTTTGATTTCGTCAAAAGACGATATGCAATTATCGGATAGACTACGATACCAATCGTATGCTGTACCCGTCAAACATCCAATGAAGACTCGAGTGAGAAGAGCATCATTCTTCTGTAGATGCACAGTCATAATATCAAAATAATTGATATATTGACTTGGAGAAGCCTTTCCATCAAATAATACCATAGATTGTGGCTTAAATTTGGAAGAAAAGGGTACATCATTCCAGTGGGGAGGATAAGGTTGCTTATTCCCCAACTTCTGGAGCTGACCTTTGTGCTTAAGAACCTCAAACTGTGCTTTTAACTCCCGAACAGCTTGAATAGCTTCATTAGTTTGAGGGAGTATGTTTGATTGAATAGTGGTTGGATGTATCGTAACCCCCACCGGATGTGATACATCTTCTAGCATGAGAGGATTTGGAGATATAGAGTTTTGATTGATAGCAGTCTCTTGACTCAGATTATTCAAAGGTATGTCAACCCCTTGACTATCTTGAGTTTGTGCTGCTACTTGCACCGGTGTTACCACTGCCGGTTGGACTGCTTGCTGATTCGTTATTAACTGATGCATATTTTGTATCATTGCAAGCATATCCTTTAGCGATTGTTCCATCGCAGAAAGATGATGTTCTGTATAAGAAGTAGACATCTCATGTTCTTCTTCGATAGCATAAGATTCAACTTCTCTTGAACTTACAGAAGGGTTGGTATACAAATATGAATCAACGCTATCAGTTTTTGACTCCAAGTACTGGGTACCCCCAGCCTTTGAATCTGAAGAATACATATTTAAAGGTCATTGACTTCTTGACCGAGTATGTTGATATACTCCTTCAAAAGAGTCAAGGATTCGGTTGAACCGTTGTTGACCTGGAGTCTTGGACGAATTGCGTCTTGAACGTCGTCCTCTATTGATATGATATGCCATATTGACTGATGCATAGGACAACTCATGTTCTTGGTCGTCAATTTGTTGCTGAAGTATGTTGTAGCTTAATCGGTCGAAAACTGATCATTTAGTAGCAGAACAGCAACATTTGATCACAATTTGGTGACATTCACAATGATGGTTTTCTTGGGAGAGTGTCACAGGAGATTTTCTATTTTTACGCTTTTGTACAAGTAACTCGCATAAATCAGAAGAATTATAAAATAGTATTTTTTTATATTTAGGACAAAAATATTTATTCCCTTGTGTAAAAAGAAGATTACTAGCTTCATTGGCAGAAGAAAGTTGTGCATTTTTATGCGCCTGAAGTTGTGTGCATAAATCTGGAGTTAATTTTTGTGTACTGCGAACGCCATCAGCATTACGCATAATCATAAGATTAGGCATTTTGCGTAAAGCAGCATTAGAAGATTGTTGGCGTAAAACAGAAGCTTTGCCAAAAAATTTATTCTTCTTGGATAAACCAAAGGAATTGTCTGTCATAGTAACAGAAGACTTATTTTTATGCTGCACGCGTGCAGGCAAGTTCACTTTAGGTGCAAAAGCACCATTGTGAACTTTATCTACCATGTCACCAACAGAAGATTTGCCTTTACGCGTATAGCACAAAACAGAAGTATCTGCCACGTCACAGATGGGAGACTTGCATTTACGTGTATAGCGCAAGACATGATTGTCTACCACGTCACAGACGGAAGACTGAATTTTACGCCCTGGGCACAAAACTGAAGTAGGAACTGCCTCGTCACCGACGGGAGCCCCAACAACCTGATTAGGAAGAATTCTCTTGCCTTCAGAGACAACAGAGGGATCAGAGGGTGCTTTGGACTTAGGAATCCAAACTTTGCACACTTTTCATGATTTTTGAACATTGGAGTAGCGAGCACTACCCCAGTTTGGAGCATTTCTTCGTAAGCAGTCTGGTCGAATTGAACAACCAGAGTCTTCTTCGTCGATCCAATCAACACATCATCGTATTGAGCAATTGCCTTCTCGTCAGAGGAGAAAGTCATCCCCAGCAGAGTCACCATTTTGTTTCACTTAACAAAATTCCCTTAAAAGGCTTTTGAAAGAAAACAAGAAAAAGTATAAAAGTACAAGTAAATTCTGGGAAGTATTGCTATGGAAGTCTGATCTGAGAGCGATCATTTTGTTCCTTGGACCACACGATGATGATGAAGAGAACTGCTTGAAGAAGAAGAACCGGAAGAACTAAGTCACCAGAAAGGTATCGACACAATTGGCACTGATGGCACAGTCGAATGCTTTCCTGCTTTGCTTCACTCTGTTCTTGAGAAAAAGTTGAAGAGAAACACGCAGGAAAATCACTTTGCTTTGAAAGTCTCTGGGCTCTAAAATCTTGTACCTCTTTCTTAAAAAAGAAGTCTTTATATAGGCTTGTCTCTTGTGCGCTAAAAACATCAATATTGAGTCTCTACGCAAGCTATTAGGATAACTGTCTCCCACGTTCAAAAATTAGCCTCTACGCATGTTGACACGTGTCCCATTACTTCAACAAAATAAGGAAAACATGTTCCCACATCCTCAAAAAATGTGGCATAAAAGCCACGTATACAAGCCACGTTCATACATAATCAGGAAAAGTCGAGCGTAAAATAGCTCAAAGTAAGCTTCCTGCTTAAAGTGGCTAAGAAATAGCCTTGAGCGTATAGTTAGCTCAAATAAACTCTACGCACACAAAAAAAAAGTAGCTAATATAGCCTTGAGCGTAAAAAGCTCAAATAACTTTCATGCGTAAAGGTGTTTCTCGAGCGTAAAGTAGACTGTTTACACAAATAATCCTGGGTTAGTGTGAAACGGTCTTCTTGGCTTCTGTGCAAATCTTTGTCAGAAAATCAATCTATCAGAGCATTTAATGCGATGCAGACAGCCTATCTTCTGCGTAAAGTCTGAGGATGACTCTTGCATAGAGCAAGTTGCGTAGAGTTTGAGGATGACTCTTGCGTAGAACAACTTGTATAGAGTCTGAGGACGGCTCTTGCATAGAATTTGAATTAGATTATATTTGACCTCTGCGTAGAGCTTGAGTTTGACTCTTGCATAGAATTTGAACTTCTTTGACTTGGTCTTTTTATAAAATATGATAAAAATATATCATAATTTATTTTTGCTTCTATACCAACCTACTTGCAAGCTACTACACCATCGAAGGAACCTTAGAAGTAAGAGAGTGAAACCTTATAAGAAATTTGCCTAGAGGAAACTAAGGATGTCCCTTTCCCTGAGCTGAGGAAGATGACAAAAATAATTCCTATAATAACAAGAGTGGATAAATAGAGATGATATATGAAGAACCAATTTAAGATACAATCTTTTAATCGCACATGTCTATCTGTAATCATGTTACCTATAATCTTTACCACGCCAGTAAACTTAGCTACGATAAACGATAGAGTCCATGACTGAGGTATATACTTCTATAATCATGTTATCTAGAATTTTTACTACGCCAACCGATATGGCTGCAAAAACTCTAAATTCCGTAACTAATATAAGTATATCCAAAGCCAGGCTCTATGTCTTCGTCACACTAGCTTAGTATGGCTACGATAAACTGTAGACTCTATAACCAAAGTAGACGTTTACCTTTCGCACTGTCCTCATCAAATATGTCATCAGAATATACCTTAACTTAGTCCGTAAAATTCACCTGATACAAAATCAAAGTTAACAAGGAACTCCAAGAATAAAATTTGACAATGATCACCAAGAATGAAATTTACCACGAATACCAAGAATGAAATTCAACAACGAATAAGAAAAAGTGGACGAAGACAAGTGGAAACAAATTTCGAGATAGAGTTTATAGTGTGATTCTCAAGGGTCATCCTAGGAATCCTTCAAGGAGCCCTAATTGTGGTTGAGTACTCTCTTATCCTAATATCCTATTTCCTATATCCCATCACAGTCTCGCAGTAGTACAACTAAGTTGTTGCACTACCACGACATCGTTCTAATTGCGAAGCTCGACCTGCATGGGCCACCACTAAAAACGTGTCACGATCCTAACCCGGTATAGGGGCACAAGTGCGTGACGGCGCCCAGCCTACGCCATAGTGTGGACGGTAGAATGCTGTCTAGGTCTACTATACTAGCAGTGAATATGATAGCCTGTCAATATATCTCATCTCCAATTGGAGGATAAAAGTGATATAGCATACTCAATCACAAGTCTATAAGGAAGAATGAAATGGCACGATAAATGATACTAACATAAAGAGAAATATCTAGAAGTCTAAGTATCATATTACAAGTACGGAGTCTAGATTCAAATATATCAATACAAGTCTAAAATAGTAAATAGGCTAATCAGATAGTTAGAGACATATCCACTACAAGCCTAGTCTATTGGGTCGCCACTATGGTTTCCTCAACTAGAACTAGGCCCTTTTATGCCAAAGTCTCCAAATCTATGCCTAATATGTCCAGCGGACCATATTAGGTAGTGCTTTCGTCCTCATTGCCATATGAAAAATATACCAAGTCAGGATTGAAGCGAAGTACATTTTCAACAACAGTTCTAGTAAATGATATGGACTATGTAACAGTAAATAGAGAGAATATACAAGAAATATCGACATGTACATGAGCATGGCATCTATGGAAATACTATAAGTAAACAAGAAAAACAGGAATCATCATGTACAGTAAAGTCAGGAAATACTATCTAAGTGAATGAGTATTAGTTTCAATAAGTGACCAGCTTAAAAACTTATACGGGAAATATGGCCTGGCTAGTGTACGTGCGGTGTATAACTAACACACACAGAAAAACAATATCATGCACGAGAAGGGTATGGTCACATATCTACACTACTACTCCCCGTCCACGATTGGTACAGTGGATCCAACTATGGTACATTATGACACAGGATACTCTGAGAAGGTAGCTTATCTTCTCGAGAATTAGTGCCTATACAATGCACAAGAATAATCACGGGGCTTGAACAGGGTATACCAACACACGAGAATAATATCTCCTAACGGGATCTGGGAAATACCAATATGTGTAACCAACGTGTCGAGAATTCAAGGATATCTACACTAAATACCCGAAACATAAAAATACCATAGATGGGAAATTATCAAAGAATGTACTCGCCTGTAATCTGGTGTGAAGTATCAATGACGTCCGATACGGTGCCTCGAAGACCTAAATATGGAATATTGTATCAATTTCAAGTTTTGGAATGAAAACAAGTCAAACTAGTCCAATTCTAGGTCATAAAGTCAATTATAGGTCAAGTTGGTCAAACTAGGTCAACCCTAGGTCAAACTAGTCATTCATAGATTGTATGAGTCTATTTCTAAGGTTGAGTCCATACACTATGTATTTATAATATATACACTTAGGCTCATACCAATGTATCTTAACTATGCCCATCACATTATGCATTAAACATTAGCTATAAATACCAATATGCCTACTTAATGATGCCTATACCTATAAACATGTGTTACCCTATCCCAATTGGTATCTTGATACCCATATCTATATTAGACTTATTACTCATATATATATATATATATATATATATATATATATATATATATATATATATATATATATATATATATATATATATATATATATATATATAATTTCTATATCTATTACCTATGTTAAACCTAGGTATATATATACTCTAACAAATATAGGCTAATCAATGCCCCACACTCAAAATACCCATCTACACACACTCAAACCCTAGTGTGTTGTCCTATCCATCCCTTATTCTAACCTACACACATATTATGTTTTCCCCTTGATGCACTACATACATGCTTCATTAATGACTTGGTTTCTCACATACAAATTAAAGTATTACCCTGTTTTGCCATTGGATCATGCCTCTCAATTGCACATAGGTTCCAACCTATCTGTTACACACATCGATGTGAAATCAATTTACAACCCATTTAAGCCCCTATATTAGTCCTGCACACATATAAGTACTAGGTGTCCACCCTTCCTCACACAACATATGACACCCACATGATCCTTAGGAACCTGTTTACAACCTATTGGCCTCTCTCCTACTGCCTCAAACACATCCTACTCCATTTACATAGGCTAATGGCCTTACCTATTGCAGGAAGGTGATCCCTGCACCCCAACAGGAATAGTCAAGCCAAGTCAGGCTATGCAAGGCCAAACCAGGCCTGCTGCCAAACCCGGCCTAAGTGTTATTTGCTGCTAAACTGATACACCATGTAAAACTCCTACCTAGCTTACTAGACGAATACCCTGTCCTATTACTGCTACCTAATACTTGGTGATCTCTCCCATACTTGTGTGTCCGATCACTACTAAAATACATCGAATTAGCGACGGCCATATCCGTCGCTAATCCGTCGGCAAATCGACTTAGCGATGGCTAAGTAACGAAATTTGGCTGAAAAAATCTGTCGAGAAATAGCCCGTCGCTAAACAATGGCCGTCTCTAAGCTGTCGCCATTTGACTGCTTAGCGACGGATTGTCGTCATCAAGAATCGTACATTTAGCGATGGCTAGCCGACGGATTTTTGTCAAATCAATTATCAGAAAGTTTTTGATACTACTTTTTAGCGATGGACAAGTCCGTCGGTAATATGTCGGTAACTGTGTATCAGAGAGTTTCTGATACGCAAAATCCGTCGCCAATTCGTTGCTAGCCGTCGCTAATACTCGACAGAAGAACGACGGTTTAGCAACGGAATATTCGTCACTTAGGTTCTGGAAATCTTTATATTTCCAGAACCTTGTCGACGGATAATCCGTCGTTAATCTATCGACATATGTCGCTAACTGGAAATTCTCCAGTTAGCGACAAAATATTTCGTCGCTCAGCCGTCGCTAGGTAGTCGCAAGCCTGTCGCTAATTGGAAAAATTTTGAAAAAAAAATTATGTAAAACACAGCATTACCTATTCGTACAACATCTGAAATATCGAAACATCATAATATGCATCACACCTCACACAAACCAACAAACCAATATACATCATACACCAATATACAAATATCAATCACAAATACATCACACAAACCAATATACATCAATGAGACCCGGAGCAACCCTACGTTGAATTTCTATATAATAAAAGTCTAGGTAATAACATCCAAAAACATCCAAGTCAATAAAATAACCATGTCTAGAAAATAAAAAACATTAAATGTTATAAAACCATCCAAGTAAAACCCAGAAATAAGTCTATCAAAAACAAATCTGGTCAAAAATTATATCATATATATATCTATTGTCCTCTACGTACGTGCAGAGAGATCTGCCTCCTCAGCCACTACGCATAAGTAGGATCCACGCCAACAAGATCAATATCCAGAGGAGATGGATGACTGGAACTCCCGGTGCAACTGCCCTCTGGTGCCACCTCATCCTTCACAGCTATCTCGGCTTTAGGAATCACTTCCTCCTTAATAGTAGGAGAAAGTTCTTCCTTGACCATCATCTCTGCAGTAGGTACCACTACTGACTCAGTAGCAGGAGGTGGCACTACCTCCTCAGCAGCAGGAGGTGCCACTACCTCCCCAGCAGCCATCTGTGCCTCTCTCAAGCGACGTCCTCGGGTCATGGATGCCATCTGGTAAGATTGATGGAAATATGGAGATTAATTAGGGATTAAAAAATGACAATATTAGACGTGTAATGTGAAAGATTCATTATTTTATGGAAATGACAGTATTAGACGTCCTCCGCGTCCCGATCCAATACACTTTAAAGCATAATAAGGTTGTAAAAACGTGTAAAAGAATCCGATACCATCGATACTACCGATAATTATTTGTTTCCCGATACCAAGATACTCCGATCCGAAACCGCCGATACTACCAATATCGTCGATACCAATACTTATAGGAATAGTCCGATACCGATTTCGATACCGATACTTTGAACCTTGAAACTAAATTTATATATATATATACTAATTTATATACAAAGGGATTTCAGTGTGTGTGTGTGTGTATGTGTATGTGTGTGCGTGTGTGTGTTACTACCGGCCCCCAACCCTCACCCCCAACACCGCCGACCGCCATCCCCACCACCGTGACCACCACCCCCACCCCCACCCCACCCCAACCCCCACCCCCAGCACCGCAGACCACCATCCCTACCGATGACCCGAAACCCGCCGCCCCCCGCCGCCCCGACTCGAACCCCCCCAGCGACCCCCACCCCCACCACCGCGACACCTACCCCCACTACCGTGACCCCCACCCCCCACCACCACCGGCCCCCGCTGCCCCGACCTGAAACCCCCTCACCCCAGCGATCCCCACCCCCACCACCGAGTTTTCTACCCCCACCACCACCGGCCCCCGCCTCCCCCCGTCGCCCCGACTCGAACTACCCCAGCGACCGATACCCCCACCCCTACCACCACCGGCCCCCGCTGTCCCCCGCCGCCCCGACCACCGAGAGTGTGAGAGAGAGAGAGAGAGAGGATTACCTGGAGAAAGAGAGAGAGAAAATTTGGGGGGGGGAATAAAAAGTTTTTTCTCCGTCGATTAAATTTAAGTTAGGGCTGGATATTTAGAGACGGACTAACGACGGAATATATTCCGTCGCTATACCACCGTAGCTGGCCGACAGAATATCCGTCGCTATATGGTCGTTAAATTTTGTGCCAATTTTTTTCAACATTTCCTGCCAACTTTTGACAACTAAGTGATGGCATAGCGACGGATTCTTTATCCGTCACTATATCTCCGACGACTTAACGACGGATTGGCGACCTTTGCTCGTCCTTAAAATAAAAAAAAATTATCACATTTTCGATGGCAATTAGTCAAAACTTTGTCGGTAGTCCGTCGCTAAATGTCCGTCGCTAAATGGTTGTATTTTGGTAGTGGATCCCCCACTTAAAAACCTGTTGTACATAGGGCAACAAAGCAACCCCCTATAACTGTAAGTTCTTTAACTGATTACCCCCAAGTCCTTACATCTTTAACCCCTAACTCTCCTTAACTCACCTGCTATTCCCTTAACCTCATAGGCATACACTTCAATTCCCAGTCATATTTCCTACTACACAGGCCATTAGTCAACCCCCAAAGCCAAAGAATAGCCTGTAGTTACTTGCCTGAGCCCTATAGCAGTCATTTGCTACTGCTAACAGTGACCTATCTCTGCAGTATAGAGCTCCTGCACTCTCCTCCAATCAGTCCACTATTTCTCTTGCTAACCCCAAGTTCTTGTGAGTGCCCTATGGCCACTAAAATAGTTGCTGAACCCCTATTGTTTCCTACTGCCAACTGCTATTGTCTCTAAATTTTTTTTGCCCTCTTTGCCTCAACTGCCTATTACCTAAACCCTGAATTCCTTCATCTAAAGCCCCTTGACTGTTGTAATCTTCCACATAGCCATTTTCTGATACTTTCTACTCTCTCTATCTAATACATTGTTATCAGACTCCTAATCTCCCTCTCTAGTCTGTTACAACTCCCCAAGTGCACAGATGCACTGGTCTGAATTCCCCCTACTGCTTTCTCAGTTATACACTCACACCTACATGAATGTATTCACAGTATAAACCTTTAGGACTCACCCACACACTCTTAAATAATACATGTATACATCTAACACCCTACACACATGTATAATAGTATACATATATATGACACACATAGACTTGTACATATATACATCATATAAGATACACATATACATGTAGGTATTTATGTATAGAGTCACATACACATAGCCATATACATATACTATATGTGGCACATATGCATTACAGTCTACATGTGTCACACTAACACATGGCTATAAATACATTATATGTGTGAAACATACCCATTTGTATACACTTATTTATGACACCTATACAAATAAGTGTATATATAATATATATGACACTCATACATATATATATAGGGATACACATACACTAAGGCCCAAAAATAAACACTTGGTGTGCACCACCCCCGTATCGTACTAATCCACGATACGATTGCGATACGGCCAAAATACCTATACCAAACCTTGTTTGAATCCTACCAAATCTTATAGGCAAGTCCAAAATAAGTAGAGACACATAATTAGTGAGTATCTAGGCTAGTGTCAAGTGTCATGTGAAATAGTCCATATGCACCACATGTGTAGGAGTCCGAAAACACTCAAATTGGTACCGTGTCCTAACGTATCACGACACGACCTACACGTCTCCATTTGTGGATAAGAAATAGACACACGCTATCCAATTTACACTAGTTAGGCCTATCAAACCTAGTGTCAAACACTTGGTGTGCCATTCTCGGAATTCCTTCAAAAATGGCACAAAACTCACCCTAACTTTCAAATACATACCAATTAGTGCCTCAAATCTCTTCCTATGTGTAGCCCTAGTCCATGGATGAATTTCTAGGAGTTTATTATCATAAATAGAATCTAAATATCAAGGAAAGAGAGGGTTATACCTACTGGGACATGGATTCCCAATGAAAAGCCAAAGGGACACGATCTGGACACGTAGCTCTTAGGAAGTATACTCCTTTTCTTGCTCCTAGGCTCCATGCTCCTTCTATACTCTTCCTTGAGTAGAGAATGAGTGGAATAGGTTGAGGAATATGTAGAATTTGGAAGAAATTGATGGAGGAAGGGATCCCAATGGAAAGATCACCAAATTTGGAAGGATGGAGGCTTGTGGAAATGAAGTGAATGAATGAGGAGAGCCCCCCTCTTAGTCGGCCATGTAAACCCTAGATTTGGGCTAAAACAAAATGTCAAGCATGCCCTCTAAAGTTGTCATGTAGCTATTTAATCCTATGGAAGGGTTTGGACCTATTTCGATCAATAGCCTAATCTCTATTATGACTAATTGGTCATGACTAATGAGCCTAAAGGACCTAGTCAAATAAGTTAGTCTATGAGCATGGCATACTAATTTATTGGGCTCTAGTTAGTGTCTAGGCTTACCGGTTCACTAACACAAGTTTGACATTTAGGCAAGCCACTAACTGCATCCTCTAATACATTACAAATAAATAAATATTCACAATATAATGTAATCATAAAATGAAAAAAAATTATCCCTCTTCCGGATTTAGGTAGTTATAGCAAAGGTCCTCCCATGTGCGTATTTTTGCACAGAATCTCTTCTTGTGCATATTTTTGCACATAAGACCTCTGTTTGTGTGAAAAATTACATAGAGACCCCTATTTGTATGCAGAATTACACATGGACTCCTGTTGGTCTGAGGCCCCTGTTTATGCATACAAATTTTCTAGAGACCCTGTTTTGTGTATAAATGCATAGAGATCATATTTTTATGCGTAGAAAGATTATCACTGGTTGTTTGACCATGTTCCTGACTCGATTACCTGAACACCTGCAGGTACTATTCTAAGTGTGTACTGAGGTACAATCTATATGAGTGCACTGAGGTGTGACTCTCCGTAATAATCGATCCTGCCTGTTATATGTCTGTACATTCCTGATCCCAGCACAGACTTGGTAAATGGTCAGTAGCATTGACGTGATATGATGGTTGTTGCTTGATGCATTACACTAAGGATGAATCTAGCTTTGGGACTCTACTTACCGATCTGAATTCATACTTGGGATACACGTACTACGGTACGACATCTAGGAGAATGAACATGTGATCACGGTATGTGATTTCAAAACCAATATTGGATTAAACTAATCAACTTGAATTTGTAGAAGCATTGGGTAGGAATGGAATCTCGAGATCGTGCATGACAAGTCACCCCATGCCTTGTCCTGGCGTGCAGTTTGGCCACTACAGATACTGTATATCATCCATCATAGTAGAGTACGATATCTGATTACTGTACTGAACTGAGCCAGCCTCTCCATATAGAAAGGTTGGAACCTTTATTGACTTTATTCAGCCAGGTAGCCTAGCAAGGGATCGACGCTTACTATTTACTGTTCACTGTCTACTCTTCACTGTTCACTGCTATATATTTGGTTTGGCTAGTCCTGCTTGGATAAGGTACGATCTGAGGATTCCTATATATAAGCAATTACTGGGATAATCCAGATAAATCATAGAAAGCCATAGGATTGATTGACCGTCTGTAAACTGACTTGCTTGTGATATGTTTCCTCTGTTAGTAGCCGAGGAACATGGACTGTTGTGGTGCGTGGTCCAACCTATGTCCTTGTTTGGTTGTTAGGTTGGTCCATTGTGCTACGACAGGCAATGAACAAAAGTTGCGAGACAGAAGTCTATAACCTAATCATGAACATACGACATAATTTTATCATGGCGCGATACGACATCTCTTTTCCTTGTTTAGTGTAGTAATGTCGTATTGCTCGGTGATGGGATATATGCCTATGATTATGTTCCGGCCTTATTATGTATATTTGGGTTTTATCTCATTCATTTGTGCTCTCTTATGGTACTTGCTATTCGGGGCCTGACCACACTGGTTTTGTTTGGCCGAATTTTATAGCAGAGCCTGAGAATCCACCCGTGTATCTGAACCATGGTGCATACTAGGAGCATGGGCGTCGGGGGCCATTAGTGGGTTTCTTCTCCACCACTATGCTATCTTCTATTTTGTACTTGATGTTTAGCCACCGGCACCTGTTTAGCCGGATCTTCTGGATATTTACTTCCCTTACATAATTGTAATTATATTAGACTGCAGTTGACTATGATTATGTACTATTGACTCTTTGTGGTAACTGACACTCGTAAAGTTAGACTCATGAATAATTTTGATGAAGCGTCGGGGACGCCTTACTGCTTTGTCTTACATGATCATTAATTACTGGTTTTTGTCCTGATTGATTGAGATATGGATGTGTTGGGAAAGAAGCGCGGAAACCTTTCCCCAAACCGGAGAGTACCTGCGAGAGGACCGAGCAAACAACGCACGAACCCAAAAACAACCACACAAAAACAATCACGCAGACACAGAGAATTTTTGACGTGGAAACCCTTGCGGGAAAAACCACGGGACGATCGGAGTCCAACCCTGAGAAGCCTCCACTAATGGAATAGAAGAATTACACCCTCTACAAACTCCTCCCGATCCAAATCGGATCCCCACAACACTCAGAGACAAGAACAATGATCACAAAGCTACGAAGAACGAGAACGACGAGTAGAGATTACCCGAAACACGATCTCCTTCGAAAACGACCTTCGATCCTCCGTCTTCTTCTCCGAAGTTGCAATGGCACTCTTGCCTCCTTCTCTCTCAAACTTGTGTTGTCCAATACGATAATACGATTATAAATTAGGGTTGAGAAAACTCAATATATCTCCCTAATCCCGTAACCAACCTGGATCGTTTGATTAAATCCAATGATGAAAACTCATCCTGAAATCCGCTTCAGCCCTCCGACACACAGAGTTCGGCCAGAACTCTGTGTGGGGCAACCAGCACCTACTGGCCAAACCCTGGAACGGCCAGACCGAGTTCGGCCCGAACTCGCCATGGGACCGAGTTCGGCCCGAACTCGGATCCCCTGCTTCCAGCAGCTCCAGCAGCAACAGCAGCAGCTCCACGTCTACTTCCCGAGCTTCTTCGACACACGAACGGCGCTCGTCGCACTCCGGGGCTTTCTCCACATAGGTTGGGAACCCCACCCACTCTAACAAATCTCCCCCTTCACAACTATGGGGAGGACGTCGTCATCCCGACGATCTGCCTGCAGTACTCAAACTTCCCCCTTGGTAGAAATTTCGTGAACATATCAGCTCCGTTGTCATCTGCATGCACCTTCTCAAGCTCCGCGTCCTTCTTCTCAACCACATCCCGTATCCAATGATACCGAGTCTCGATGTGCTTGGACCGGCTATGAAACGTCTGATTCTTCACAAGATGGATAGCACTCTGACTGTCGCAAAGCAAAGTGTACTGCTCTTGCTTCAGTCCCATTTCCTGCAACAGCTTCTTCATCCACAACAGCTCCTTACAAGCCTCCGTCGCCGCAATGTATTCTGCCTCCGTCGTCGACAAGGCAACACACTTCTGCAACCGCGACTGCCACGACACTGCTCCTCCCGTAAACATCATCACGTAGCCTGAAGTCGATCGCTTCGTGTCTACATCTTCAGCCATATCAGCGTCGGTATACCCAACCAGCTTCGGCTCGTCACCACCAAAGGAAAGTCTCTAACCAGCAGTGCCCTGAAGATATCGTAGAATCCACTTGACCGCATTCCAGTGTACCCTTCCAGGATTCGAAAGATACCAGCTAACCGTACCAACTGCATGAGCAATATCTGGCCTCGTACACACCATAGCATACATCAGGCTTCCCACAGCTGAAGCATATGGAACCCGCTCCATATCTTCCTTTTCGTCCTCGGTAGATGGACACTGCTCCTTAGTGAACTTAAAGTGAGCCGCGAGGGGGGAACTCACTTTCTTCGACCCATCCATCCCAAAACGCTGAAGTACCCGGTGAATGTACTTTTTTTGGGACAAGTGTAGCAGCTTGGACTCTCTCTCTCGGCTGATCTCCATCCCAAGAATAGTCTTCGCTGCGCCCAAATCCTTCATAGAGAAGGCCGCGCCCAGTTGGCGCTTCAACTCCGCTATCCTAGTGGCATTCCGACCCACTAATAGCATATCATCAACATAGAGCAATAAGATGATAAAATCATCGTCGGCAAAATACCTCACAAATGCACAATGGTCCGACGTCGTCCATGCATAACCATGCTCCCCCATAAACGACTCGAACTTTCTGTACCACTGCCTCGGAGCCTGCTTCAGACCATACAAGCTCTTCCTCAACCGGCAGACCAAATATGACTTGCCCTTCTCACAGAATCCCTCCGGCTGCTCCATGTACAACTCCTCCTCAAGATCACCGTGGAGGAACGCCGTCTTCATGTCCATCTGCTCGACCTCCAAGTCGAAACTGGCTGCTAATGCTAGCACCACCCGAATAGACGAATGCTTGACGACAGGCGAAAAGATTTCATCATAATCCACGCCTTTCCGTTGACTGTAGCCCTTGACTACCAGCCTCGCTTTGTATCGAGGGCGAGTAGCATCATCCGTCTGCTTCACTCTGAACACCCATCGATTCTTCAAAGCCTTCTTGCCCTTTGGCAACCGCACCAGATCATAAGTAGAATTGGTGTGCAAGGAACTCATCTCCTCCTGCATAGCCACCATCCACTCCTGCCTGTGTTCGTCTTCCATAGCCTCTGCGAAACTTTCGGGCTCTCCCCCGTCAGTCAGTAGCACATACTCATCCGACGAGTATCTCGTAGATGGTCGACGATCCATGTTGCTCCTTCTCAGTGGAGCCACTGGTGCTGGCTGTATACCGACAGCCTCCTCCCCTTCAGGAACTGCCTCCCCGGCATGCTCATCCTCCTGAGGGACACCCTGACCACCATCAGCAGGCTGATGATCAAGGTTGGGAGCAACTCCATGTACCGGCTTCCCCATAACTGGATCCTCTGCGATGTCCTCTGGAAACTGCTCGAAGCGAAATGACTCTAACTCAGGCAATTCCTCAGCCTCAGAAGGCGTCTCGGAATCCTGAGTGTTGGTCATGGTCTGATCCTCGACGAACACCACGTCCCTGCTTCTGTAGAGCTTTCCTTCCACTGGGTCGTAGAGTCTATAGCCAAACTCATCTCGACCGTAGCCGACAAAGACGCATCGCCTCGTCTTCGGCTCAAGTTTGGTCCTCTCGTCCTTCGGTACATGCACGAAGGCTTTACAATCAAACGCCCGCAGGTGATTGTATGACGGCTCTTTGCCGTACCATACTTTGTCAGGTACATCACCCTGCAAAGGAGCACTAGGAGACAAATTAATAATATAAGCAGCTGTGAGAAGAGCCTCACCCCAATAACTGCCCGGCAAGTTTGCTTCTGACAGCAAACACCGCACCCTCTCCATCAGTGTCCTGTTCATGCGCTCCGCTACACCATTGAGCTGAGGTATCTTTGGCGGAGTCTTCTGGTGTCGTATCCCTTGCTCTCTGCAATACGCATCAAAGGGACCGATGTATTCGCCGCCATTGTCGGACCGAACACACAACAACTTCTTGCCCGTCTCCCTTTCAACGGAGGCCTGAAACTCCTTGAAAGTAGGCAGCACCTGATCCTTGGTCTTTAAGACATAGACCCAAACCTTCCTGGAACAGTCATCAATAAAAGTCACAAAGTAAGAAGCACCACCAAGAGATTTTACCTTCATAGGACCGCAGACATCCGAGTGAATCAACTCGAGCAACGCCGGCTTCCTCGAACTTGGGTGACTCTGGAAAGACACCCTACTTTGCTTCCCAGCCAAACAGTGCGTGCATTTCTCCAACTTTGTAGACTTGAGCCCCGGAATCACTTTCCTGTTCACCAAGTAGCTCATCCCCTTCTCGCTGATATGGCCGAGCCGCCTGTGCTACAACTCGGTAGACGCGTCACTGACTGCGTTCACCTCCTGTGCCCCCTCTGCGCTCCCCTCCATATAGTAGAGACCGGACTTCTTGCTTCCTCTGGCAATTACCATCGAACCTCTAGAAAGCTTCCACTGACTATTCCCGAAGAGACTGAAGAATCCCTCGTCATCCAACCTTCCAACCGACACCAGGTTGAAACGGATATCAGGGACATGACGAACATCCTTGAGAACAAGAACCGCACCCGTCTTCATTCTCAAATGCACATCTCCAATGGCAACCGCCTTCGACACATCTCCGTTGCCCATCTTCAACACGCCACAGTCGCCTGTCGTGTAAGTGGCAAACAGTGCCCTATTGTGAGATACATGTGCTGAAGCCCCTGAGTCCACCAGCCAAGAATTGTCATCGCAGGCGAGGTTAGTAATGACCTCATCACCTACGACGATCACATCGCCTCCATGCACCGAGGCCGCCGCTGTAGTGTTCTCTTCTTGCTTCCCCTTGTCGCCCTTCTTCTCCTTCTTCCAAGCGAAACAATTCCGCTTGATATGGCCCTTCTTACCGCAATGGTAACACTCTGAGTCCTCGTACCGACCCTTGGACTTCTCCCTGCTCTTGTCTCTGCCACCACCTGGACCCCTGCTTTTGCCCCTTCCGCGGCTCTCTGAAACAAGTACCTCTGAGTGGTGGGATGTGGATGAAGTGCCCTGAGAACGTCTCTGCATCTCTTCATTCAACACCCCGCTCTTGGCAAACTCCAGACTGACCACGCCCTCTGGAGCAGAAGCGATCATAGATACTCGTACGGTCTCCCACGAGTCTGGCAAGGTACACAGCAGCCACAGTCCCTGAACTTCGTCGTCGAACTTGACTCCCATAGAAGATAGCTGGTCAACCACGCCCTGGAAATCACTCAAGTGATCCGTAATAGACGCCCCATCCTTGTACCGCAGACCCATCATCGTTCGGATCAGGAACAACTTGTTTACCCCGGTCTTCTTCGCATACAAGGATTCCAGCTTATCCCACAACGTCTTCGCGTGCTCAATATTGGCAACGTGGTTGTACACGTTCTCATCAACAAACTGCCGTATGTACCCACACACCTGTATGTGCTCGAACTTCCAGTCCTCCTCGGATTTATCACTGGGCCTCTCGGTTGCAAACACAGGTAGATGCAGCTTCTTGACAAATAGCAAATCCTTCATCTTGCTCCGCCAATAATGATAGTTTGTGCCATTAAGGTTCACCATGCGCACCGGCTTCGCGTCCATCTCTCCTCTCTGGTTCCTCTGTCAACTCCTGACACCCTTTGAACCCAAAGCTCTGATACCACTCTGTTGGTATCAGCCAGAACAAAACCTATGCTCTGATACCACTCTGTTGGTATCAGCCAGAACAAAACCTATGCTCTGATACCACTCTGTTGGGAAAGAAGCACGGAAACCTTTCCCCAAACCGGAGAGTACCTGCTAGAGGACCGAGCAAACAACGCACGAACCCAAAAACAACCACACAAAAACAATCACGCAGACACAGAGAATTTTTGACGTGGAAACCCTTGCGGGGAAAACCACGGGACGATCAGAGTCCAACCCTGAGAAGCCTCCACTAATGGAATAGAAGAATTACACCCTCTACAAACTCCTCCCGATCCAAATCGGATCCCCACAACACTCAGAGACAAGAACAATGATCACAAGGCTACGAAGAACGAGAACGACGAGTAGAGATTACCCGAAACACGATCTCCTTCGAAAACGACCTTCGATCCTCCGTCTTCTTCTCCGAAGTTGCAATGGCACTCTTGCCTCCTTCTCTCTCAAACTTGTGTTGTCCAATGCGATAATACGATTGTAAATTAGGGTTGAGAAAACTCAATATATCTCCCTAATTGTAACTCCCTAAACCAATATTTGGAGATTTTTGAGATTTTTTCTAAATTTTCTATTCAAGAATATAATATCGTTTCTAGATACAAATTTAGTTTTAACAAAAGTATTTTTCTTGAATACTATTTCTAAAGTTTTTAATTTGATTTATTTCTTTTAGAAAGCATTATATTTTATAATGTTCTATAGATTATTAATAATAATTTTACACATTATTAATAGTTAAATAATGGGTGGAAAGGATTGTTTTAATTAATTAAATTGTTTTGGAATTCTATTTATGTGTTTTTTTGAAAATCTATGGAGGTAATATGTAATTTCGAAATTCCTTTTAAAAAAAAAATGTTTTTGAAATCGTTTTGAAATGTGTTTGAATATTCGTATTTGAAAATCTGTGTGAATAACTTAGTTTTATTGTCCAATCGAAATCTGTCATTATTTTGAATTTAAATCTGTTTTGGAACCGAAATTTATTTTGAATTTAAAAACCTATTTTGAAAACTGTTGGAGGGAACATTGCAATCCTGTTCCTATTGATGGTGAAAAACCTGTTATTATTATTTTGAATTTTGAAAATCAGTTACAACTATTTTCCTATGCCCTCAGATTTGTCTCTAATTACAGCACTGCCATTATTGAAAACCCCCAGATCTATATTTTATTACCATCCTGCCACTCCCATCTCGGCACACACACACTTAATATTATTTTATTATAAATTGACACAGAGTCCAATGCACAATCATGACAAATTCCTGACAGCACAGTACTCTCTCACATCACTCTCTCTCTCTCTCTACATTTTCTTCTCTCTCTTCTGTCACTGCTGTGGCCGAAGACCATCGCCAATCGCATCGAGCTTCGCCGGGAATCTTGCCGGAGTGCCGCCGAGCAAGGAGCGCCACCGCCTCTTTTCTCGGAGACCGCGCCACCGCCATCAGCTGAGCCGCCTCGGCTGCAGCGCCCAGGCGTCGAGCTCCGCGTCGACTCTAGAGCTCCGCGCTGCCCTTCGAGAACAGCACCCTCTTCGAAGTCCGAGCCAGCCGTCTTGAGGACTGCACCGCCGCCGTCGCTTGACATCAGGCCACCGTCGCCGGAGCTCCTCCACTCCGCCGAATCCGAGGGTCATCATCCGAGCGACGAAGCCACGCCGCTGTTCCTTCAGATCTAGCCCAGATCTGATGTTTTCGAGCTCCGCCGAGCTGCCTGACCACCCCCGCGTCGACCGTTCTGGAGGAAGTCACCACCATCGCAGCGCCACTGAGGATCGACATCCCCGACGATCACCGTGAGTCTCGCCTTGATCTACTCAAACCTACCTTCTTGTTAGTTCTTCTTGTTCCTGGATCTAAGGTTAGGGTTGGTGATGGCTAGAGTTAGGAGGCATGGGGTTCTGGTTTGTGCGGCCATAGAGGGAGATTGAAGGAATAGGAAATAGAGAGAGGGACTTGGAACCTATGTTTACAGTGGGAAGAAGAAACTTGAGGAGTGGAGATTGTTTGTTCGGGATCAGGGAGAATAGGAATCTAGGGTTTCTCGTGAGCTGGGAAGAAGAAGTTGGGAGCTTAGGTTCGGTTGAAGAGCTTGAGGAAGAAGAGGCAGTTGAGATGGTAGTGAAGAATGGGGGTCTCGTTCGGAGTGGGAATTAATGAGGTTGGAAGAAGTGAAGTGTGGGTGAGTAGTAATGAAGTGAGAGGAGAAATCATTTGGTTGGTATTGCTGCTCTTTGCAGTATGGCAGAGGAATTGGAGAGAGAGTCATATCTCTATTGATCTATTCTTTTCCTTTAGTTCTTGTCAGTAGGTGACCCTTAGGAATCTGTGAAGCCATGTGACTCTACAAAATTTGAACAACCAATTCAAATTTTGTACAATGGTCCACAGCTTGGGGGCGGAGTAGTGTGCGTTCATTTTTTTGTAAGGTTAGAAGTGGGCCGTGGGAGCTTGTATTGTGTGGGTCTTCATGGGAATGGAAGCTTGTTAGCAGAACTCTTAACCAATGAACACCCTTTTAATTATTAAATACATATTTAGTAAGGAATCTCTGATATATGTAGCTTAACTTTTGTATGTTATTATATATTACTTTACTCTAATAGTTGAGCCTGACACTGATTTGGATTGTACTTTGGCTAATATTATTAAATAATATCAATTATGATCATTCATATTATTAATATTCTAACATTAGTTATACTCAAAATAATAATACATTTATATAGTTTGTAGACTTTCTGCTAATAATTATAATTTATGTAGTATTATCTTTAAACAAATTATTAGTGGCAATTGTTCTAAATCTCATAATCTGTATTTTACTAAGCATATTATATTAAATAAATATTTTATAAAAAAAAAAGGAAATTTTAACCTTAATTGATATTTAAGGTTATTCGATCCTTCTTAGTAAATTGTAGTAAACCAAAAAAAAAATGGTTTTAAGTATTTTAAACTAAATATTATTTTTAAATAATATTTCCAAATATTGTATTATTTAGACTAATACTATTACTTTAAAAATATTTGAAAATACTTTCCAAATAAACTTTAAGATATTTACTAGTATTCTTTTAGCAAACCATTTTCTAAAAAGATGATTTCTTGTTAAATATAGTTTATGAGTATTTTCACTAAATGCTTATTTTGATTAATTTATAGTATATGTATTTTTCTAAAAATATTGGCTACTAGTAAGATTAGATTATGGTTATAAATAACTTAGATTGGCCAATGTCTTTATTATAAAACCTAATAAATTGTACAAATATAACAGGTGAATCATTGACAACCATGCAGTACTACTCTCGTGCTTCCAAGGCGAGGCAAGTACACCGACTCGATTCCTTTACTCTGTATTTCTGTCTTGCTTCATGTTCTCATATTGACACGTTGTACACACGATTGTTCATTGTTCATTGTTCACCGTTCACCGTTCATTGTTCATTGTTCATTGTTCACCGTTCATTGTTCATAGTTCATTGTTCATTGTTCATTGTTCACCGTTCACCGTTCATTGTTCATAGTTCATTGTTCCTTGTGCATTGGGGTGGGGAAATACTACAGATATGTGACCAATCCTATTTTAGCTAGGCATTGAATAATAGCTTGGGTCTCACATCGTGCACGTGGGACTCCAAGCCGTACCATTTTTCACTGTTCACTGTTCACTGTTCACTGTTTACCCAGCCGGTCACATACTCTGATAGTTATTTCAAATGCATGTTACACTGATAGTATAGTTCATTGTTTCTGGATCTGGTACTATAATTCATCATTTTTTTTCCTGTATTACAGTTTCATATTCCTGTCTTGTACCACAGTTTATCTTGTGATTCTTTCTCATGCATTTCAGTTTACATTGTTTAGAGTTTCTTGTCGGGGTTGTACTTTGCTCTTTTCCTGATAGGATCGTTGCAGGTGAGTGGGAGATTACATGGAGCTGGTGATTGCTTGGATAGTGCAGCTTTTGTTTTAGTTTTTTTCTGGAGATAGTATTGTAGATATTCATTATTGTATTTTATTCCATTTGACCGGATTTGTCTCCGGCTGAGTTGTATTTAAAAGATTTGATGGATAATTGGTGATTTCTGGGAACGTTATAAAAGCTGTGTTTTGTTTACATTACATTGTGACTGTGAGTTTTCCTTAGTATTGTACAGCTTACTTCGTCGTGTCCAACGACGAAGGCTGGGCGTGTCCGACTCGTATCCGATTATTCGGGAGCGGGTCGTGACACTAATCCCGCAACCAACCTGGACCGTTTGATTAAATCCAATGATGAAAACTCATCCTGAAATCCGCTTCAGCCCCCCGACACACAGAGTTCGGCCAGAACTCTGTGTGGGGCAACCAGCACCTACTGGCCAAACCCTGGAACGGCCAGACCGAGTTCGGCCCGAACTCGCCATGGGACCGAGTTCGGCCCGAACTCGGATCCCCTGCTTCCAGCAGCTCCAGCAGCAACAGCAGCAGCTCCACGTCTACTTCCCGAGCTTCTTCGACACACGAACGGCGCTCGTCGCACTCCGGGGCTTTCTCCACATAGGTTGGGAACCCCACCCACTCCAACAGGATGCTCTATGAGACCATAGGAGGCTTGATTGTAGCATGTACTCCCTTAACTCTTGACAGCTGTAATTGTCGTATAACGTCTTCGTACCTCATACGGGATAGCTTGCCATGTCCGTTCCTGTATTTCGGTACCGGGGCGTGACATCTCCACTTCTTTACCATCTCGTTGTGGGAGACCCGTTGATGGGTGAATCAAGAAATTTTTTCATTCGTAGGAGGTTTCATGATTGCAATCTACAAGATGTATAGTACGAACCTGTTTCTAATCACTTTGAAGATATAATTACTATTCCTGCCGCTCAAACATCCTTCGGTGCCATGACCCATCTATAGGTTACAATCGAAGAAAGCATAAAATCCAATTATGAATTTACAGTGAATATAAAGTGATCTAGTTTTACTTGAATGTAAGATGAATGAGATCCTTATCCAAGTTCTGTAAGTATGAATTAGTTAAATATTTTTTCAAGCCATTCATGGTTCAGCTTTAGTATGAGTGTAGTAGAGCTTCTCTCTCTATGTGGACCTCGCACCATTATGTATTTGTCTCGTTCTATCATGTTTCTGGTTCATAGCATGTGTGCATGTTGGCTACTGTGCAGTATGACTGTAAGAGACGAAAAATACTAATTATGTTGAAGAAATATTATCACCGTAATTATTTGCATATGGATCGTTATTTGCGAAAATTAAAATATTAGAAGTCTTCTTTAGGAAATTTTCTTTCATTGTATATTCTTCAAACCAACTTGTGAGTACATTTTGAATGCTTATGCTATGACGATTCCCTCTGACCTTCTGTATTGCTTGAAAAATTCTAGTTGAATCCTCAATAGGACTTCCTCAGTCCATTTTTATGTTGGTTCCGAATGAAATGAGAAATCTATGAAACCGGATCAAGTCGGCACGCATTGGAACCGACCTGTGGCTAGGCAGGTTGGAGAACTGGTCTTTGGCTTTTCATAGAACCAGCTTCTTAATTTGCGCTGCTTCTTCAGTTAATTTCAGGATTTCATTTAGCATCCAAAGATCAAAATCTACATGGACAAGTGTTTACCTTTCTGATCGTTCGTTGCGTATGGGTGTCATAAATTATGTTATTATCTGTTATTTCTCTTACAGATTGAACTCTTTCTGCTGCTAATTAATTAGTTATTTGGGCATGTTATGAACTGGAGTCATGGCCTAAACATCTAGCAATGTACACTTTAACTAACAAACATATGAGACAATCGCTAATTTTACAAGACCTGTGGAAGTATTGATGCTTGCCGAAGACCTTCTTTCGTCAACCAAACAAATGCCGAGTAATATACGGACGTCACTTATCCATATAGACACAACTGTTCAACCACATTTTCCTTGTTTCTTGTTCACTAGTGGCCACTCTGTCAATATATGTGCATTGTCTGAAACGTAGTTATCATTGAGTCATGAGGTGTTTAAATGCCAGATCTGTAACAATTTTCCAGTTATTAAATAGAAAACTTCTAATATATATATTAGGATATTTACTATAGACAAATTGAAGAAGAGAAGAACTGTTTACTTGAAAGCTGAGGAATCAGTTAATCACCTATTTCTCCATTGTAGCTTCGTCGGATTTATATGCAAGAAACTTAATAATGCCATCAATATCACCAATTGGCATATGGGCCTACTGATATATTGAACCTTTTTGAGAAACTTTTATGACCTTGCTGCTAATTATGCCATCACCGAAATTTTTAGTGTGCTTGGCATTAAAGAAACCGGAGGAATTTTGGTGTCGTTTAAGAAGATACGATCCACTTTGGCATCCAACGATGGAAGTTTTAAATAACAATTTTGTGTTGAAAACGAAAGGCAAAAACCGTCCTTCCAATCAATATGATCCGACGAGGACCCAAAAAAAAGTCGTATAAAACCAAATTGCCAAAATTACACAAGAAAAACACAACGGTATTTACGTGAAAAATTTAGAAAGAATAACCACGAGACGATTAGAGTCCAATCCGGAAAAGTCACCACTAACAAAATAAAAAAAACGGAAATGATATTTGGCCCGCCGTCTCTGCCTGTGGGACGTGATCGTGGGCCACGTTTCCGAACCGTATAAGCCCCCCCCCCCCCCCCCCCCCCAACCCAAATTGCTTGGGCCCGCCGCGGTTGACCTTCCAATGGGGGGGGGGGGGGGGGGGCACGTGGACCGCGGGCCAAATCTGCAGGCCAAAACCGCGGTCCACGTAGCATCGTCCTACAGAAAATACAATAACTCATTTACAAACTCCTCAACTGATCCACAAGGAACACCGCAATATTCCTATTGATGGAAATAGATTACAAATGTATGAAAAGATTACTAAAAGTGGACGAGAAAGAACTAATTGATGATCTCCCCAAAATAATCTCTCTACGGAACAATCTCTCCATATCTCTCTCTCTTAGAAAATTGTAACTCTTGAGAAAACTCTCTTTTTGATCTCACACTGACAAATGATAATAGATTACAGTTAGAAAAAGACCTATTTAAAACTTCCTAATTCCGCAAGCATTTGGGCCGTTGATATTGATCTAACGGTGTAAATAAAACATCCAAATTATGCCTTCAACCCCGACACATGTATACCGGCAATATACCCAAAAGAATCCTTTTGAGTCAGAAACTATTTCGGAATAAACTGTCAAAACTGGTATACCTTCGGTATACTGTTACCTCTGATACAGGTTTCCCAATAAAGATTTGATATGCATTGAAATTATGCCGTCTTTGTTGCTTTCGACTTTTCGAGCATCTCGAACATACGAATAGCACTCGTCATACTCCGGATTGTTCTCCACATAGGTGGGAATCTCACCCAACCCCAACATTTGGCTCCCCTTCGTAGTTGGTTTGAAGGTCTTTCTCTTGTTATTTTCATCCACATTCTTTACTGTGTTAAGGATACTGAGACCGTAGAGATAGATGTGTCTATAGTACTCTTATGGTGTTCAATCAATTGTATAAGTTGATCAATGATCGGGATCTATTTTCTGAACTTTAACCTTTTTGTCCACATATTGTATGGTTCATAGTTGATACTGTTGATTTATTATGAATACCCTTCCATCCGTCCCGAAGAAAAGAAAAATTCTTAGGGTGCTTTTGATTACAAGATGAAAAATATGTGGAAAATAAATTAATTTCATGAAATTATTTTACTACAAAAAAAATTCCATGGAAAAATTTCACGGAATTAATTTGGGTGTTTGATTGTCGTTATTTTCCATGAAAAATAGTTATTTTTAAAGGAAATTGACATTTTTCTATAGGCCGGACCAGTTTTATTTTTCACCATTTTGGAGGAAAATATGAAAGGTGATAGTTTTTTTGAAAATAATTCCATGGATAATATACACTATCAAACACTACAATTGGTTGAAAATTTGTGATGGAATTGGAAAAAAAAAGCTCAATCAAACACAGCTTAGTTGAAATAGTTGAGCCCTGCCTAGAGGAGGATATCTTGTCAGTGGTATTATTGGATGGAGGGTTAGTTTTGTTATCAGATCTTGACAGTTCATCCATTCAAGTGGAGTGTATATTGTCTTGCTTTCCTCAGCCATCCAACGCCTTCCCAACCCTACCTTGTTTGGTCCTTGCATGTACCCTAGCAAACATGCCATTATCTAGCCATAGGGTATGCAGATGTTTTGGTTAGTCTGTCGTCGTCAACAATCTTCCTTTTTAGAGGTGCATGAGTGATCTGCATGGAACTTATTATGTAGAGGTTGGATTTGTGATTGTGTTAGTTTATATGTTTCGGTACAATGTTGTTTGAGGTACTACTATCTAGTACAGCAGTTGGCATATATCCCTATATAGCATTGCAATAATTTAGTTCATATATAAAACTAATTGTTGCATACCTTCTTAAATGTAGTCAATATTACTTCCCAACGTCAAGATCTAGATAGAAGTTTGACTCCATCTCGTTGAGGTAATTTCATGCAATGTATGTACATTGACCGTACATATGGGGTTTAAATATTCTTGAGATTTCTTTTGGCAATTTCTAAAGGCACTATATTTTACTACAGAACAGTCCAATACGACTGTCAACAAAGTTGACAGTCCTAACATTAAGGTGGATTGCCAATTTCGTTGACAGTCTATCTTAATATTCAAATTCTTTAGTACTGCCAATTTTATTAATAGTTCTATTTTATTTTATTACTGCCAACAAGATTGAATTGTTCTGAAATAAAATGTGAAGTGACTTTAGAAATTACTTTTTTTTTTTTTTTAGGTGAAAGGACACAGGATCAAGGAAGATATGCCAGCCCGAAACTCATTAATTATTTAAAAATATAGTTGCTCCAAGTGTTGTTCCGATCAAGCAACCTCACTTGAAGAACAAGCACAAATTATGGAAACCAACAAAAGTATTTTCTGACTACTCCAAAGGGAGAGGATACATGATGGAACCTCTGTCCACTATCCTCTCTCTGAAGCATCAACATCTATCCAGGGTCACTGAGCTGATACTGTCACCATGATCAAGATAAGTTCCTTTTGCTTCTTCTTTTCTAAATGATTATAACAAACCCATATGAATAGGCAAATATTGGTAATCGTCATGTAAGAGCAATGGCCAGCATAATTCACTAAGGCTGTGTTTGATTTGGCTTTTTTTTTTTCATGCAACATATTTCCATCACAAATTTTTTTTTACCAACTGGAGTGTTTGATAGCTTGTATTTTCCATTAAATTATTTTTCAAAAAATATCATTTTCCATATTTTCTTCTAAAATGTTGGAAAATAAAACTTACCAAACCCATAGAAAAATATCATTTTTCATGAAAAATAGCTATTCTCCGTGGAAAATAATGACAATCAAACACCCAAATTAAATTTTCCACAGAAATTTTTTAAAATTTCACGGAACTTTTTTCTAAGAAAATAATTTCATTGAATTAATTTCTTTTCTACATATTTTTTACCTTACAATCAAATATACCCTAAGTCTTGGTCCCCTTTCAATGATGGGGTGAGACTGTCTTCACGAGTGCATTCCCATCAACCATAATCATTCTTCTACTCTAGTGGTGTCTCATTGGAAGCTCTATGAGTGTACTACATATTACATATTATTTATCTTGATTCTTTATTACACTTATTTTGTTGTCACTCCTCCGTCTGAACAAAACAAGTTATTTCCTATAAAAATACTTCTTATCAGCAACGTATCATCAGTGACGGCTACTGTCACGTCCCAGAACCAGAATACTGGAGAGCGGGGGATAGACACAGCCAGCTATGTATATAGAAGTGTAATCCACCTCGATAAACGGTCACGACTGTCTAGATGTATGAGGGTTTATCTACAAGCCATCAGTCTCTTATGGTCAAAAACAGGTCCAGCGTCTCAATCTCAAGCAAGTAATAATACTTACAAGATGTTAGATCATCAGATATTCAATAGTAAGGCGTCCCATACATTTCATATACAGATGATCATGAAGCTAGTTGTATAAAATGCTAGGACTAGCAAGAGTTTCAGTCATACATGATCAACCCTAGAATTTTTTAATCATATTACAGCCCGTAGGCAGACAGTAAGCAAAGTATTCAATACGAGCTAACACTTTCTCGGCAGCTACACGCCTCAAAAGAATAATTTTACAATAGAGCGGAAGAGCAAAATAAAACCCACTCGTTGCCAGGATTTCTTCTAGTGTTCACCATCTGGCAGAAAGGCTGAAAGATCCTCGGGAGCTACTCCGAAATCTAGGAATACAAAACGAGCTGGATCAGACCCCAGAAAGAGCAAGTTCCACAAGGGAGGCTTCACCTAAGAACTAAAACTAGCATATTAGCACATGATGCATAAAGGATAACGAAAAATATGATTTAGAGAAAACATGGTGATAAACGATAAGATAACTAAAGGACTATTCCAGTAGCCAAGTTACAACCCGTAAACCAAATAAGGACCAGGGTTGTAAACCTTCACCTGAACAGAACTTAACCTCTAACCAATTATCGAATAAGTAAAGCATAACAATAACGGACTGAAGAAACCATGTACTGACCTTGTCTAGGCAAGACTATACTAGACTCCATCCATCAATCACGGCCAAGCAATGAGTATGGCTTGATACTTTAACTAACTAGGATTATCACAAGCCTAGTTACTAACAAGATGCATTGAGATGTTCCAACAGCCCCAAGCCGTGCAGACTAAATCCAGGTTATCTAGTTGCAAGTTGAGAGAGTTGGATTAGGTGACTTGGGAGTGCAACACATGACAGTGTGCTAGAAATATGTCCTACTCGATGGTAGGCTACAAGTCTAATTAAAGCGCCCAGATAACGGAACTGCCTGTAGATGGTAAATCTCTTCATGGACTACTTGATCAATCTAGTCATTATTCTAGTCAGATTCAATATGAATTCCTGACCGTGGTAACCAGGAATTCATGTCCTAGACATGATGCAAGACGAGACATGTAGCTTATACAAGCACAAACACCCACGGTGTCAAGACAAGAGTTACTTAGCAAGTCAAGATAGCTGTCGCAACAACATATCAAGATTATCATGTTAGGTTAATTATCAAGATTACTTGTCAAGAGTGCGCCACAGTGGGCCACTATCAAGAATACTTATCGTGTCGAGAGTGCGTCACGACGGAACACCATAAAGAATTATCATGTTAGTTACTTGTCAAGAGTGCACCATGACGGATCACTATTTAAAAGTTATCATGTCATGTTGTTATATCGTGTTCATGTGATCATGTCGTGATCATGGTTCAACGAAGACAAGTTATGCCCAAGATTCACAATCATCAAATCGGGTAGTCACAAGTTCGGCTGAGTACAAGATGTAAGCAATTTAAAACATAAAATAATATAATAATAAAAGAACATGCAAGGGACAAGGGCATGGGGGCAAGGAAGCATGCGGCCAAGGCATGCGGCCAAGGACTCATGCAGCCAAGGAATACATGTGCCCAAAACATGCGGTCCGTAGGACTGCATGCGGCCTAGGAATACATGCGGTTAAGGATTCATGCATGCGCTCCGCAGACTCATGCAGTCCGCAGGAATCATGCGGTCAAGGGGTTCATGCAGTCAAGGGTGCATACATGCGGTCCGCAAACTCAAGCGTTCCGCGGGACTCATGCGATCAAGGGGTTAATGCGGTCAAGGGATTAATGCAGTCAAGGATGTATGCATGCGGTCTGTAGGCTCAAGCGGTCCACAGGACTCATGCGGTCAACGGGTTCATGCGGCCAAGGATGCATGCATGCGATCCGCAGACTCAAGCGGTCTGCAGGACTCATGCGGGCAAGGGGTTCATGCGGTCAATAATGTATGCATGCGGTCCGCTGACTCATGCGGTCCGCAGGACTCATGCGGTCGAGGGGTTCATGCGATCAAGGATGCATACATACGGTCCGCTGAATCATGCGGTCCGCAGGACTCATGCGGTCAAGGGGTTCATGCGGTCAAGGATGCATGCATGTGGTCCGTTGACTCATGCGGTCTGCAGGACTCATGCGGTCCACGGGTTCATGCGGTCAAGGATGCATGTATGCGGTCCGCTGACTCAAGCGGTCCGTAGGACTCATGCGGTCAAGGGTTCATGTAGTCAAGGGTGCATGCATGCGGTCCGCAGACTCAAGTAGGTCCTCAGGACATATGCGGCCAGACTGTTCAGTTTCTCCAAAAATCCGAGAAGGATGGCCATGGAACTCACGAACTTCCAAAGTTCATAAATCACTCAAAATAAGTCAATATCCGGGTTTTCAAAGGTCCATTTTGAGTGAAATCGAACTCTCTACAACATAGAACAATTAAAACATGAAAATAATGAAGCTTGATAGATCAAAACCCAAAAAAACCGAAAATAACACAAACTTAGATCTACAAAGATCCCTTCATCTAACCCAAGAACTCCAAGTTCTAAAGAGGCTTAGAATCAAATTGGAAAGATAATGGAACAATAAAATCTAAGATCCATCATGGAGCAAGATTATACTTGCCTAAGCTCTCTAGGTTGGTGGGAGAGTAATGGAGAAGAAGGAGAAGAAGTAAATGAAAGTAATGAGGAGAGAAAGGGGTGGTTGGGTTTTATAAAGGGAGGGGATGGTTCAACATGTTGAACCAACCATCAAAATAAACCAAACCAAGCCATCCAAAGCAAGTCAAGTTGGACCAAACCAACCAAAGGTCAACCCTAGTCAAGATACATCAAGGCAAGCCATAAAGAAATACAAAAATACAGTAAAATAAAATACGGGTCAAAATTTGTATACGTACACTGGAAATATGTATAACAAAAAATGAGAGTGACAACTCTACCCACCTTAAAAGAATTCTGTCCTCAAAATTTAATCAAGAGGCTAGAGATGTCGAGGCAAGCAATACTAAAGCACGAGCAATCTAAGACTAGCAACCAATCAAGCAATTATTCATGCAAGTAAGGAATTTAAAAGCGTAAGGCATAAGGAAGACATTCTGCTAGAAACCTCTATACCGGTTCTGCATCTGAGCTTGGGTCTGGACATACTGCTGGGGTCTCTGTTGCAGGAAGGCTTGTGTCTGAGGCAACAATGGCCTCGGAGGCTGGTACTGCTGCTGCACTGGTGCTGGGGCTAGTCCCCTAACCGATAGACTAGTTAGGTTCGACGATGTTGAACTGGCTCTATTCAGACATGACCCTATCTTGTGGTCTGGTGTCCCATAAGCCAAGCACAATTCCTGTGCTCTGTGATATTCTGATACTACATGCCCTGGCTTTCCACAATGAGTGCAGGCCATTACGGAAGACTGCTTCTGCTTCTGTTGCTGAGGGGACGTCGGTGTCGAGTGCTGAACCGACGAAACCGAATTCGCCCTTTGGGAAACAATAGTCAAAGCCCTAGCTGTCGGCGCTGGTGCTGAGGACAGACTCATCTGTCCATAGGACCTCTTCCTGCTTCCGGTTCTGTCCACACTACAACAAAAAGACCTATTAATGACGCTTGATAAGTGGATTTCATAAAGGCTGATAAAGAAGCGTCATCAAAGTTCAGCAAGACTATATTCTATGACGGTTTTCTATATAAATGTTATTGATTGTCTCTTAGTGATACGAGCGTTATGAAAAAATACCAAATTTTAAGTCGAAACCTCGACTCTCCCGCACTCACTCCCGCACTTAAGGAAAAGTCTAAACCCCTTCTCCTTCTCTCTTTCTTCTTCTCTCTTTCTCCTCCCGCTTCCCAACTCCCTTCAGCCCGCTCCCCGCTCCCGTACTCCCCACGGCCCGCTTCCCGCTCCCGAACTCCCCTCAGCCCGCTTCCCGTTCCCCCCTCCCCAAGGTTTGTCCTAAATTATGTCTCGATTATTTCTTATTTTATGCCTAAATTCTGCCTCGACATGTTTTTAGTAAAATATCCTAATTTTTGACCTATTTTTTATTTTCTAGTTTTCAAAAGATGGCTGAAATCTTTGAATGCATGTTTGGAAATCTTTGAATGAATTTTTTTTCCTAATTTGTGAGGCATTTTCTTTGTCCGCGCATTGGTTCATCATCTTGTTTCTTTCTTTGTTGGTTCTTGCAATGTGGAAGGGTGTTAATTTCTTTGTTGGTTCTATAATTCTCTACTCTCACCACAATTTCAGTTCAGGCACACTGCATGAGGGCATGACTTATAATTTTATAGGTAGCCATAATATTGAAATATCTGTCTTGTTGAAAATGCTTGTGAATTTCTTGTTGAAATGTGTTTGGATTATTTCTTTCGATAAAAGAATATGGGGATAAACATAATAGATGCAAACCTAATGAACTACTGGATCAGAAATGTCCGTGGAAGGGTTGTTAACAATAAAACACAATAAAGACTAGAAAATAAACCTAGAAGCCTACCTCTCACATCTAAATTATGTCAAGATTAAGCATCATAAGCAGATTGACCATTATTAGCATTCCCTGGAAGGGTTGTTAACAATGTTATGAAAGTCGGAAGAAGCCGCTAGGTAGCTTGT